>JAUIMM010001151.1:2147500-2458998 GCA_031769625.1 Taudactylus pleione
ATAACATGTTTGTTTTGTTCTGTACTTTTCATACATTTTCCAGTGGCATCCCCAACAAAGCAGTCTGTGGTGTTAAAGTTATACAGTAATATGGTTCCTAATATTTTCCCTGCAGTAATGTTATATAATCCCACCATATGGGATGAAACATTCCTATTACTGTACATATTTGAAAACAGGCTATGCAAGCATTGGGTTTAAAATGATATATTTAGGCTAACACTGCACATGTTTGATGTAAGGATATGAAAAGAGCCACAGAGCACATGGGCACATTTTTCAAAAGGCAAAAAATCCTATTGCTGTCAAAAATGGCACCATTCACTTTTATAGTCCAATTTTTCATTTACTATACATCCCATATATCAACATGATACTGCCATCGATAACCTCACTGGCAGTGAGATGCATTGGCTGTCAATGAAGATGGCTTTTCTTTGCCTTTGCATTAGGAAGCCTATATGGCTGCATATAAACAATATTAGTGGTTGCTAGAGGAGGTAGTATTCCAACCTTAATATAACATTGATACCAAGTTATTACATGACATATTAGATTGCTGGTATAACAAGAAATTAAACAGCAACTTGGAACTGTCTAATCTCAGTAACCACTGCAAATGGGTGGGGAAGAAGGAGTTGAAATGAATGTTGCTAATGAACTACATGCAACGATATTAACACTCATATCAGACAGACAGCAGACACAACAAACTGCATTATAGCCCCTTGGATTGATTACGTTGGTTTTATAAAACCTATCCAGGGAATGGATTCATATGAACGTTACTAGAGGTCATTCGAGGAAGTAATATTGCAACCTGAATGCAAGATTAATACAAAGTTGCGATAGTATATGATACATTAAGTTGATGATACAATATTAGATCAAGGAGCATATTTGAACTGTCTAGCGGCTCTTGCCCAATTAACCACAGCAATAACGTTGTGACTCACAAGAGAGTGGATTTATACAAGAATTGGAGATTTGGGGGTATATTTACTAAAGTGCGGGTTTATAGAAGTGGATGTGTTGCCCATAGCAACTAATCAGATTTTCCTTATTATTTATCTAGCACCTTCTACAATATAATAGCTAGAATCTGATTGGTTGCTATCTGCAACATCTCCACTTCTATAAACCTGCACTTTAGTAAACATACCCCTTTGGATCAATCACTCAAAAGGAGCTGGAATTAGTGTTGACAGTTAACCATATGCAAGATAAAATGTGTTTCTACCTATATGCTGTGTTTGATGTTCTGTTCTCAAGACTCCTAGCCAGTCTTCCAAGTTTCACAGTTCCTGTTTATGGAGTCATTTTCCCAGCTCACAAGCTGCACCATTGCCCAGACTGTTTCTCAGCTTCCAAACTGCACCATTGCACAGACTGTCTCCTGGCTTCCAAGCTGCACCATTGCACAGACTGTCTCCTGGCTTCCAAGCTGCACCAGTGCACAGACTGTTTCTCAGCCTCCAAGCTGCTACATCGGCCTCCGGCCACTACTAGCTCATTCCTCCCACATCTCAGCTGACTGTGTTGTGACACTGTGGTTCCAGCATGATGCTTTCTCAGTTATCTGCTCCGTGGAATATCCTCTGGCATTCCAGCTACCTGGAGAGGCCTACGGAGCCTGATCTACACCTTGCTGCTGCTCTAATTCAGCTATCCACATCCATCATATGTTTAGTGTGTGAGTATAACACACTATTACCAAACCTGCATGTTTAATTATACCAGCTGTACCTTCGTCAAATCTGAACTCACTTTGCAAGTTGGAATTCCCACCTTACTGCTGCAGTTGTTACTCTCATTTCGTTTGTACACATTCTGCATATGCTTAGTGACTGAGTTTTGCACACCATTACGAAACCTGCATGTTTAACTATATCAGCTGTACCTTCATCAAATTTGAACTCACTTTGGAAATCCCACCTTACTGCTGCAGTTGTTGCTGTCATTTCAGTTGTACACATTCTGCATATGCTTAGTGACTGAGTTATACACATCATTTCTTTACCTGCATGTATTCCTGAATCAGCTGCATCTTCATCAAGTCTGTTCTACTTTGTTAGCTCCTTCTGGGAGTTCAACATACTTGGACTTTCAGCTTCATATTACAGGTACGCACACCTGTTCCGTGCCGCACCAATTGACCCTCAAGGTCCTGCGTCCTCACTGGCGCAATCGCCACTTCACTATGGCTCACTAGCCGCAATTCAGCCCGTGCCACATCAATTGACCCTCAAGGTCTTACATCCTCACTGGCGAAATCGCCACTTCATTCGGCTCACTAGCCGCGACTTGATTCCTTAGCCGCACCATCGGTTCCCTAGCCGTACCATCGGCGTTCAGCCGCACTGTTTGTACTTTGGACTATTATTTTATATATGCTTGCCTGTTTCTTTTGTGACAATAAAGTCACTTATTAAGATTTCACCCTACGTCTCCTGGTGTCTCACTCCTTTAGGTATTCTGGTTGTCTGGAGCCCCAGCTACCCGTAACACTTTGCTGGTTGCTCTTGCTGAATCATTCCCAACCACTTGCTGTGGGTCAGTGGATCGTACCAGAGTAACCTGAGGCTTACTCAGCTGACTGGTGGCTTGGCGTCGTCCACCATAATGAGCGATGGTCACAATGGCGACCTCGGTCGCAGTGCTGGGATCGCAATTGCAGCAGGGGCTGTCATACACCTAAGGCTGCATTTGCATGTTTGCAAACACGGATTTGCAAAGCTTCCTGCATGCAGCTTTACAATTCTGTCCCGATTGAATCACCACCCTTGATCATGAAGTTTCCAACATTTAATTGATGAAATTTAGCCTTGATTTTTCTAAAGGCCAAATCCGAACCACACCAGATAGAAAAATGAAAGTGCATTATTTATACACCATACATTCTGCTAAATGTGAATGAACAAATACAGTGTGTAATGGCTATGCAAAAGTGGAACTGAAAGATTCTAAATGTTGTTCCTCTTACTGAACTGTAAAAAACCTTTTAGAGCCTTCACAATGGGATCAACTAACCTCGCCAACCTTAGGTACTGCACACAGCAGCGTCTAAGAGCTTATACAATTGGCTCTACAAATGTCTTCCCTTGTGTACATTCATCCGGACAAATGTGCAAGGACTAAGATGCCGACTTCTAGCTTCCGTTCATGCTGCAAGGCACCACCATCAGTCGCACCATCCAAATGTGCACCAGCTCTACAGTTGGTGCAGTTTTTCTGTCTCACCAAGGCCTTCTATGCCTGCGGCTTTGTGTCTGGGAACGCCACCTCCAAGTCACCGCCTAGGAATGCCCATCACTTTTCCACAACACTTCTAATACTGTCTGCCCCAATCTGTGGCAGATATTTTCCTAGGGGTCCTCCAGTAAAATCCACCACTGGCTACACTGTGACTGACAGTGACTTCGGATTGGAATCGCTACCTACCAATCACACACAGGACAGACAGTCCCAGGAGGTAGGTTCTCATTCCCGCAAGCCCCAGAGAGCTTTTGACTCTTAATAGAGTCGGTAGCTCACCACTGACATCACTCATGATGTCAGTGGGGCTGCCCCCAAACGGCAGACGTTCCGTCGGGAACGCCTCCGTTTGGCCAGCCACCCCCCTGGCCGCCTCCAAAACGGGGTGAGCTGTCAATAAACATCAACAGCCGCCCCCTTTTGGTGCGAGACCCGGAGCAACGGAGCGCCCGTCACTAGCCGGGTCTCGTGCATGCACACGTCGGAGCCGGCTCCGGCATGCGCAGTGGCCAAACATCGACCCGCTCGCGAGCGGGTCTGAAGGTCTGAATCAGGCCCACGGTTCCTTATTTTGCACAGAAGTCCTTTTAATATCAACTTTCCAATCAATCACATAAAATGACTCCTGAATTTTTAGATATATTTATGCTGAAATTCAACTGGTATAAGCAGATGGGAAAAGAAGGGAAGGGTGAAGTGGGAAAATGGAATGCTTGCTGGGAAATATATGCGGATCTCTGCGAGGGCACCACCACTACCCATATGCTATGTCAGTAGCTGTCATCATTATCAGCACGCATTTGCACCAGGTCTATCTGTGGTGCAAGAGATCCATCTGAAATCATTGTAATTCAATGTAGCTAGTTGTTATATGACTAAAAGCATATTTGCTTCAGTATTATGGGATAAACCCTCAGTGCTATAAAATAGGGAAGTAGCCTGCAGCTTTGCAGTGTTTTATGCAGTGTATTTCTGTGCACTTTCTGAAACATGATCATTGTGCTCACTATAGACACTATTTTCGCTGCACACTAGTTGGTACAAGTACACAAGCTCATCAAATATGGGCAAACTTATTTGCACACGTGTATGCCTTCCATTTCATGCAAGACCCTGATTGTTGTTCCATGCTGTAAATACAGCAACAATTGAAAGTTATCTGTCCATTTAGAAAATATGGTTATGAATACTAAAAGAATTACTGTAGGTGCCTTGTTCCAGTGCACGAAGATTATTGAAATACACAGATATAGAGAGCTCACATATATATTCATTCCTCAGGTTATGAGCTTAAACAGACCCAAGATTTCTCTTGAAGACAATTTCAGCGACATCCCAAGGGAGCAATTCTGTGCTTAATGGCAGATAAAAAACATGATTACCTTTGTCTACTCTTTAAATATTACTGCACGGTGATATATTATATAGAATGCTCTTCCGCAAATCCAGGAGCAGAGTGCTGAAAAAATAATAGGACAACAAAACCTTAAATAACACAACAATCTTTTTTCTACTTTCTCATTTCTTTAACTGCATACTGTACATAGGCTTTGTTATTGCAGCAGATATTGGGCAATAGGCCTAATACCACATTGTTTGTGGCCTGAAAATAGCCACTATCTCCAATAATGAACCTCTCAAAAAAGGTATGATCACTAATGGGCATTGCAGGAGATTAATTCATTTGGAAGGCTGTTGACCAACCATATCAATGGCTGTAATGGAACTAGAAGGTATCCAGATAATTAACACTCAAATGAAGCTGCAGGATTGGCCGGTGTGGTCAGCTTATATGTTTTGAACTTTACAGGGGGTTTTACAAACCACACTGTCAGTACTACTCTTCTTTGTTCCATTGTGATTCGACCATACAGTACCTCCCAACATTCCAGCCGCGACTCATACAGTAATTTCTATATTATATCCAACTGCATCTATGATCTGCCCAACCATGCCCATATCCTGCCCACTCACAACCGTAATTTACTTATAATATGAAGACAAATCAGGAAACACCCCTTTTGTACATAGCTGAGCAATACTAATCTACCTCTGTGATACCAGCCCGTAGGTAACTCATTGCATCACTGGACCCTCTTTGTACATACACAACGGAGCTGAACACCCTCAATGTGTTGACTCTGTATAGACTGGATACATTGCAACATTCAATTCACTACTTTGCTTATGCAGTACCCACACAAATTAACTTATTTGTTCCTGAAGGCTTTACATTTTCAGAATATCGTCAATAGTTTGCATTTTGTATTTTGTATGCGTAATTTCCTCCAGGTATTGTCTATTCCATAGGTTCTCAAACTCGGTCCTCAGGACCCCAAACAGTACACTTATTCCAGGTTTCCTCACAGAATCACAAGTGAAATAATTAGCTCCACCTGTGGATCTTTTAAAATGTGTCAGTGAGTAATGAATACACATGTGCACCTGCTGGGTGACCTGGAAAACATGAACTGTGTGGGGTCCTGAGGACTGAGTTTGAGAACCACTGGTCTATTCTATCCAGTGTAATCCAATGCAGTGCGCCTAAAATGGCTGCCTCACCTGGATCCATCATGTGTAGGATAAATAATTATTGGAACTGATGACCCAAAATGAATGCCTCACCCTTGTATTATGTTCATAGTTTCTATACTTTGTACAAATATAAACCTTTCTATTATGTTAATAGTTTATGTAAAGCACCTTGATTCCTATTGGAGAAAAACACTATATAAATAAAATTATTATTATATCTATTGTTACTATCATTATATCATTGTTCCTCCTGACATGGCAAAAACAGTAAATCAAAAGGAAAAATAAACCTGCGCTGGCATGAAATATCATAAATATATTTTCAATTTAATATAAAAAATATATCAAACAATGACTAACATATAAATAATATGCCACAAATTAGGTTGAGTCTCCCATATCCAAAATGCTTGGGACCAGGGACATTTTGGATATCGGAATATTCCATTATTTGCATATCATAATGAGATATCTTGGGAATATGACCCAAATCTAAACACAGAATGCATCTATGTTTCATATACACCTTATACACACAGCCTGAAGGTAATTTTATACTATATTTTCAATAATTTTGTAGCTTAAATAAAGTTTGTGTACATACATGAAATTCATTTATGTTTCATATACGCCTTATACACAGAGCCTGAAGGAAGTTTTATACAATATTTTTAATAATTGTGTGCCTTAAATAAAGTTTAACCATTAAAAAGCAAAAGTTTCACTATCTCAGTCATGCTAAAAATATTCCGTATTTCTAAATATTCTGTATTTCGGAATATTTGGATATGGGAGACTCAACGTGTATAATAAAAGAACTTGGAAATAGACAAATCTCTACTGCAGTAGTACATATATTATATTCTAGTACCTTTATGGACTCATAGATGCATGCAGATAAAGTCCTTTATGATTAAAAATATATTGTGTCCAAAAAGCAACATCCAGCTAGAAATGTAGGTTTATATCCAGCAACCAACTTTAGCAACTTATGTATTGAGCAGCAGTTCCAAAAAAAGGCATTCCAAGGATCAATATCTGCAACTTATTTGATAATCAGCACTAGTAACGTTCTGCACTGAGGGCCTGATTCAGACTCGCTCGCTAGATGCGGGCGCTCGCTCCCAGCATATGGAAATTCAGCTAAGTGACGTCAGGGCAGGCGCTCGCATGGCAAGGCATAAGCACGCCCACTATGTCTTGGCGAGCGATCAGTTTGTGTTTACAGACGCCCTCCAGCCTGTCTTTAGCCGCCCACTAGTGTACGTCATCTCCAGGAAGTATATACAACCATTGGTACATCGGGTTCCATCGGATCTGACTGCAGCGCTTGCGGTTGACTGTACCCTACCGCAAGCACTGCGAGCACTTCAGTGTAAAATTCAACCAGGTGACGAGTACTATGACGCTGCCTGTTAATTATGCACTCTTCTGAAATGGCATTGAAACACTCTGGCACGCCTGCGTCCGCAACTCCACTCCCCCGTTACTACTGGCCTGCCCCTGTTACCACCCACAAACGGCCTCTCCTGTCACTCATTTCACTGGGCTGTCTTTGCAGGGCGAGAGAGTGCATCCCGGTCGCTCGTACTAGTTTGTGCGCGCGCACTGTGAACTATACGCATGCGCACATTAGCGAACATCGCCAGCAACGAGCGAACACTTGCTAGTGAGCAGATCTGAATTAGGTCCTGAGTCCAGATCTCAGTGCTGGACTAGCAAAGTCTATCAGATTTACAGCTGCACTATTCCTCAGTGTGCGTGCTTGGTCACTTGCAGCTTGGGTATCCACCGGCTAGTTGGTCCGGCTACTGGTGCACAGCTTAAGGCCAGTTTCACACTTGCCGGTTTTGGCCATAAAACAGGCAGTAGTCGGACATTTTTTTCAGGCACTCAGTGCCTTTCACAACCAGCGGCTTTTAATTTAAAAAAAAATTTTTTTAAACTACTGGGCATGTGAAGCAGCAGTAGCTGCTGCACATGCCGGCCGGTGTGTGTGAAAGGAAACATTGTTTCCTTTACACCACTTACGTGCAGGGACGGGACGGAAATGGCACGGCAGCCGCCCTGCACAGTGGATATTCCCGGCTGTAACACGGCGACTGTGCCGTACCGTGTGAAAGAAGGCACCTGCTTTCAGCCACCACTATTTTTCACACCTGGCAAAAAAAGACGTGTGAAAACTGGCAAGTGTGAAATAGGCCTAATGCTGATAGTTCTCACAGGTAGTTAGCATACATTAATCAGTCTTGTGGCGTCTGGCCAGTGCTGAAGTGAATGTCTGCCAAATTGGTAGTGCTGTAGTAAAGCCGCACCTGTAGGCATCCCTGCAGCAGTGTCTGACAGGTAAATGAAAGCAGTCTCTGACAAGTAATTTAAAGCAGTCTCCCAGGCTGCGATGTGGACACAGTTCGTTGGAATAGCAGTAACGGGCAGCAACGCGTTTCGTCTCCACCTTGGGACATTTTTTGGCAGAAAAATTTATAGTTTTTTTTACTGAAATTGTAAGAAATAAACTCAAAGCAAATTTGTGTATTTTTTTGTAATAAACACCACCAAAAGTTTGTGGTTCCTGTTTCGGCATTAATCCTCCTTTCTAAAACAACAAAAAAAAGTATTATTCATATAGGTTTTCATAATAAAATATGTTCTTATAAATGGTATTGGATTTTTTTTTTTTTACTGGTAATGGTAATGCATTTTATTATTAGATGGAATCAAATACATAAAGGACATGATTCAGAATCACAAGTTGCATCTATCATTTTTAACGTGCATGCATCTGAGACAAATACGCATCACTGCAGATCTGCGGGCTTTCAGTATAGTATGCATCTCGGCTGTATCTTCACTTGCAAATGAGTGGGTGTAACTGGGTAACAGCTGGGTATTCGCAAAAAAAATAAGTGTGCAGGGCCATCGAGAGTTGAAGAGGGCCCGGGTATGGGGGCGTGACCAAATCCAGGAGGCTTGTGCAGTCTCAGGTAACCAGTGCCCCCCTCCCCATCTCAACATCCCTGTAAGCATAACGTGTATTGCAAATGCAACCAAATTGCGTGCAACTCTGAACAGTAACAAAATTAAATGTATAGGACAGGGGTAGAACTATGGGAGACAATGGAGGCGCCTGCCACTGGGCTCTAGCTTTGAAGGGGCACCTCCTTCATTAGCCACAACATATTCACCCCATGTACCCGGAGTGTACCGTCATGGCTGCCCAATACCTGGCACCCCTTCCCGGCACCTGAGAAGCCACCAAACACTAGTGGAGAGCTCCATGTCAGATCATCAGCTGCTGCTTACGTCTATCTATAGCCAGTGTCTGCATGTGAATTGCTACATTACAGTGTCAGTGGCTGTGACAGGGTGGGGGCACCAAATTATAACTTGCCTCGGGACGTCTGGAATGAACTTACGCCACTGGAATAGGAATAATATGGTACCCAACAAGGCATCCTTTTTTGGGAAAAAAATATATACTGTATATACAGTGCTGTGCAAAAGTTTTAGGCAGGTGTGGACAACTTGTTGCAAAGTAAGAATGCTTTAAAAAATAGAAGTGTTAATAGTTTATTTTAGCACTTAACAAAATGCAAAGTGAATAAACAGAAGAGAAATCTAAATCAAATTAATATTTGGTGTGACCACCTTTTGCCTTCAAGACAGCATCAATTCTTCTAGGAACTCGGCAGGGCGGTTGTTCCAAACATCTTGGAGAACTAACCACAGATCTTCTGTGGATCTAGACTTGTTCAAATCATTCTGTCTTTTCATGTAATCCCAGACAGACTCGATGATGTTGAGATCAGGGCCATATCATCACTTTCAAGACTCAACTTGTTCTTCTTTATGCTGAAGATAGTTCTTAATGACATTGGCTGTTTGTTTGGAGTTGTCCTGATGCAGAATAAATTAGGAGCTAATCAGAAGCCTCCATGATGGTATTGCATGATGGATAAGTACCTGCCTGTATTTCTTAGCATTGAGGACACCATTAATCCTGAACAAATCCCCAACTCCATTTACTGAAATGCAGCCCCAAACTTGCAAGGAACCTCCACAATACTTCACTGTTGCCTGCAGACACTTATTATTGTACCAGTCCCCAGCCCTTCAGCGAACAAACTGCCTTCTGTTACAGCCAAATTTTTCAAATTTTGACTCATCAGTCCAGAGGGAATCGGTATGTAATGCCAGCTGTCGGGATGCCTCCTGTCAAAATACTGACAGCGGCATCCCAATGACTGGTATCCCGACAGGGGTCCGGTAAGTATACCCTTCCCCCTTCTACCCATAACCCTCCCTTCTTGTAGCCTAACCCTCCCCACCCCGCACCCTAATCCTCCCAATTAGTGCCTAAACCTAAATCTCCCCCCGTGCCTAAACCTAACCCTCCCCCATAGTTCCTAACGCTGCCCCCAGAGGTGCCTAGCCCTAACCCTCCCTCCTAGAGGTGCCTAACCCTAACTTTCCCCCCAAAACCTAACCCCCCTACACTGCCTAAACCTAACACTACACCCCCCATGGCTAAGGGCGCCCTGGACTTACTTTGATTGAGCTGGAGTCCTGGATTCCGGAGTCAGGATTAAGATAGGCATCGGTATTTCGACGCCTATTTTAAGTCCCGCGTCGGACTTTCAGCATCTGGATTCCGACCGATGGCATGCCATCCGCTGGTCTGATAACTACATCCCATCCAGAGCACCTACTGCCATTTTTCTGCACCACAGTTCCTATGTTTTCGTGCCTAGTTGAGTCGGTGTTTCCACATCAAAGGTATGGCTTTTTGCCCGCAATTCTGTGAAGTGTCATTTGAAGCACTGAAGTTCCCTTGGCCAACCACTGGGTCTGCGGTCCTCAACGTTGCCTGTTTCTTTGTGCGTCTTCAAAAGAGCTTCAACAGCACATCTTGAAACCACAGTCTGCTTTGAAATCTTTGCCTGGGAGAGACCTTTCTGACGCAGTATAACTACCTTGTGTCTTGTTGCTGTATGGCCTGTGCCATGAAACTGTCTTCCACAACCTCACCTTTGTAGCAGAATTTGGCTTTTCCTCACCCAGTTTTACGACCCCTACACAGCTGTTTCTGTTTCAGTTAATGACTATGTTTCAACCTACATATGAAAACTATGATCATTATCACCTGTTCGGTATGATTTATTAATCATACACCTGACTATAATCCTACAAAATCCCTGACTTTGTGCAAGTGTACCTAGAAGAATTGATGCTGTTCTGAAGGCAAAGAGTGATCACACCAAATATTGATTTGATTTAGATTTGTCTTCTGTTCATTAATTTTGTATTTTGTTAATTGATAAAATAACCTTTTATTTTTGAAAGCATTCTTACTTTGCAGCATTTTTTCCACATATACACACACATATATATATATATATATATAATATATATATTAAGGATGTGCAGGCTCGGATAGGTTCGAGTTTCCACGTTGAGTTCGGATTTTTCCCTCCAAAAAAACGGAACTCAGAAAGAGGCAAAACGTCATCTTGCATGGACGAACATCATCATTCCTGGACAAAAGTCACGCTCGACTTTTCCCGCCTGACTCGGATCTGAAATCGAGGCAAAACGTCATCATCCCGCCTTCCGGGTCTCGCGGGTTTTGGATCCTATATAAGGTACCCGCGTCGGCGCCATTTTCTCACTCGGCTGTGGACAGTGAAGAGGGAGGGTGGGAGTTAGGGCTGGCTGGGCTGTATAGTGTAGTGTAGTGTAGTGCAGAGTAGTGTTGTGCTGTGCTGTGCTGCGCTGTGCTGCTGTTGTCCATAGGGGCTGTGTCCACTACTTCAAAGTCCATAGGGGCTGGCTGTGTTGTGCTGTGCTGCTGTTGTTAATAGGGGCTGTGTCCACTACTTCAAAGTCCATAGGGGCTGGCTGGACTGTGTTGTGCTGTCAGTTGTCCATAGGGGCTGTGTCCACTCCAAAGTCCTGTGCAGTGTCCCAGTCCTAAAGGGGTGCTGTAGTGTTGTCCAGGGGGTGCTCTGTCCATCAGGGGTGCTCCCCCCAAGTGCTAAAAAAAAAATATTTTTTCTGTGTTTGTGAATTGTGTGCGCAGTAGCCGCACGTGCATCAACAAAGTAGTGCCAAGCGTGCGCCTGTGTCATAAGTAAAGGGCCGGCTGGCTTGACCGTTAAAGGGTGCTGTAACCCCCAAAGTACACTCCAGTCCAAACCAAATAAAAAAATATTTTCTGTGTTTGTGAATTGTGTGCGCAGTAGTCGCACGTGCATCAACAAAGTAGTGCCAAGCGTACGCCTGTGTCATAAGTAAAGGGCCGGCTGGCTTGACCATTAAAGGGTGCTGTAACCCCCAAAGTACACTCCAAACCAAATAAAAAAATATTTTCTGTGTTTGTGAATTGTGTGCGCAGTAGCCGCACGTGCATCAAAAAAGTAGTGCCAATCGTGCGCCTGTGTCATAAGTAAAGGGCCGGCTGGCTTGACCGTTAAAGGGTGCTGTAACCCCCAAAGTACACTCCAAACCAAATAAAAAAATATTTTCTGTGTTTGTGAATTGTGTGGGCTGTAGCTGCACGTGCATCAACAAAGGAGCAGCGCCAAGCGTGCGCCTGTGTCCCATAAGTAAAGGGCCGGCTGGCTCATTTCTTAAAGGGTGGTGTAACCCACAAAGTGCACTACTCTCCAGCAAAAATAAAAAAATATTTTCTGTGTTTGTGTGCGCCTTAGCCGCATGTATATATCAATAGAACATAAATGGAGGACCAAACTTTCTCCGATGAAAATAAAATAGGGAAAGATCAAGAACCACTTCCTCCTAGTGCTGTTGCTGCTGCTGGGAGTTGTTCATCATCCCAGAGAGGAAGTAGGAACACCACTACTTTTACTCAACAATACACCCTCCAACAGTCTCTAGCGAGGAGGATGAAGTACGAAAGCAGTCATCCTGAAGCAAAACGTATAACTGAGGCCTTGACTGCTATGTTGGTGTTAGACGTGCGTCCGGTATCCGCCATTAGTGCAGTGGGATTTAGACAATTGATGGAGGTAGTGTGTCCCCGGTTCCAAATCCCGTCTAGATTCCACCTGCATCCTCAAAGCAGCAGCGACAAGCGTACGTCTGTCTGTTAAAGGGTGGTGTAACCCTCAAATTGCGCTCCACAAACAATAAAAAAATTCCTTTTTTTTCTGTCTTTGTGAATTGTGTGGGCTGTAGCCGCACCTGCATCCTCAAAGCAGCAGCGACAAGCGTGTGTCTGTCTGTTGAAGGGTGGTGTAACCCTCAAATTGCGCTCCACAAACAATAAAAAAATTCTTCTTTTTTTTTCTGTCTTTGTGAATTGTGTGGGCTGTAGCCGCACCTGCATCCTTAAAGCAGCAGCGACAAGCGTGCGTCTGTCTGTTAAAGGATTACATCGGTGACAGCATCCAAGTAGGCATGTCAGACAGTCCATACCTGTACTGGCAGGAAAAAGAAGCAATTTGGAGGTCCCTGTACAAACTGGCTCTATTTTACCTGAGTTGCCCCCCCTCCAGTGTGTACTCCGAAAGAGTGTTTAGTGCAGCCGGGAACCTTGTCAGCGAAAGGCGTAGGAGGTTGCTTCCACAAAATGTGGAGAAGATGATGTTCATAAAATTAATTATCAACTCTTCCAGGGAGACCAGCCTCCAGAACATACAGAGGGACCTGTGGCTGTGGATTCCAGCGGGGACGAATTAATACTCTGTGAGGATGAGGATGTACACAACACTGAAGAGGGTGAGGAATCGGTGGATGAGGAGGATGAGGACGACATCTTGCCTCGGTAGAGGCAGTTTGTGCAGGGACAGATTAATTGCCAGCTTGTTTTGTGGGGGCCCAAACGAACCAATCATTTCAGCCACAGTCGTGTGGCAGACCCTGGCGCTGAAATGTTTGGTTTGTTAAAGTGTGCATGTCCTGTTTATACAACATAAAGGTGGGTGGGAGGGCCCAAGGACAATTCCATCTTGCACCTCTTTTTTTTCTTTGCATTATGTACTGTTTGGGGCCTAGTTTTTCAAACTGCCATCCTGTCTGCCACTGCAGTGTCACTCCAAGATGGACCACGTGTTTGTTCCGCCCACTCGTATCTCTTAGCATAGTCATCCAGCTACCTCGGTGCAACCTTTTGGATATAAAATCACTATTGTGAGGTGTGAGGTGTTCAGAATAGACTGCAAATGAGTGGAAATTAAGGTTATTGAGGTTAATAATAGCATAGGAGCAGAAAAACACACAAATTCTGTGATTTTAGCTGTTTTTATGCTTTTTAAAAAAAAAATACAGATCCAAAACCCAGAACCCAAAACACGGAAGGGTGGTTTTGGCAAAACCAATCCAGATCCAAAACACGAAGAAAGATCCAGATCCAAAACCAAAACACAAAACACGAAAAGTGGCCGGTGCACACCCCTAATATATATATATATATATATATATATATATATATATATATATATATATATATATATTTTTTTTTTACTGCATTAATGATAGTTTTCTTGTTTATTGAAGAGAAGATCTGGGTATTAAATCCTCCGTCTGTGGATTTCTTAAAGCTGTAGTCTAGGGTATTATTTGCTAGTGATCATTAGGCAATAAGCGTGCAAATTGCTTGAAGGAGGAGAATTCCCTCTTTCAAATGGGTATACATTTAGGATGCCGGCGGCCGCAACACCGACTGCCGGCTTCCCGATTCCTCAATCCCGGCTAGGGTTAAATTACAGGCATCTAAAATCTAGAAGCCTGTCATTACCCCTACGCCGAGAGACCGGCACCCAGCATCCTGATCGAAGGGATGCCGGGCGCCGCAAGCGGACAGCGGCGGTGGGCAGGGTTAGGTTTAGGACTCCCGGGGGGAAGGCACCCCCCCCCGGGAGGGTTAGCGTAAGGCTAGGGGAAGGGGGGGTTAGGTTTAGGCACTTAGCGGGTGGATTAGGGTTAGGCACTTGGGTGGGAGGTTAGGGTTAGGCACCCCTAAGTGAGGGTTAGGGGGGTAGGTTAAGTTAGTTCATACTTACCTGGGGAAGATCGGGATTTCCAGCGCTGTTGGGCTGCCGCTGCCGGGATCTCTTCCTCTGTCGGCCTGACGCTGCCAGGATTCGAACTGCCGGCCATGCGGCCGGCGGTATTACATACCGATTCCTTCAAATGAGATGCCCAAAAGTGTGTAGGAGCAAGATTGAAAAATCAGGCACTTTTAGTGCCCTCCCCCATCACCTGACTCTACTATTGTATCTGTGATGCAGGGTGATATTACTTATCGGTGATCAAAGGTTATCACCAGCCAATAGGGGAATTGTTTCAAACCTTGTGGAGAAGTGGACAAGTGGAGAAGTTGCGCATAGTAACCCACCAACTTCTACCTATCATTTTATAGAATGTACTGTACTTGATAAATGCTACAGTAGCTAGAAGCCGATTTGATGCTTTGGGCAACTTCTCTACTTCTCCACTCTTTAGAAGGTTTGATACATTTTCTCCAATAACTACTATATAATACCAGGGGCGTATTTAGAGAGGAGGGGGCCTGTGTTTACTCATTGTCCAGGGCTCCCTCTCTTTCTCCGGTGGCAGTGGCGCACTGACAGGTTCCGTAGACTCCGGGCACTAGTCTGTGCCTGGAATCCACTACGCATGCACAGGACACCGGGAAAATGGCGCGGCAGCCATTATCCTGGTGATTTCCCTACTGCGCATGCGCAGAACAGTGGGAAAATGGCCGCGGCGGCCATTTACTAGGCATTCTGTGTAGCACCTCTCCAGCCAAAGTGGGACTTGGGAGAGGTAGGTATTAGAATGTATGGGTGTAGGGTGTACAATGTGGGGCCCCCTGGACCCAGGGGACCGTGTGCACCGCACAACTTGCACTCATTGTAGATACGCCCCTGTATAATACTTTATATTTAAATTGAGGCAGTCCTATCTCCGCTGTACACAGGGGCTTCATAAGATTGCATCTTAAAATTATTCAGTGGTGCATATTAATGAGCATAATCATTTATGTAATAAAAATAAAGTTTTTTTTCCTTGTGTTACTAAACAGTGCACTATAAAGCAAGCAGTATTTACTATGCTGCCTTCCTCTAACATTATTGCAATGTCTCAGGGCCAGATTACCAGTGTAGGTACAGTACAAGATCATTTTTATTTTTTTTAAACTAAAAACGGATCCTGCAAGTATCACCAGCAGATGTGCTGAAGAAAGGAGGGGGACCTCATCGCTGTTATGTCCATTATATTCCTTGCAAGGGGGGATTTAAATTATTATCCCAACTCATTTAAACGTCCTTATTTCACTGTTATTATAGCATCTTAAAATCTGCAATGTTGAATTTATAATTTCATCTTACAGATATTTTGTGATATCTTTTATTAGAAAAACCTGTGACCCACTTGTACGCATTAGAATATATTAGTGGTTTTCTAATGCTATGTAGTAAACCACAAGTTGGTTAGGGTAATATCCCTACAGGTACAAGTCAAATGTAAACCAGCGAATTGTAACAGGCTCTCCCTTGTTGTGAGCGCATAGATATATGCTGAAATCACAAGACTGTTTGTGTGTCACTTTTCTGTCATTACATTTTTTGTTTACAGTATCGTGGAACATGATATAAATCAAAGCTGAATCCCCCGTCCGAGAATTCACTTTACTGAAAGAATGAGCAGTTAGATGACACCAGCACACACTAAAGTTCTGAACCTACTTGCAGACAACAATAAGACAGAACCTGGTTGAGATGAAAGAGAGTGGATCGAAGCATAGACTGCTCGGACTTCACAAATCAATATTGCATCAGGCTGACTGACATTTCTGCTTCTCTGTCATTCCAGGCTCACAAACCAGCAGTATAGCTGGCCTATGCTCCCCATTCATTGCTTTCTGCATCATGACATCAAGAAGAAAAATGGACCCCCAGAGACATTGCTGATGATTGAGGTGGGAAGGGTTGGTGGGAGGTAACTGCAGAGCTGTTCAGGGATCAACAGGTTACACAGTTTTAAGCTAAAACATTTTAGTATGTAAATTCTAGCATTGTATAAATAGAGAGAGGAGAGAGAAGAAACAACGCAAAAACATATTAACACATAAATTATCCATTACTTTAGGACACATTTAGAGAATATCTCCAACTTGTCTTGACAGTTATACAGATATGACAACCAGCGGCAGCCCCTACCTTCCAGGGGGTCTGCTCTGCGCACAAATTGACAAGCATCCCAGGCTTCTAGAAGCCAGATAGGGCTGACCATATTGCAGAGGAGTGTCTTCCCATTGGAAGAGCTCTCTCTGCTAATTGCAGTCTGGACTGGCAGTCTCAGAGGGAGAAAACACCTCCCCCATTGACTGCCTGTCTGACTGTGATTAGAAGGGAGCTCTTCCAATGGGAAGCCACTACCATGGCTAGGCAGTCCCTCTGGGTGGTGGGTTTTACTGGTGGTATAAATCATGAGGTGGAGTCTCTGTACTAGCATGGAACAAACGGGGGTATAAAGAATTAAATGTGTAAGTCTTACTGTATGCATCCTGAAGGAATCTGGTGGTGTTATTTTGTGGGCTTTTTGTTGGGCCTTTTTTGAGGGAATGTGTTAGGTCACCATTTTGCTAAACTGGTGCGATTTTAGCATATTTCCAGTGAGTTTCAAGTTGCCATCTGAAATATAATGAAACTAGAGCCAAACTCGCAAGACTCGAGCCTCAATCAAATCACAATCCCGATTTCTCTAATGTTAAAGATAGAAGTCTCCAGGTGTAATAGTCAGTGAGATGAAAACTCAACGGAAATGCGCCATAATAACTCACAAAACAGTATACGGGTCTCAGGGCAGCAATATTTATGTAGACACTTGAGGCTTATTAAATCACATATGTGGTCTACAGTATTACAACACATTCAGGGCTTTATTCAGAGGCGGCCGTGCGGTCGTAGATGTTTGTCTAGTGCACATGCGCATGCGCACAAGGGAGCCGGCTCCTTCGTGCGCATGCGTGAGACCCGCTACGACCGACAGCGCCAGTCGTAGCGGGTCTCTTTCCAAAGGGGGCGAGCTGTCGATGTTGATTGACAGCTCGCCCGTTTGGAAGGCGGGCCGGGGGGGTGGCAGCCTAAATGGAGGCGTTCCCATGGGAACGCCTGCCGTTTAGGGGAGGCCCCACTGACATCACTAGTGATGTCAGTGGAGAGCTTCCGGCTCTGACGGAGCCAGAAGCTCTCCGGGGCTTACGACAAGTGAGACCCTACCCTAGGGTCTCGTCGTAAGCCCCGATGGTCGCGATGGTCAATGACCATCGCGACCATCACCCTAGCGGTCGTTAGAGCTGTGGGTGTTAACCCACAGCCTAATGACCGAAACAGAGGCGGGCGGTCAGGATGCAAGTGGCCGCCCAGTTTCTGAGCGACCGCTTGCATCCTCCGACCGCCTCTGAATGAGGCCCTCAAAGTCTATATAAAGTTAGAAATTAGCCCACATGCAATTTTTTCTACAATTATCGCCTTTTGTTGTGGAGCAAGTTTAAGAATTTATTTTATAAACATTTTACAATTCTAGATTTTATACCACACTTCCTATGAGTGGTGTCTCCCCTTTATGTTGCTAAGGGCTCTATTTACTACAATCCGCATATTGAATGCAGATTGTAGTGTGATATTAACGACTGAATTTGCATTGCGAATTCATGCAATATCACAGAGATTTACTACAAACCCCTTGCAGGGATAGAGCTTGCGAGAAAGCTCTGTCCCTGTGAATCCTATCCGCACACTAGTCACGGTATTTTCGCAAAAAATACAGTGACAAAGTGCCCGCACATGCGCCGACTGGCCACCGCTGCTACCCCCCTTGGGGCTAAGCCCCGCCCCCGTAGTTAAGCCCCGCCCCCGCGATCGCGGACCCCCCCTCTTAATTACACTTACCTGTATGATCCGGATTCCGGTGACGTCATCCATGTCCTCCGGTCAGGTGATATCCCATACTGCACTGGGACCTGATCACCTGATGACCGGGCAGCAGTGCAACATGGGAGACCAGCTGACCAGAGGGGAGACATCACCAGAGCCCTGACCACCGGTCCCTGGAGTCAGGTAAGTTCATCTTTTTTACTTTTTCTTTTTACTTTTTTTTAAAACATTGTATCAGCGTGTGGTCTGTTTAGACCACACAGCTGATTACTGGGGCCGGCTCCAGACTCTGCTCTCCCTGTTAGAGCAGGGCAGGAGTCCGGTAACACCCTTTTTCACTTTATTTTAGTAAAAATAATGTTAATAAATAGAGCCCTCAGGGTCCTATTCATCAAGACATAATTATCACTAGTGATAATTATGTTTTAAACTCGCTAAGGGCTATATTTACTACAATCCGCATTTGTAATGCAGATGGTAGTGTGATATTATCGACTGAATTCACATTGCGAATTCAGGGAATATCACAGGGATTTACTACAAATCCCTTGCAGGGACAGAGCTTGCGAGAAAGCTCTGTCCCTGCGAATTCCCTCCGCACTCTAGTCAAGATGTTTTTGCAAAAAAATACCGTGATTATTGCCCCGCGCATGCACCGACCGGCCGCCGCTGCTACCCCCGGCGCTACGCCCCGCCCCCGTCATTAAGCCCTGCCCCCGCGATCGCGGACCCCCCTCCCTTAATAGCACTTACCTGCAGTCATCGTGCTCCGGTGATGTCTTCCATGCCTCCGGTCAGCTGATATCCCATCTGTTTAGACCACACAGCTAATTACTGGGACTGGCTCCATGCTCTGCTCTGCCTGTTAGAGCAGAGTAGGAGTCTGGTAACCGGGGGAGACCCTGGATAATGCCACCTCCAGGGAAAAAAAAAAAGAAAAAAAAAAGGTTAAAATTCGAAACATAGGATAGTAAACACACATCATTTTTATTCTTCACAATGTCAACAAATGTAAAACAAAGGAAATTCAAATACCTGAAAAAGCGGGTAACTACCTCATCACGTATGGCCCCCCTGACACTCTCCTCTGACCAACCTCGGGTGGGCCATCCTCAGGCAAGGCATCCTCTGGCTGCATTGGGACACCACTCCTTATGGCGATGTTGTGAAATATCCCACACAGGACCACAATTTTGGAAACCATAGTCGGCAAATACATGAGGTCGCCACCAGAGCGGTGGAGGCATCGAAATTGGCCTTTTAAAAGGCCAATACAATGCTCCACCACCTGCCTGGTGGCAGTAAGTGCGGAATTATATTGACTTTGTGGCCCTGATGTAGGAACCAAATAAGGAGTGAACAGCCAGGGCGTGCAAGGGTAACCACTGTCTCCTGTGAAAATAAAAAAAACATTCAGTACCATTTCTAAGTCAACAGTGTTTGTTTTAAAAATTAGGGGTACCACTTACCCAGAAGCCATGCATCACCAGCTTGTAGGTTGTTTAATTTGTGCCAAAGCCCTGACTGCCGGATGACAAATTAATCATGTGCACTTCCTGGAAATTTGGCATTCAGGGACAGGATCTGGAGGGAGGCATCACATACCATCATTACATTCATTGAATGGAAATGTTTGTGGTTCCTAAATATTGCCTCCAGCGCTGCTGGAGGCTGAAGTGGTATGTGAGTGCCATCCACAACCCCTATGATGTGTGGGAAGCCTGCAATTTCAAAAAATTTCTGCTTCACCACATTAAGGGAACCCATATCCAATGGCATATTAATAAAATGATGAAGGTGCTTAAAGAGTGCATCCACTACCGCACTCAGGATCCTTGAAAAGGAGGATTGGGAAATGCCAGCAACAATCCCAACTGTGGTCTGGAAGGATCCTGAGGCGCAAAAATGTAACACCGACATTAACTGCGTAAGTGGTGGCATTGCTGTTGGATTGTTAATCTGCCTTTCAAGATCACTCTCTATTAATGAAAGAGTGTCTAGGATGATTTTGGGTGGTAGGCGATAACGCCGTAAAACCACATCATCAGGCATTCCAAAAAGAGTGACACGTGTTCTAAATATCTGGGGCCTTGCACGCCTACGATGCCTATGCCTAGGAGGATGTTCAGGTTGGTCGGGGTCGTGGACCATCGCCACTATAATTCGCCAAACATCAATCTGAAATGTTAGACAATGTAGTTATTTTTACAACATTTAAAAATGAGAAAATATACTTATCTTTTTTACACATTAAGAAGAATCTTACAGGGTTAGGCAGTGACATCTTGAAGTAAACCTACGATTAGATTTACCATAAAAAGAATGTTAAAACTAACACAAACTAAAGACAGGCTAAGGCAAAAATATAAAGAATGCAGGCACTACACAGATGATGTTGTTATTGTATGTTTTTATTTGAAAATTCCAATGTACGCTAAAGCCACAGACAGGAGATGTGCAAAATATACGCAATAGAGGATACAAAATACCGCTAAATGGTACGTTAACGCCACAGACAGGAGATGTGCAAAATATACTCAATAGAAGATTCAAAATACCGCTAAATGGTACGCTAACGACACAGACAAATGTGCAAAATATACGCAATAGAGGACACAAAATACCGCTAAATGGTACGCTAACGCCACAGACAGGAGATGTGCAAAATATACGCAATACATTTCGCATTTTTGATTGCCAAATAATCATTTGGCCCCCCCAAAAAAAGAATTAACATTAAAAAAAAAAAAAAAATCAAGTTTAAATCAACCCAAAAAGTGACCCACCAAACTTACCTCATCACAAAAAAAAAGGCTTTTTTTAGAAATCGACAACTCACACCAAATCCAAACAACTACTTCACAAACCACTACTGTGCACCTATCACAACCTCCAACCACTTCAATCAACTCACCCCGAAACAAGGCCACAAAAATGCCTTAAATAGATCTAACTTTCCTGCTCAAATCAATGACGCACAATAGATGCGCCCGTATAATGCACACGCATCTATAAAAACATCACGAGAGGCCACAATGGGTCTGCTGAATTCAAGGGTTAAATCATGTCCACTGAACAGCAGAAAAGCCAAAATCCAGGACCGCACAGTAAGTAGCTCCAAATTTAAAGTTACCACACAAATAAAACAAAAAATATATATATTTTTTTTTTGTATGGTGTTGAGACTGACAATGAGGAGGTTGCGGGGCCTAGTACCCAGGCCAGGGCCAAACGAAAAAGGCAGCCGCAATTCACAAGAAAGGAGATGGAGGCTTTGGTGCAAAAGTGCGTGGATAACCTGGCACAGGCACCCCGAAATATGGGTGCAACCCAGAAATGGAAACTGTGGGAGGAAATAGCCAGTGCTGTCAATGGGGTTGGTGATTTTGTCCATTCAACCAAAGAGGTCAAATACCGGTACATAAATGCTGTAACCTATTTCCAAAAATCTAAAAACTTAGTTAAAAAACTAAACATACATTTTTAAACAACAGATGGAGCGACTTCAAATATTGGCTAAAACAAAAACTGGCTGATAGGGCTAGGCATGCAGGGGGACAGGTGATGGGCCAACCCCTGTGTCATTGGAGTTAACAGATTTGGAGGAGCTGGCACAGGGGTGTGTGCAGGAAGAGGAGGTGTTTGGCGTATCCAACATGGACACAGACATGCCAGACTTTGCGGCTCCACATGTTGCTGCAGGTAATTTAGTTATAAATGATAGAACAACTTGTTTAAATACAAAGACAAATGTACTAATATTTTTATGATCTCTCTTTTTCACACAGGCACAGAAGAGGACGAGTCTGCTCCAGAACTGAGGTTTGGCTGCAGTAGATCTGCTGGCTCTGCAGGGGAGGAAGCAGTATTTCCGGCTGGGGACCCTGTGGCAGACAGTCCAGGGCCTTCCCCCTCGCAGGCAGTGGCCCTTCTCACAGATCTCAATGATAAAATGGATAAAAACATCGAGATTCTGATGAGGATGGACGCCAATCTGCTATGGGTGGCTGACGCCCTGGAGGCAAACGCTGCGGCCAATGTCAGAATAGCTAATGCCCTGGAGCAGCTCGTCCTCCTGCGCATGTTGCAGCCGGCCTCCCTTCCTGCTGGAACATCAGGGCCCTCCACCTCTGGCGCAACATCGGCCATCCCTCCAAATGTGCCTAGCCCTATGCCTAGCCCAGAGGAAACACCAGCTACCTCTGCCCAGGCACGCTGTACAACCAGACAGACAAAGTCATGCTCCCTCCAACATCAAGCCAAGCGGGGGAGAAGGCATTGACAGCACTGGCTAATTTCCCCAAATTCCATCTCTGTGTTTGCCCCATATTTTTGCTACACCAAACCTCCCTCTCATTTCTTGTGAATTTTTTTTTTTTTTACATTAATTTATTTTTGGGATGTAAAAAAAAAAATATTTGGCTGAAAAAAAAGCCACATTTCTTACAAAATGTGAACATTTAATTTTTTACAAATAAAAATCCCTTCAAAAAAAATGTGTCAAAATCATTAGCAAATGCCTAAAAGGGACTGGAACAAACATACTTAAATACATAACAAAGGTCATATACTTAAAAAAATGTTTAAATCCAAAAAACATAAGGTAACAGGTAGGTAAACAATAACACAAGCAAAGCAATTAGTAGCTGATTGTCTTTCTGTTTTGTAACCAAAATGTAACAAAAAATTTTACAGACAAAAAAAATGTGTTGGGCTTTTTAAAAACAAAATAAATCTGACAACAACATGCGTACGGAATATAGCCCAAAAATCAAGCATTTTTACCTTTATTTAAACATTTATTTTGTGATTGCTGTGATTACAAAACACAAACAAATAAGAACACAACATGCATTCCAAATTTAGCTAATAAATCATGGCCATTGCAAATCACCTTCTCGCAAGTGATCCAATTATGACGTGATTGGTCTTGTGCCTTGTAAAGGAGAATAGCAAGGGAGCTACGAAGAGACCATCGTCTTTGCGAGAGCCAATACCCTACCACAAGCTGAACGAGCAGTCATAATGGAAACTGGATCACACAGTGACGTATCCAAAATAGCGTCCGACTTGGACGTTTGCACAAGATAATACATGTGCGCCCAAAAAACGGCTTGCCACGCCTGCGATTTCTCATCTCCACCCCCGTTACCACCCATAAACGGAACATTCTGTCAATCAAATTACATAGGTCACTTCCTGTTCGCTGTGTATATGAGCGAACGAAAAATGACCGCAATGATCCAGCCGCACATACGCAATGAGAACCGGACGCATGCGTGGTTTAAAACAATCGAATGCGTACGAGCGAACAGCTGATTGCGTCCGGCTCTGAATCAGGCCCAAAGTGTTTAAAAGATGTTTTGGAGGTATTCATCATGCCTCCTTAACAAAAGTATCACTTCCGATAAGCTGCTTTTCCCCATGCAGCTGAGGTATCCACAAGAATTTCCTCACTGCTGCATGTCTCTCCTCCCCTTCCTCACTCTCTATTCCCAAGCTCTATCTCACCTGTTCGTCCTCGCGGCAGCTACGGTGTCCGACCCTGCAAAGGGGTGTTCGTTGCACCCCAGAAGGTGTCTGATACCCCCTACGGGTGTCAAATACCGCCCCGCGGGTGTCCAATGCCCCCCCTACGGGAGTCCGATGCCCCCCCTGTGGGTTTCCGATGCCCCCCCATAGGTGTTCATTGCCCCCCGCGGGTGTCCGATCCCCCTCTCCCCCACTGCATCCGCCTTCTCCCTCTCACCTCTTCCATCTTTGGTGTCTTTGGACAGTGAGTGTGGCCCCATGTCTGCAGTGCCCAGGAGCTCCTTGACTCTGCAGTGCAGACACAGCAGGGAGGGATCTTAATAGATCCCTCTGCTGTGGTTGGCAAGTATTTCTTCACAGGCTGCCGTGTAAACAGCAGTCTGTGAAGATTATCGGGGGCTGAATGCCATCTAAGAGTGGCGTTCAGTAACACCATCAACTTCCAAAAAAAATGCTTTTCAGGGCTTGATGAATGGCCCTGACACTTATTTTTTTACAAAAGTATGTGAAAATTTTAATTTTCACATGCTTTTGTGAAATATATAAGTGATGATGAATAGGCCCCTTGGTCTTAATGGATTAGTTGTAGCAGATGTTGGTGGGGTCTCTGGGCCTGATTCAGCATCGATCTCAACTGCAATTACGTATGCAATCAGCCGATCATTGCATTCTGCGCATGCTTATGCATCACAGTGCGCGAACACTCCACTGCGCTCGTGACTGCGATTGCAGTGACTACGCAGACTCATCGCAGAGTGATTGACAGGAAGTACCATTTGGGGGTGGTGATGGGGGGGTGGTCGGTGAAACGCAGGCCACTGACCTACCATACTCCGTTTGGGCTTGCACTACATGCGATGAGGTTAGCAAATCCTGAGTAAGGTCAGATCCTTGTGCAAGTGTGCGTGAGGCTGCAATGGTACTCGATGTTACCGATGGTTTTGCAGTCTTGCTAAGTATTACAGATGTGTGTAAGGTAAAGTGGGCGTACTTATGTTAGGCACCATATGGCATTGCGATTGCAATCATTAGCAAATCTTCGCAGTGAGACTGTGTGCGTAATCGTTATTTTGATATTGTTGTCGGAAGTTGGCGTACTTGATCCTGGTAAGTTTGTGTGACCAGATTGTAGACTTGTAATTGCAGCACAAATTAGATTTGTCATTAAATATTGATTGATGTTTTTTTCACAAATTGCTTATGATGGGTCAAGCAAAGATATGTCTAGTATTTGTCAGTCTTGTTCTTGGTGACTGGAATGCTCTTGTGGCATGTGTTAGTTGCCTAAGATGTTTAGTAATGCACTTAAATTGTTTAGTTTGCTCATGCATAAAGTCACACTAATTTTCTAAAATCATCAAGGTGCCCCGCCCCCATACATACTGGCCATAGATGGTTCATTTTCATGTTACTGAGTAATAGGCTACAGTTTTCTGTGGCCTCATTAGTTTCTGTTATGGAATCCTCTGTAAGCTGTTGTTCCTCCACCAACATGAGGAATATGTCCTCCTGTTGCTCCTCAGTCTCTACAAATGGTTGTTGTGTTGGGATGGCATGTGATGGACCTGCCACGACAAGCAAATGTATAAGTATGTATTACACTGCCCCATGTTAAAGTTTTGTGTACATATACATACAGTAGTACACAGCTTGGCTTCCATTATTACGGACATGACATTCTTATTTGTTTTGTCATCCTTAACAACGAAGGCAACAAAAAATAAGAAATCTAAATTTTTTTTCCCTAGCACAATTTTGAGTTGCTTTATATACACCTTTAGAAGTTTTCTTAAGTTCTAAAAATTAAGCAAACCTGGAATTGGAAATTACTGTGATGTAATATGTCTACGGAAAAAAAATTATCCACAGCAATTGTCCAAACCATGCAGGACGGCGTATGTTGATATTAAATAAAACAATAAAAAAAAAACATGAATATTTTATATGTGTGTTGCTATTTAGAAATTACATTTTCTGTCTTTTGAAGGACATAAGTTTACTACATTGAAGATCTAATTTTTTTGAACATTTTAATTTAGACTATTTTTTCTGGGAGTTGTGCTAATGAACACCGAGCCATTCTAAACAAATACAAAGCAATTTTCCCGGAATGCAGTCACAATTGTGACAACTCTATTTATCTTTCTCCTGTTCTTATGTTGCTAAGCAGTATTGAATTATGCTTCATATGAGCCTATATATTCTATATGCTGTTTGAGATTACATCTATTTCATGTGGTGCATACTGATCTTTGTGTATATTTATTAGGTAGTTTAGATCTTTACTTTGTTTTTCATCCTTTATTATATCAGGTATATATAGGTTTTTTTTTATTCATTATATATATATTTTTTATTTTTCAATGTTTTTATTTTATTGTGTGATGTCTCCCGATTTTTTATTGATGATGTGATCATTACATGTATCATGTCTATGTGTCATTAAATATTTTACCAGTTGATTAGCACCCTTACGCTTTTTCTTTCCTGATATTTTTTTTCTTGGGAATTATCCAGTTTTTCCCATAACTGTAGGGCTAGCTGGTTAACAGGTGGAGTGTGTTACTATGTAGGCCCCTATTGTGTTCATAGGTTTCAGCGCTTTTGGGTTCTCTTTTTCGTTGTTACCCCAGGAGAAGGTTGTTCTGTTGAGGGACCTGGTTTACTATTTTTTTGTATGTCGCAGAGTGTTTCTTTGTGTCAGCTACAGTCTCTGTTGGGACATTTTAATTTGTGTACAGTGGCATTTCCCTGGGCAAGAAACTGGATCAGGCTAAACAGAGTCTTATACCCACACCATTCTATCTGCTTTGGAGGGGTAGTGTATGGGGCCTTTGTGTGAAGCTGTTAGGTAGGCTGTCTGGTGGTGGGTGGTAGTTCCAGTTGGGAACCTCGCTTAGGCGGTAAAGCACTGCAATCAGCGGCTTCATTTGGGAGTAAATATGATTAGGAGCACCAATCGTAGTGCAACTACAGGGATTTTGGGACATCACCTAATCAAACATCACATATAAAGTTTAACTTGTTAAGGGGATGGGAATCATTTTGCACATGGGAGGTTACTCTTGTAGTTTGGGTAGATAGAACTAGTTAGGTATGGCCTTAGCTGTTTGAGTGTGCTTTTCTCTGCCATCCATCTGTTCATTCTTTCATTAAAATTCATCCAAATTTTCAACATACATATGTCTGGATTTGGTATGATTTACCGCCGGCCGCATGGTTCAAATCCCGGCAGCTGCAGCCCAACACAGGTGGAAATCCCGAACGTCGGAAGGTAAGTATAAAGTAACTAACCTATTATACCCCCTAACCCTAACCCTCCCTTAGGGGTGCCTAACCCTAACGTCCCCCCCAAGTACCTAACCCTAATCCCCCCTCTAAACCTAACCATCCCTTCCCCGCCGCCTAAACCTAAGTCCCCGGGGGCTGCCTAACCCTAACCTCCCCCCGGGAATGCCTAACCCTAACCCCTCTTCCCCTAGCCTGACCCTAACCTCCCAGGGGGTGCCTAACCCTAAGTCCCCCCCGGGAGCCCTAAACCTAACCCTCCCCTGCGGCTGTCCGCGCCCGGCATCCCTTCGATTGGGATGCTGGGTACTGGTCTCCTGGCGTAGGTAAAATGTCATTTAACCCTTGCCGGGATTTAGCAGTCGGCATTGCGTCCGCCGGATTCCCGACTGTTTCCCCATATGTCTCTATTATTTTAAAATGTATACTGTAGTATTAGGGTTATCACATGTTGCAGAGAGACATCCACACAGTGAGGGGTTTATAAAAAGAAGCTTCTTGTTTTCTGCTGAAATGAAAAGACCCATAATTAGTCTATTGAAACACAATGCTAATTATTATGGATTAGTTTGTGGGATTTGTGATATTATTTATTATTTATTTATTATTATAAACTATGTAGCTACATAGACAATATATTTCTTCTAAGTTTTCTATTACAGAATGAGCATACGTCACACTTCTGTCTGCATCCACATCAAACTATTCACATCCAGTTTCATTTTTAATATCTCAAACAGTGATAATGATTTCAGTTTTGATAACTACCAGTGGGACAGCTCTATTTGGGCAATAAATAAGCACTCTGTCTCTCTCTTTTTTGCTTTTAAAACTCATTAATAAAATACACATACCAAACTGCACCAAACCAAACTAATCCTCCAAAGAAATGACCTATCTTCTTACCATTTGACCAACCCACAGGAAAGCAGACAGGACATGATAATTACAAAAATGGCTGCAAGAGTAAGATAACTAAATGCTGTATGTTACCACTCCAATCATAATTGAAAAGGCCAAGCAAAGGCTGAAAGATTCAGGAAAAGCATACAGTAGGTAAAGAGTGTTCCAAGGTAGAACAATTTAGTGAGGTATCAGATAATATAAATTAATGTATTTTATGAAACGATAATTTGTGGCTTTGAGCTTGGAGATGGTATGTGCCATGATTTGTGTAAGCGTGCATAGATTTCCTCCAGGACATAGGCAGGAACAACCGTTAAAAACAGATATGAAGACATAGGGGGTAATTCAATTAGAAGTGAGGGGATGCAGCTCCCAGAATTAATGCCATTTCCCGCAGTTATTCAATGGACTACATCATGTCTGGCAACTAAGCCCCAGTCGTGTGATTATAGCGTGGGAAATTGAATAGCTCCATGCACACATCCCAGGCATTACATACCCCCACTTCTAATTGAATTTCCCTCAAACAGAGGAGTTAGGTTCAAGGAGGCAAAATGTCCCCCCAAACTGTACTTTGCTACAACCTGGTGCCTTAAATCAGGAAACCTGGAGGCCACTTCAACCACCATTTATAATAACCCTCTGCCAACAACAGATACCCAAGTTTCTATTCCATTTAAATTTCCTGCCAACTGGTCATTCTATTCCATTTTTCGGAGGGGTTCTTCTCTGTACTCCTTTATTTCTTTTATTTTACTCTTCTTTTCATTCTCATACTTTTTGTCATCTTATTTCTCTCTCTCTCTCTCTTTCTCTCTTGCTCTCAGGGCCTGATTCAACAAGGAACCAGTTGCTTATATGGCCGCAATCGGCCGAATGTTGCGAACTGCGTATGCATCGCAGAGCGCATGCGCATACGATTGGGTAAGTGATTGCAGAGGATATGCAGACCCATAGCAGAGTGATTGACAGGAAGTGCCATTTGTGGGTGGTGATGGGGGGTGGTTGGGTGAACGCAGGCATGCCAGTGCATTTCAACGGCGTTGCATGGGTATGCATAAATTAGCCATTGCAATACCGTACCATACGCAACCTGCATGCGCTGAAGTTAGCAATTCCTGAGGGAGGTCTGACCTGCCTTAACTGTACGAATGGGTCCGATGTTACCGATTGTTTTGCTATGTTGACAAAGTATACGGATGTGTGTAAGGGGAAGTGGCGTGCTAATGTTAGGCTAATGCAAACATTTACATATCCCCGCTGATATTAGCAACTGCGTGGCGTGTGTATTATCAGAATAGCGATCTGTAGTGAATCAGGCCCTCTGTCTCTACTTTTTCACTCTTTCGGTCTTACACTGTTATTTTGGTTTCTCTTTCACTCTCATTTTCTTCTCCTTTTCCTTCACTCTCATGAAGTGAGCAGTGCACATTCTTCATTTTTTTATTGTATTAAAAAGTAAGAACAGCCTGTATATTGCTGCCAGCCGACGTCTCGCTTCTCTAACATTGACTAATTTGTCAATGTTAGACATGGGACACAGAGATGTAGTCAAACCACTCTTTGTCATCCCCCTTTGCTCCCACACAGATAATTTAGTCTGACTTTGAGGGATCCTGTCAGTGTTACATGGTGGTAGCAGACCTGTAGAGCAAGGAAGAATAAGAAAGGGAATCTGCTGACAGACTTGAGGTAAGTATATCTGTTGGGGGTTAAAAACAGGGATCTGATGTGATAGATAAGGAGGTATGATATGTGAGAGCATAAAAAATTTGCGAGTTAAAAACAATAGCATGAGTTGTGGAAGGGTGTTAAAAACAGAAAACTGAGGTGGGAGCGGGCATAAATGGAAAGCTTATTTGCGTAGGTTAAAAATGGGGGGGCGTAGTGGCTATTGTTATTCAGTACTCTGGCTGCCTGTTACAACCATTTCAAGCTTTCGTTTACAATTGATAGTTATCAAAGCTAATTAAACTTAACCAGAGAATGGGGAAAGCGGAAAAAGAATCTTTAACCAGGTGCACACGGGCAATATATCTGATATTCTGAGTTCATATCTTCAGATGACGAATGCTCGTGCTCCGGGCTCGCAAACTACTCCTTCTCTATAGGAAGGAGGTCCTGGTTGCAAAGAGGGATAATTTCGGATTCCCCCGCCCCTGTCCGGCTCCTTCCGCCGGATGTCGGGACTCTTGTGTGCATGCGCACACCCGTCACTGCTCTAAAGGAGCAGTGAAGCCGCTTGTGGGGACAGCTGATTTTGCATCAGCTGTCACCGCGCCGGAGCAATGATGAATTGCTACGGCAGCCGCGGCGAGTTAGAATGTTAATTATCAGGGTCCGTTCGAATACCGATAATTAACATCATGAATATTCCTCTAAAAGAGATGAGTCTAATTTTTCAGGTGAGGTTTTTACAATTTGATCCTTAATACTATGGGGCATATTTATCACAATCTGCATATTTAATGCAGATGTGAAAAATATTTTTCTCCCAAATTTGCAATTCGAAAATAAATATTTTTTCACACAAATTTACTAAAATGTTCTTGCAAGGAGACTGGTTCCAATAAGAGCCAGTCCTGGCAAAGAGCTGAAAGCAGTGTGATGGAGTAATGCTATTACACTGCTTTCTAGGTCAGGTCCCCGGCAGCTAAAGCACATGTGAGGCCATTAGCCGGTGCATGCATCACAAGGGGTAGATGGAGAGAGAGTCTCCTGCTCCCTCTCCGGAAAAATATGCAAATCAGTAGCCCTTGGGCAGCTATAGGAAAACGCCATCTGGAGAAGGTGTCATCCTATCAGGGCCAAGCATTCCGGAGCTTGATAAATCCGGCAGCACAGCATGTGGGCCGAGATGCTCTCAGATATAGATCCAGTCAGTCTACAGTACATTTGGGGGATGCTTAATATTTGTGGATATTTCCCGAAAACTGAGGTTTTCAGGGAATATCCAGCAAATATTATTTGATAAATAGGCCCCTGTAGCTTTATGTCGAATTAATACAAGTAGACTTTAAAAAAATCTGTGTCATATTGGTTAAAAAACCGAAAACACCCAGCTCTCAACCTCTGTCAACTTTAGACATGGGCCTACCATGCATTATGATCAGTCTGTAGTAGCTACAATAAATCCTCAGTTAAAGCACAACAGCAGAAGGAAGATTGTCGATATCTCTGTCGGTCTAAGATGATACTGACATTAAATGACTGAAAGACAAAGCTCTGAATTAACCTTTCCATCAAAAAGATGCTGACTTGAAGTCCCGCTGGAGTTCTGCTTCTCCAGACTAATTACCGCTATCCACACTGCACACTTGTGCCAAGGATGGAGCAGCGAGTCAGTATCCACACACTGCAGGAGGGAATGAGTACATCTCACAGTCACTCCTTGCTGGTAACTGAATATATTCTGGTCTCACAACTGCTTAAAGACATTATGTGTATCCTTTTGAGATTTTTTTGTTCATAGAGCATTCACCTTTAACGAGAAATAAGTGACATTCTGGCCTGAACCAAAAGTTGCCAGTGTTAAACTTACCATCATATAGGAGTTTATTAAAACACCTGCCACTTGTCATCTTAATTTTACTATCCCATACATAAGACTCTATAGGCCTGATTCATTACTAATCGCAACGGCGAATGCAATAGCGATTACACACACAGTTCAACTGCAATAGTATGCTAAATCATTGCGATTGCAATGCCGCTGCAGTACTACATGAGGACGCCCACTTAACCTTACACACATCCGTAATGTTTAGCAAGACTGCAAAAACATTGGTACAACTGAGTACCATCGCAGCCTCACGCACACTTGCACAAGCTCTGACCTTACTCAGGAATTGCTAACAACCACGCACGCTATGAGACTTCAGGCTGCTGGATATTTTTTGCTGGATAATTTATGCACATCCCTGCAATGGCGTTAAAACACACTGGCACGCCTGCGTCTCCCTGACCACCCCCCCGTCACCACCCGCAAACGGCACTTCCTGTCAATCACTCTGCGATGAGTCTGCTTAGCCACTGCAATCGCAGTCCCGATCGCAGCGGCCGGTTCGTGCACTGCGATGTATGCGCAATACACAACAATCGATCGATTGCGTGTGTTTTAGCAGTTCCACTTCTTGCTGAATCAGGCCCTATAGTCATTGGTCAGATTCTCAAGGAAAATTGAGTAACATGTGGAAAGGCCTTGGAGGGGATGAAAATGCTTTGCAGCAGATTCATTATAGGTTGATTTTTGTTTTTTTAATTATGTTTAAACACTACAAGGGAAGTTGAATTTGATGATGCTTTATTCCTTCACCTTTAATACAACTCCATAAACAAAAGGAATCAGGTATTATCTAAATGCAGAGCACATGAAGCAGGATTAGTGTAAATTGTTGCCAAGGCAACTAAAAACTATTGCTAGATTCCTCTTATGTAATTGGTTAGATGTGTTGCACATTCTTCTGATATCAGAGAGTCATACAGCATTCCTTATGTTGCATGGTGAGGGCTCTGCGCTGCCTCATATCCATATAACAGCAAAGCTGACAGTCTCTAGGAAACGCCGCAACTCAGCAGGAGGCCCGACCTCCGACTTGCGCTACTGTCTATGTGCGCCCTGTTAACGCGTCTTTCCTCCTCAGCTTTTCAGGCAAATGGACATGCCTTCTGAGACTCTCAGCCATAGAACCATATACAGCCCCCCAGAGTACTGCAAGTACCATATACCACCACCGCTATTACTGAGGGTCATAGTACCACTAAGCACCGGGCATACACCCATGCCAAAAGAGAGCTGGTAAAGGCCCCGGTTATTTTTGGGGGCATGGCCTAATAGTGGGAGGTGTGGCCAAACCCTCCCTTAGGAAAAATATAAAAAAAATTATTACAAGGCGCTGCGAGCTGGAGATGTGGTTGCTGTGAAACCCCCAGCCAGGGGCAAATCTAGTGGCCCCACTTCAGCCCAGCACACAGCAGCATGTGTTGGGGATACTGACAGGTAAGAGGGAGAAGTGGGCGGTGGTAGACCCTGGCACCACCAACAAGCCTGGGCCTGGGTAATTAGTACCCACACCATCCTGCCGCCCTGTGCACCACAATGCCCGCAGTACCCTTACGCTCCATGCTGCTCCAGCATTGTTATTGTACCGATTCATCCCGGTATCTCTCTGCCACCATGTTGATTTTCCTGGATAAATAAACCTAAGAGCTGGTAAGCTGTGCCCCTTGTGGACTAACCACCACTTTGAGGATTGTGACTAGTGTTACAACACAGTGCAGTGGGCTGTGGGACGCCCTCCTCCTGCACACAATATTCCTCGTCACTGACCTGTCCATATCTCATCCACAAGTCCTTGCTTCTACATATTCCAAACCCACCCCCTCGTTGCCCTTCCCCCCTTGGCTTCATTAGCTGTTCCACAATTGCAACTCATGGTAGTTTGCATTACACATGTATTTTTAATATAACCTAAAGGTTTACTCTATACAACAAAATAAATTATCAATGGTTTTATCACCCCATTTATAATACTCAGTCTGGTTTTATTAATTTTGCAATCATATACAGACTCATTTATTAAGGGAGTTCATTGAGACATATATATATATATATATATTTGTGTATTTATGCGTTTACCTCAGTTAACAGAGCGCGATCCCTACCCAACATAATTTTTGACTTATCTTTATGTTTATTGTCCTGCACTGAATTCTTTAGATTTGGGGAATCTAAACATAGGATCTGCAGCTCTAGCATTATTCACCCCGCATTTATCACTTGTGAGCGCCAAGGCACAGACCCACTTTTTCTATATATAACCACCATCACGTCTGCTGTGCAACTCATTCTACATCCTGTACACCCTGAGATTGTCTAGGGTTATATACATAAATTTACATCATATCATCTATCAAGTTATGTGCTCCAGTGTCCTTCCCTGGTCACTCTTCCAATAAGTCACATACCTAGGAGAACTCCACTATACTCTGCTATTACCATAAGAGGTCATGAGGCATATTTATTAAAAAAAATGCAATCTGCATTTATTTTTGAGCTATGTACCAATCTGCAGTCATTGGGACACGGACTCTGGTAAGAGCCTCCCCGGTTTCAGCAAGAAGTGATACCGCACAATTTGTTTGCCTGACTGTGTTTGTGAAACTTACCCTGGGATTTGTCCCAGCCACACAACTGAGTATGCATAACTGTAATACCATACCCTCCTGTAGCAAAACATTTCTTTGCTATACCACCAATGTACAGTAACACCCCCTAACTCATCCCTGTAACACATTTCTCCTCCTTTTCCTTGTAATACAATGCTATTTACATTACTTACTTGACTTCCTAGGTAACAAAACTTTCTGAAAACTAAGGGTCTCATTCAGACCCGCTCGCAAGCGCCGAGTGCTTGCAAGCAGGTCGATGTTGAGGCCCTGCGCACAATTAGCGGCCGCACTGCACGTGCGCAAGCCCCGGAGCGAGAGAAAAATTATCTCGCTCCGAGGATCACTACAAAAGGGGTGGCTGTCGATGGTGATCGACAGCTCGCCCCGTTTTGTAGGCAGGGTTGGGGGGTGGCTGGCCAAATGGAAGGAACGCCTGCCGTTTGGGGGCGGCCCCACTGACATCACTTGTGATGTCAGTGGTGAGCATCCGGCTCTGTTAGAGCCGAAAACTCACTGGGGCTTGCCGCAGACGAGACCCTACCACAAGGGTCTCATTGCAAGCCCCGTTGGTCGCGATGGTCTTGACCATCGCGACCATCAACCTGGCCGCTCGCTAAAGCTGTGGGTCACCCACAGCTTAGCAAATGGCCAGGAGGTCGGCTCTTTACAGAGAAGCGGCCGCCCTCATTCAGAGCATGCGCTCGCATTTTGCGAGCGGCTCTGAATGAGGTCCTAAGATCCAAAGAAGATCAATGACTGTCTAGCAGTAAATCAGAGTACAGCTCATTCATTCTGATTTGTAAATCAGGCGGTAGGCCTGGATATACTGTACACACGACAACACAGGATGCTGTAACATAAATTCTATAGTAATGTTTCTGTCCTGAAATCTTGGGTTTCATACTGTAGTATACTGTATGAGCCAGCATAATAACTGGACACAGCACATAGATATGTTGTTTCTTGACTTCACTGCTGATCTGCTGGAAACTTTATAATATACATTAAAATCAAATAACAGTATTCCTATGCAAAACAGTAATAAGGCGTGCATAACTTTATTGCAATTAAAACACAATATATAACAGCTTACACTAACTTATAATAAAAATAAAGACAGGACACGGACTGCTTTGGTTAAACGGTCATAACTCGCTTTTATTAAAGGTATGACCCTGAATTATACTTTGATTATTGAATTTAATTTCTTGGGAGGCAAAGAAGGATGCTACAAACAATCAGCTCCAGCCATATGATCTTAGCCAATATTAGGGAACAACTGATACGCCCCCCCCTGTGGCCATTGTGACCAATATTAGGGAGTGACTGAAACGAAACTAAGCTGCGAAGACTCACAACCCCTATGATATTGCATAGTACGAGCGTGTCCGCAGAGACAGATGCCCAAAGTCCTCCTGCAGAGGTAGGCCATACTACGACCATTTAAAGGATATGTGCTCCACAACGAACATTCTTACACTTTATGTGGCCGCTGGATTGTTGCACCTTCTCGCCACTACCAGGTTCCAAAGAACCGCAGCCTGCCACCCAAACCAAAACACTAGACCGCATCCAAACAGGAAAAAACATCACCCAAAAACACACCTAACCCCAAATCTGATAAATGTACACCATCAGGGCGAAAAAATGGAGCCTGTTCTAAACGTAAACTTGGGTGCCGAACTACCAAACCACCTGACCTGGAGAAAAAACGAGAAAGCCTTATTAATCTTCCTCTGAGCCTTATCCAAAGCCAACAGGTCCCTCGAACCCTTCCATACATGGCGAGGGATAATTTCCGACCAAACCAAGCGCACCTCCGGCCACCGGGACCGAAGGACGCACAAATCAGCCTGCATCCGCAAGATCAGATCTATACCCTTAGACTGCCCCACATCATTGCCTCCGAGGTGAATCACCAGCCATGCCGGGCGCCTACAGCGCATCTCCTGCTGAAACAAAAATTCCAAAAGAACTGGCCACCACATGCCCCTGACTCCAAACCACCGAACCTGATGCCCCCCTAACAACAGGGATGCCCTCTTTGCCATTGCATGCCTTTCAGCCCAATAAATAAACAAATGGCCAACAAGCCACACTTGCTCAGAAGACATGGACATAGCTGTAAAAGAGCAAAAAAGAACTAAAATGTCAGTAAAGGAACATTATATGAAGAGGATAGAGTGGTAACTTAGAAGGAGAATGTTAGTAACAATGCCCAAGCGAAGGAGAAAATCCAAAAAAACTCCTTTTTTTGTGTTCCATGAGCCGTGTATGATAAGTCAATTGAATTATGGCCCTTTTGTGGAGGAAAAATTAAAAAATCCCTTCACACCCTCAATTTTTGAATGCTAGCCATTCAAAAACTGGCGGGTAAACTACGTTTCTGGGTGATAAAAACACAACTTAAAGCTTATCACATCTAACATATGATTTATAGGCGGATGACCTCCATCCCCCAATTGCTTCAATGGCAGATGAAGGCAACCCGCTAGCCGCTGCCCAAGTAGCCGCGCCAATACGGAAAGAATGAGTACCGTAATGCGCAACATTACACTCACACATTACATATTCACTTACAAGGTTCCATTAGCTTTAAGGTTTAAGATTTAAGTTGGTTCAGTTAGTATAAATGCTGTGAAATAAGGATATTTGATAACTAAGGTTTTATACATGCTAAGAAAGCCGTGTTTGGTTTTGTACTGATGCGTACTCTTTCCACAGTATTCCGGTGATATCGGTGGGAAGATCGCATCATGCATTCTCGAGTTATGGACCGCAGAGACTTCAAGCAACAAAATGTATTAACTGTTATGATGTTGCAGGGGGCAGAGACCCCCAGTTGTTAGAGGCTGGGTGAGTCTATTTGAACCAGCCTGTTAAATGCTCCGTAACAGATGGATCCCCCGTGGGAACCAATAGAACGTCTCTATTGTTTTGTCTATTCCAGGGGGGTATAAATATGTGTGCTCCAACAGTGGGTATTTTAGTCTTCGTGATGAATGCTGATAGACGAGGGGTTTCTTGCTGATGCCGAACACCTGGTACCGGAAGCGCTGCGTATGTATACTGTGCTTGGGTCTGTATAATTCCTTTGCGCCTAAATTGTGTCTGGATCAATTGCGTGTAACTGACTGTACTTTTACTTGAATAATACTTGTGCGTTGGAACCACAGTTTCCAAGTCTTAAGTCTTTATTTACTGTATGGCTGCGTACGCAAATTAGCATCATCCTTAGAAGGTATAGGCAGGATATTAGAAGGTACAGGCAGGATATTAGAAGGTATAGGAAGGTGTGTATAGAGGTTCTGATCAAGTATCAGAACCTCTATACACACCTTAGTTGGGGGCTCATAGTGAAGTCACTTACCTGCTCACATGGTACATACGGCTATCGATATTTCAGCAAAGGGTGGAGTGGCCACATGCAGGGTTTGCCTGCAACCACTTTGTGCTGAAAGATCGCTATCCGTCTTCGTGTGAATCAAGGAACCTGACTAGAATGCAGGGACAAGAGAGGAAAAAGTTTGTTTTCCTCTGTTGATAGAACCTTACATTTAAAGGGGTGCCGCAGTACTGAGTATGCGGCTAAGTCACAGGTTTGCGCACTGCAAAGACGCACTTTTGTGTATGCAGCTAAAGGTTGTCATACAGTTGTGTGGTAGTCGCATTATTGTGTATGCGACTGGTCGCACAATAGTGTATACGTACTTCCGGTTGTGCTGCCACGTGTTTGAACAAAGCCGTTGAGGTTTACATTTTTCAATTATTACCAATATCTGGGTTAACGTGTATTTTTCTGTGCAAGAAAAAGTGTGTAACAGTGAGTGTTTTGTTGGTAGGGGTAACTTGTTCCCTACAGTTAAAGGTACCGTATGACCTTTAAGGGCTAAGTTCTAGTCGCTTGGTAAGCAGCTTTACCGCTCTATACACAGTAGCAGGTGTACATGTTGTCCTTATTGTAGAGAGGTGCATGGAAGTGGCCGACATATAAACTTCCATAGGTGTGGAAGTTGCCTTACTAAATCTTATCCGGGTGTGGAAGTTGCCTTTTTAAAATCTTATCCAGGTGTGTGGGCGCCACCGACTTAAATCGTCCACAGGTAAGTGAAAGTATCTTGATTGTCTTTCACCAGTTTAAATCTTTATTGAAAAGCGTAGGAGTTGTCTCAGAATGGGAGCCGCGCAAACAGTAGAGATGTTAGACAATGATGTGCTGCTAATAGAGGCGCCGATCGGATTGGCTCATCATATTATGCATACTAAGTACGGTACTTATACAATAAGGTATTGTGATGTATGGTTTAAAATGACGATGAAGAGTGTTAGACCATTTTCCAGAATTGGTAGTTTTGATAAAAATGTGTTATATAATGTCCGGTATCACATCAGTCTGATGCTCTCCCGAGAGAAAAAGGTTAAATATTTTGCATGTTTAAAACTGTGGCAGCATGAAAGGGATGCGTGGCTTAAAAATGTGCAAACGACGCAAACTAGCATCGCAAGCACATTGCCAGAAAATACATCCGCGACTCTAAATTGCAATACGGGCGAACCGCAAAATGGCGCGCCCGTGTGGCAAGGTAGCGTTGTGGAGAGTATTGCCAGCAGTTCACGCTCACCTCCCCCACCTTCTGTGGATGGAGGTGCAAGTACAGTTACCAAAAATACCCATAAAAATGTAACAAGCAACTTGTACCCTCTCTTGTACCATTTCTAAAGAAAATGTTCATGATGTGGATGATGAGCCTATTGTAATGTCTGCTATTTCCCATGCTGTGCAGATGATAGATGCTGCATCACCACAATCACGAGTGGTGCCGCCATCTCCATCGGTAACAGCAAGGGAAGTGTTAATGCCCTCTGCACCCGCAGAGGAAGTTGTTCATACCATACGTAGCAGCAGCAGACTAAACCCCAGCCAGGTAACCAGGTCAAAGGTAACAGCGCTACCGGTCTGCATCCCATTTGGACAATAACCGTTCCAAATGGAAATGCAGATGCGAACGGTATAGTGTCCACGAGGGAAGTAGTAATGCATTGTCCTTGGACAAGAGCGGAACTAAATTCCATCATAAATGATTTCCCCGATCCCAAAAAGGAACTAGCCAAATGTCAAAGATTTTTGAGAAATTTGGGTAGTTCACATGAGCCCACTAATAAAGATTGGCGAGTGGTGTTGAGGGCCTGTCTACCACGCAATACCGACGTGACAAAATGTATCACGGATTGTGTATTGGATGGTGACGTTCCCTTAACAGACCAAGTAAACCAAGGTAACATTTTCCGCATTGTAACTCAGTTGGGTATATATTTTCCAGTAGTAGTTAACTGGAACAAAATTTTTACCCTTAAGCAAAAGGAGAGTGAAACTGCAGAAGATTATTGCGATCGGGCTCTGCAGGTTATCACCCAGTACACTGGGATAGAGGATATTAAAAATTGCACTCACCACAGGGGAATGATAGTCACGATACTCGTGGACGGTCTGAAAGAGAGTTTAAAAACTCGGGTTCAGATCTCACAGCCTGGCTGGCGGGGACTCACAGTAGATGCCCTCATAGAAACCGTCATCGAACATGATAAAAACATCTCAAAGAAGAGAGAAGCCCAGAGTGAAAAACTTATGGCTGTCAGTATCCAAGTTCTGGAGGGAATGACGGTAACATCACAGCCAACAGACACACTTGCACACACACTCACACCTGAACAAGTATGTGCCCTCACTAACCCCACACATCAACAAACACAACTCTATCCCACTAACCCGATACAACCACAGGTCCCATACTACTCACAAACTTCTTATCCCCCACAATACCCTTACCCTCCCTATCCTTACCCATATCCACCACCTTTACCCTCTGTTCAAACTTCACAACAACACATGTCTTCACCTGATTCACAAACATGTTTTAACTGTAAACAACCAGGACACTTAAGTAGAAACTGTACAGTAAAAAGAGTAGGAACCCCAAATCAGGGAAGACCTGGATATCCCCATAAGGGATATGCACCGAGGCCAGCAAATGTCCAGCAGGCACCAGCTCCAATTGTGGCCGTAAATGCTTTATTGGAGAATGGTAGCCAAAGCTAGGGGTCAGGTCATACCTGTAGTCTACAGATAGTCAGGTTAACGGGAAGTACTAGGGAACAAACCGGTCATGATGGTTGATGTACTGGATATCCTTTTCTTGTAGACACAGGGGCGACCAGGTCAGTGATAAAATCTCCCGTTAATTTACAGGTGACCAACAAGACAGTACCAACAGTGGGTGTAACAGGTAAAGTGGAACATTATCCTTTAACAAAGTCCACAGAGGTTACTATAGGGCCGTTGCATACCAGACATTCTTTCCTTCTGGCTGCTGCAGCTCCTACTAACCTGCTGGGCAGAGACTTGTTATGTAAGATGGGATGTGTTATATATTGCACCCCTGATGGTGTATTTTTAGATATCCCAGAGAGAGTTGCACATGAGGTGCGGGATATATTGAACACTCCCCAAAGGATAATGTATCAATCTACAAGTTTAAATGAAAATCCATCTCAGATAAATTAAATGTTGTCCCTAATTCCAGATTCCCTTTGGACTAAAGATGGACAGGACACTGGATTAATGGCAAACGTAAGCCCCGTAATTGTAAATTTAAAAAGCGGTAGGCAAGCTCCAAAAATTCCCCAGTACCCACTAAAACAGGAGGTAGAATTAGGGGTTTTCCCAATAATTGAGCGATTATTGCAACAGGGACCTTAGAGGTGTTAATAAGGTAGTAGAGAGCCAATTCCCTGTAGTGCCAAATCCAGCTGTCATTCTGATGCAGATCCCACCAAATGCAACCCATTTCACTGTCATTGACCTCTGTTCTGCTTTCTTCTCTGTGCCTCTCCATCCTGACTGTCAGTATCTATTCGCATTTACATACAGAGGTTTACAATACACATGGACACGGTTACCCCAAGGTTTCATAGACAGCCCCAGTATCTTCTCCCAGGCATTGCACGACTGTTTACAATATTTTCAACCTACCAATGGATCTTTTCTAATTCAATATGTAGACGATTTATTGCTATGTTCTGACTCGTTTGTCATGTTTGAATGATACTAAACTTTTGTTACTTCATCTCTCGCAAACAGGACACAAGGTGGCTAAGGACAAACTACAGCCATGCCAATCCAGAGTAAAATATTTGGAACACTGCCTAACCCAGGGGTTACAACATCTTACAACAGATAGAATCCAGGCCATACAAAACATGACACTGCCGCAGAATCAACAGCAAATTCGTACCTTCTTGGGAATGTTTGGATATTGTAGAATGTGGATCCCAGGTTTTTCTATTTTGGCCTTAACTTTACAGGAATTAGTCTCTTCCTCAAAGCCCAATCGTGTCATACACACAGAGGAATCAGAGCAGGCTTTCCTTAATCTTAAGGATTGTCTGACAAAAGCACCTGCATTGGGAATACCTGATTATGAAAAACCTTTTGATTTGTATTGTATGAAAGCTGATGGTTGTGCTGCAGGTGTCCTTACACAAAAACATGGTGATGCCAGTAGGTCCGTAGCATACTACAGTGCCCAATTGGACACTGTGGCAAGATCACTCACCACCTGTTTGAGAAGTGCAGCAGCTACCGCTCTATTGGTGAGCAAAAGTGAGGATGTAGTATTGGGTCATGATATGATTGTCTACACTCCCCATGCTGTATCTGCTCTGTTGAACTCAGCTCAAACCAGACACATCTCCTCGGCTAGGTTCACCAAATGGGAACTAGCACTAATCACTCCTGCAAATATTACTGTCAAACATTGCAGTACTCTGATTCTAGCAACATACCTACCATATGTACAACATGATGTACAAAGGGTGGAAGGAGAGAGGTTGCTGGCGGGAGGTGAGTTCAGCAGACATAATGATACGCACAATTGTATTACATATCTGAACCAGACCTTTACTGCTAGACCTGACATACATGACACACCTTTAGAGAATGTGGATGTAACTTTTTATATGGATGGGAGTTGTCATAGACAAACAGACACAGGTGAATTATGTACAGGTTATGCTGTTGTAAATGACACAGACATCATAGAAGCTAAACCTCTTGGTCCTCCTCACTCAGCCCAGGTGGCAGAGTTAGTAGCACTAACTAGAGCGTGTGAACTGGCAGCAGGCAAATCTGCTAACATTTACACTGACTCGAGGTATGCGTTCTGGGTGGTGCATGATTTTGGGGCTCTATGGCATCTGAGAAATTTTATGACAGCAGCAGGCACACCAGTTGCACATTCCCGACACATAAAACATCTTTTAGAAGCAATCCAACTGCCCAAAGCGGTGGCAGTAATTAAATGCAAAGCCCATACATGTGAGGATGACCTGGTGTCACTGGGCAACAACAGAGCTGATGAAGCTGCAAAATGGGCAGCAGGGTTAAAAATGTTTTCTCCAACTGAAACAATGTCATTCCAAACAATTGATATGCTGAAATTAATTGAGATGCAAAATTTGTGTTCAACTCAGGAAAAATCCATTTGGAAGTCCAAGGGATGTGGGCAAGAGTCCTCCGAGCTCTGGAGGGACCGACAAGGTAAGCCAGTAGCCCCCAAGGCATATTACCCCAGCCTGGCTGAGGCAGCACACGGTCTGACTCATCTGGGCAAACAAGGTATGTGCAAGTTGGTGAGGGCATACTGGTGCGCACCAGGTTTTTCTTCACAAGCAGAAAAGATAGCAAACCCTACCGAACCATCCCACATTCCACCGACTGATGGACCTTTCCAGGTGATACAAATTGATTTCATCCAATTACCACCCTGCAGGAACCTTAAGTATGTATTAGTGTGCACAGACATATTTTCTAACTGGGTTGAGGCCTACCCAGCGGCCACTTATACTGCTGCGTTTACTGCCAAGAAAATAGTTCAGGAATTTGTATGCAGGTACGGTATCCCTAGAATCATTGAAAGTGACAGGGGTACTCATTTCACAGGTGATGTTTTTCAAAATATGTGTAAGCTGATGGGTATTAATAGCCGACTTCATGCCCCCTACCGACCGCAAGCCAGTGCCAAGGTAGAGAGGATGAACGGGACTATTAAAAATAAGCTAAGTAAAATCATGGCAGAGACTGGACTAGGATGGCCAGAAGCTTTACCTTTGGTTCTACATAGCATAAGGACCACTCCTAGACCTCCTCTGAATCTGTCCCCATTTGAAATATTGTTCGGTAGACAACCTCATTTGATTATAAGTCCGCAGGAAGACCTGAAGGGTAACAACGAGGTAACTGTAAAGTATCATATATCAATGAGTAAGCAGTTAAAGCAACAGCAGCAGAAACTGAAATTGTTGTCCCATGATATGCCTGAAACTAACTGTCATGATGTTGAACCAGGAGAATATGTTATGATCAAAAATTTATTGTGTTCAGGTGGTTTGACTGATTGGTGGGAAGGTCCGTACCAGGTGCTGGTGATGAGTACTACATCTTTGAAGGTGGCCGAGAGAGATACCTGGGTCCATTCCACTCACTGCAAAAAGGTCAATCAACCGGTGGAGGAACAAGTTGGAGACAAAGCTGATAGTGTGGACCTGTCGCTCGCGAGCTTGTTCCGGGAGGATTGAACAGGTTGTAGTGAGATACCTGAACTAAAAGAAATCTGCAGGTCTTGTTGTGACAATGGACGGGCCTGCTGTGTTCATTTTCATATTCTCTTTTAGAGTGTTCACCATCTTGGTCGGTTCGGGAGTATTCAGTTTCTGTGATGGGAGACCGATTGAGGAAATGGGAGCTGATGGCAGTGCCGATGGAGTGGAGTCAGGAGGAGTGCAATGCCAATTAGGGGAGTGTCTGACCAATCCTAGTACTGTTATTGTTAAGAGAGCTATCATTCCGGATAATTGGGGAAAGTGCGGAGGTTTATCGTCTGAAGATTCCTGTATTTGTGAGCTTTGTGGGTCCTAGTTGATGAGAACTGTATCCAACGGTGCCAACCTAAATATAGCCCGTACTGGGGTGGGTATCCTTTAGAGGATTATCATAGTATGGTAGGCAAAGTGTTAAATCAAACTGATTGCTGGGTGTGTTCACATGTGCCACAGGGACAGCATAATGTAGGGTTGGTGCCATTTCCGCTGAATATCATGGAAATTCTAGAATTACAGAAAGGGAAAACATTGGATCGAAAATTCCTATCATCCAAACCACCTCATTTCAAACTCTATAAATTCCAAGTAGATAGATCACTTTTGTGTTTAAACATAACCAACCCCAATAAACCCGGGAGTTGGGAAGTGACGGGGAATAATCAGACGATAACCTTCTCACAAAGAGCTGATAATGAGTATATAAACCATGATCTGTTATGCTCCATTAAGTCTGGTGGGAAACATTTTAGGTATCGGTATACATTGAGTTCCACCAAAGAAATTATTGGTAAGGTGCCAAATGGTTATTGTGCTAAAATAATACAGCCAAACTTGCATGTACCAGATAGAAGACCCAGAAATAGGATTGTTTGCAAGGGAAATGTGCTTAATGATAATGATGCATACCATTCCTTATGTTCTCCCTGATAATGTATATTTCACATGTGGAAGAAAAGCGTATAAATGGCTCTCCCCGAGTTCCGAAGGTTTGTGTTACCTGGGAAGAGTAGTCCCAGAAGTTATGACCCTCACACATGTTGAAATGCTGGGTATACATAAGAACACACCGTCACCATATCTTCACACACAATATGAACATAGAGGCAAAAGAAATATGATACCTGGTGGCGTACATAAAGCCACTCAGTTAATCAGTGAGAGAACTGGCTTTCAAGGTTTAGTCGCATTGGATCCCACCAGGATTGCTCGGGGTACATTCAATTTTAGATATATCCAGGAACTTGCTAAATTGATAGATAATATCACCGAGATGTACGATGACACATTCAGGTATACAGGGAAAGAATTGCAAGCGTACAAGAAAGAACTGGTGCAACACAGGCAAGTGTTGAATTATTTAACTGCTGTTACTGGAGGGTATGTGTAACATTGGCCACCCAATTTGGAGTAAAATGTTGCACCTATGTCACCAATGATACTAGCAACCCCAAGGAGGTGATAGACCGAAAGATGGATGAAATTCTACAGCTAAAATGGGAGTTTCGTAAGAACCATGAAGTAGGGGAAAAGATAGAAGGATGGATTTCATGGCTGAACCCAGTAAAATGGTTCTCAGGTCTAGGGGAATGGGACCAAGAAGTGATCGCCAGCATAGGCAAATTCTTGATCCTTATACTAATTGTCATCATAATAATTGGCATATGCGTCCGGTGTGTTCCTATTGTGTTGAAGTTTGGAAAATGTAAAAATAGAGTAAAAACGAAACTATGATGGTGGTCAGTAATGACAATATGAATACCGAGGTAAATATAGAACTGCATTACAGCCCTGAACTAGTAAATACCATCATTTGATGCATTATATTTAGACATGCATAGAATGTATTATTGAAATTTTATTTTTAAAAAACATTAGATAATGTAAAGTCTCAATTCCCCTTCAAGACTGCTTTTATAAGACTGGTGCATTCCCACATCTTTCACATGATCTTCCAAGATCCGCGGTGTGCATATAATAGTAGTTTTATGTCCCCACCCAGAGACACATTATTGATGGATTAAGAATCACCTTGTGCCATCCCACAATAATACTAAATAATATATAAATGTAAGCCTAAATTAAATTCTAATAGCAGATTGTGATAGCGTGTTGTTTGCTATCAAAGGGTGGACTGTCGAAGCTGAGTAATTGGCTGAGACAAGTTCAGTTTAAAATTGAATCGCAGTGACGCCATCTTGCCACTGGCCGCAAGATGCCATCTTGGAAATGAGATCACAAGATGCCATTTTGCGAATGGCCGCCTAAGCGCCATTTTGGATAAACTCACACTTTAGTACATGTGGCGATAATACTATTAGCACCATGCGATTGCATCTTCCATCATTTCTCATATACACAATAATACGCATAGTAGTGCTGTTAACTAGTCGTATATTAGCGAATGCATAAGAAAAACACTGTTTAGTAGCTAAATGCGCACGCATCTGTCCCCAGTTAACTAGCATCTTCATATCAAACTCCGTACACTCACACATTACATATTCACTTACAAGGTTCCAATAGCTTTAAGGTATAAGATTTAAGTTGGTTCAGTTAGTATAAATGCTGTGAAATAAGGATATTTGATAACTAAGGTATTATACATGCTAAGAAAGCCTTGTTTGGTTTTGTACTGATGCGTACTCTTTCCACAGTATTCCGGTGATATCATTGGGGAGATCGCATCATGCATTCTCGAGTTATGGACCGCAGAGACTTCAAGCAACAAAATGTATTAACTGTTATGATGTTGCAGGGGGCGGGAGGGCAGAGACCCCCAGTTGTTAGAGGCTGGGTGAGTCTATTTGAACCAGCCTGTTAAATGCTCAGTAACAGATGGATCCCCCGTGGGAACCAATAGCATCAGCAACAAACGTCTCTATTGTTTTGTCTATTCCTGGGGGGTATAAATATGTGTGCTCCAACACTGGGTTTTTTAGTCTTCGTGCTGAATGCTGATAGATGAGGGGTTTCTTGCTGATGTCTAACACCTGGTACCGGAAGTGCTGCGTATGTATACTGTACTTGGGTCTGTATAATTCCTTTGCGCCTAAATTGTGTCTGGATCAATTGCGTGTAACTGACTGTACTTTTACATGAATAATACTTGTGCGTTGGAACCACAGATTCCAAGTCTTAAGTCTTTATTTACTGTATGGCTGCTTACGCAAATTAGCGTCATCCTTAGAAGGTATAGGCAGGATATTAGAAGTTACAGGCAGGATATTAGAAGGTATAGGAAGGTGTGTATAGAGGTTCTGATCAAGTATCGTTATATCTCTAGCCCAACCCTTAAGGGCCTTAGGGGGTCATTCAGACCCACTCGCGAGCGGCAGTACGCTCGCAAGTGGGTCAATGTTCCCCACTGCGCATGCGCACGATGGAGGGAGCTCTGTCGTGCGCATGCGCGAGACCCGGGGAGCAACGGGCTTTCCATCGCTCCGGGTCTCACACCAAAGGGGGCGTGCTTTCGATGTTGATTGACAGCACACCCCCTTTGGTGGGCGTGCCGGCCCCACTGACATCACTAGTGATGTCAGTGGGAGTGATTTTGGCTCTGATAGAGCCAAAATCACTCCAGGGCTTGTGGCAGGGAAACCCTACCGCAGGGTCTCTGTCGCAAGTCCGATGGTCACGATGGTCATGACCATCGCGACCATCTTTTTGGCCGCTCTTTTTGGTCACCCACAGCTATACTAGCGGTCAGGAGGCCACTCCATTTTCATGGAGGAGGGCCCTGATTCAGAGCGAGCGCTCTGGTCAGAGCGTCTGGCTCTGAATCAGGCCCTTAGACAGCACAAAAGCCTTTGTGGGATCATGACCGCCGTGAAGGTGAGAGAAAAAGGCAATACCCGCAAGGGCGGAAGCCATGGCAGCTTTAGATCGGCCCCTCTGATAATGGTCCCACACAAACTCAACTAAGCGCTGATCTACAGACTTACCCACAGCAGGATACCTAACCCGATAAGCCTCCCAGTCGCGCCAAGCTGCCTCGTAAACCCGCAAGGTTGACGGAGCCAGGTACCTCCGGGCCAGGCCAATTAGTCCGGCTCGACAATCTGCCAGACAGAAGACAGACAAGTCATCCCAATCGGATTAGCCTCAGGGGCCAAGGCCAACATCCGAATCCTATCAAATTGAAAGCGGGATAGTGAATCAGCTATCCCTGTTTTCAATGCCCGGGACGTGCCGTGCACTAAAGAAAATATTTGCCTTCAAACATCACAAAACTAAAAACCTTAACAGATGCAGCACCATAGGAGAAGAAGAATGCTGATTATTAATAGCGTGCACCACGCCCAGGTTGTCACACAAATCGACAGCCACTATTATTGGAAAAAGTTCCAACAACAACATGTTGTACTGCAAGCCGCGAGATATCCATGATGCAGGCCATGGTGTGGCGCACCAGTCCCCCTGAAAAAATGCCCCGAAGCCAGTTGAACCTGCAGCATCAGTGAACAACTGCAATTCAGCATTGTCGACCGGCTGCAATGGCCAAATCAACTCCAAATTGAAATCAAACGGAATTTACCCTGGACATATCACACATGCATAGGTCCTGCAAAGGAGGGGAGGGAAAAGGCCCGGACATACGGCCCAAAGCCACTTCAGCGAAGACTTTCTGTCGTACCACATGGGGAAGCTCTCTGGCCGAACGCAAATTCCGGGAGGAGACTACATGCAAAGCGCCAGCTACGGGTAACCGGAAACCTAAACTAATACCATCCAGCAAAAATTGGGAATCCTCCCGCAAAGGATACCAGCCCAACCATTTAGCCAACTATTCTAGTGCCACCGGAAAACAAGCCTTACTTGTCAACTCCGGTAACGTCAGACTTGCTCCCTGAACCACCCTTTTATCCTGACTTACAGTCTGACCCCCGGGGACACCGAGAATCATTATAAGCAAAACATTTCCCCTTACCGAGCACACTCACACCAGCATGCGAAGGGAGGGAAGCCTTCCTACCCTGTGCCCCTTCCGCAGGTGCCTTAACCTCCTGAGTAACAGCTAACCAGACCTCAACGTCCTTTTGGCCCAGAGGCATAACCAGCTGACCGTCCTGCTTCCTACGAAACTGTTCATCGTAATCTCTCCAAACAAAGCCCTTGGATTTGACAAAAATATTGTGCACCAAATGAATATACTTAATTACATTCCGATGCTCCGTTGGGCGTGTTTCGAGGTAGCAGGTCGAAAAAAACAGTATACCGCTAAGCCAATGGTGAAAGCCACGGCAAGAGTCCTCCCCGCCACCCCCAGGTTTCTTGGCTTTGTCTAAAGCTTTCTTCATGTCATCAGTTAGAGAAAAAAAATCCACAAATTACCCTTGCGAATCTTGTCCCTAACTCGCTTACGCAAACCCCTGTCCACTGCCGTATTGGCACAGTGAACCATCCCAGCATCCTCAACAGGCGCTACAATAGCAACTGGAGCTGACTCACGCTTAGCTGCTTTTCTAACCAAACACTGCGCAACCAGTTTAGCTAATTTACGCGGGCGCGGCGGAGAACTAGACGAGGAGCTTCTATCGCTAGACCCTGAAGATTCTGTATCAAACAGCAAAAGCGGGACAGCAGACTCACCACCCGCCAGTCCCGACATCCCGTCACCGACAGCCTCAAGCACCGCGACATCAGGGGCAGCGATCACGTCACCTGTAGCAGGACCGACCACAGCGCTTCCACTTGAGATCCCAGCACCACTAAAAGCCATCACGGTAGACAAAACACTGTGGCAAGACATGGATGATGTTAAATCACTGGACACCCCAGCGGTGAACTGTCGATGGGGGAAACGCCGTGACAGGAGGAGGAGGTGGTAAAGGGGGAGGGGTGGCGCAAACTGCACTGTGAGAAGGCACTGGTGGGCGTGGGGCCGGACCCCGTGGGGGAGCAAAATGCTGTGGCCAAGATGGGGTGTGAGGCAAATAACCAGAAAAACCGGGCACAGGATAATGAGGGAAAGGGTAAGGCTGGGCAAAAGAGGGGTGCCAGTAAGGAAAAGGGGCCCCTGCAGGAGGGTAAAAGGGGGAAGGGGAACCCTGGTCAGGAAAAGGAGGAAAAACAGATGATTGGGAAACAGTAGGATAAACTGGGGAGGACCATGCAGGGAGGGAAGGAGCAGTGGAGAAAGCAGGGAAAGAAGGATGGGCAGCTGAAAGGGGAAAGAGGGGAAGGGAAGAAACAGGCTGGGGGTGAAGGCTGGAAGACAATGGGGGGGGTGATAGAGTGAGGGAGCTGCCCCCCCAATAGAAAATGTCAGGTGCTGAGGGAAGGAACCCCCAGCGAAATTGACCCCCAATGATTTGGGGGCTGCCATGTGGTGCAATGGGGCGGGGCCGGGGGGCAAAATGGCGCCCGCAGGGAGGGGGGCGGGGCAGCGCTAGAAGCACAGAAAACCGGGCCCCCCGTGGCTTGATACAGCATCGCGGGGCGGTACACGGCAGCAAGTGGCTGGGCAGGCCTGAAGCAGTGGGAGCCACGGGAGGAAGTGCAGAGAAGGGGCTGCCCGCAGGTGCCGTAAGTGATGCCACGCCCGTGGGAGCATGCTGGGAGGATGCCGGAGCAAGCGGCGACCCCGCAGGAGACGGGGTGTGGAGGGGAGCCGGAAGGAGGACGCGGGCAGGAAGCAGCGGGGGGCGTGGTCAAGTCCCAGGAGGTTGTAGCAGATGCCTCGGCTGTGCTCAGCAGTGAAGGTAAGCTGAGGCAGCGCCGGGCAGAGGAAGGAGCGGGGGCTGGGGAATCCATGAATTGATGGGGGGGAGGGGCAGAGCACTTAGGTCGGGGCATGAAACGGGGGACAACTGGGGGGGATTTAAAAAAGGGGGGTGATGGGGAGGAGGGAAAGGGTTTGGAAATATAAGAAGGGGAGAAGCAAAGGGGAAAAAGAAAAGACACAAGGGACACACAACAGGAGAAAACAACAGGCAGGGAGGATATAACAGACAGGAGTATACAACAAGCAGGGAGAATACCACAGACAGGGGGGGGTATAAGTATGAATGTCACCGGATACAGGTCCAGAGGATGGCACCCAGGGACAAACACCGTCCAGAAAAGGAAGTTGCTGGGCGTACACCAGCCTTATAAAGTCCACCAAGCCTCTCCCATGAGCTCCCACATGGTCAACGACCAACCAACCATGATAGACCCCCCAAACTACTCTACCTAGCAACTGCTGACAAATTGCAACCAATTACAAAAAACTGAGGACTCATATAGATTTAAACTTAATCAGTTCTCATCTCTTCATAACTGACAAATGTCTAGTTCCGGTGTATTCATCTACCAGAGCCATGACAGGGCTTTACGGCGCCCTGTGCCGGCAAACGACCTCCCCAGCTGTATGGTGTCATGCTGAGAGGGCAGGGCTGTCAATGCCAGTAAGGACAGCTGCACTGCCGGAGCATCCTCAGGATGACCTGGGGTGCTGTACAGACAGTTGGCTGCATGTCTGGAACATCACACTGGCTGCAGGGTGCCATTTCATTTCATCTACCAGATAACAGTGAAACATGCTAAACATCATACTCTTCCAACCTTAGCTGAAAACTAACATGTAACTGGAACTGACAAGTTTCTCATTTAGAAGACAATAACTTCAGTCTTTGTGGTGCCCTACGAACCATGTCTGGATAGTGATGCTTGAACCTGTGAGATGCAGATGGAAATATCAGGTGTACAGTACCTTATCAGTGACAGGTTGTAGTTCATCTTCCAAATTATCTTCCATATCTGGATGAATATTATTGGACTAAAACAGTATCTGGATAAGCCTCCATGGGTTTGTTTAACTCACTCTGAAATGGTAGTTGTTTCTATTCATGCTTTCAGGTATTATATAGTCCTTGACCTTTGCAGACGCAACAAGTTGGTCAACATGATGTCTCCACACCTCTCCTTTCACCTAAACCACCTGTAACACCCCTAGTGGTAGGTGATGAGTGTGGTGTGGATCGTATGTTGTCTCAGAAGGCTCTTCTGAACCTTCTTCCTATCAAGGCACAGCAGAGGAACATAGAACCCCCAACCCAGATATAAGGCAGACACCAAGAAATAAAGTAACGGTTAGATTTATTAAACTGGAACACAACATCACTGTGGATCTGTTTACATGGAAAAGGATCAGCAACAGGTGTAATATAAAATATGCTTTCAATTTCTTTATTGAATGTTATTTTCAATAACCTAATGATACTTTCAACCTTGGCCATTGCAATAGGCAACACGATCGGGCCCTTCTTTAGTTAATCTCACCAGTATCTCCTGTAAACACTTCAATGTATTATTAAATTAGCTCAATAGCATTATATGTTAAATACCTGAGGTTGCAATAATTTAAGTACTTTCACAAAATATCATAAATAACAGACAATAATGTAATGTAAGACAAACAGTATACACAGTAAATCTGCAAGTGCAATACGTTGTGTACAGTAAAGGTATCTTAATCTTTGTAAAATAAGTTCTGGTATAGAACAGGTTAACCTCAAGATCCTTGATGGCTAGCTCTTATGTTGGTGCACATAAAGTGGAGGATATCAGGCAACTGTATGCTAGAAGGCCTGAGTGTCTCCATAAGTAATTACACTGAGCAGTCCCATAACATTACTGGTTTAGTAACAATTGTAAGATTCTGTCCCAGATATAGTATAACTCTGTAGCGTGTCAGTACTGCTGATACTTAAGTTAGCACGCTCTTGTAGGAATAAGGTACAGTGACACTGTTCCTTTGTCAGTGCTTCCAGGCTCCAACAGGTTAGAATGAACTCTATGCACATTGTGGTTAATGCAGGGGTCTGTACTTGCTGCACACAGTGAAGCCTAGTGGTGATTTGGATCAGACTGACTGAATGCACTGAGGGTTTGATAAATGCCTCTGTAATCTACTACACAGTCTCATAGATGCAGAATGTACAGTGGTATAAGTGGGGTGGTTAAGCTGTACCCTTGACTGTAAGCTTAGTGTATGTTTATGTGGGGTAGCAGACCAAGATGAATCAGGCTTGCTCACAATCTGGCTGCTTCTTCTGGAAGGCAGCCTGCGTGGCACAGTGGGCGTGACCATACGATCGCATCATTGCAGTCCCGCTAAACAATGCAGAGATTACCGACATTGTGTAAGCAGGGGCGGGGCCATGATGACGCGATTCAGCATGAATTGCATCATCAGTTCCCCCTGGACTGAACACTTATGCCCCAGACTGACCACTTATGCACGGTGGGAGCGGACGCTGGCGGGGGGTGCGGGAGGGTGGCGCCGGCTGGGAGACTTGCCCACTCTTCCAGGGAGCTGGGAGTGAACAGGATTTTCGGGAGGCTCCTGGCCATTTTGGGAGTAGGCAAGTATGACTTGGATACACATGTGGGTTGGATACACAGACTTGTTCCACATTGTCTCAGTGCCTCCTGCAGCATCTTCCTGCAGCAGCACCCCAATGTGCAGCCTCCAGCCAGCTCCCAGTTCTCAGCGCCTGTGTCTGCAGCAGCTGCATGGCTATTCCTCTCTGCAACCACACTGTTACCACATGTCTGCCTTGCCCAGAGTCTCTAACACACCCAGGCTTTCTAAACTCCGCCCCAAACAACATTTGTCATTTTCTGCCATGGGTTTGTGGGACTCTCTGCTGGGTTTCTACAGGGTCCTAGATCCCAGCCATTAACACCTCAGTTTCCAGGGTATCATGCGCATACATTAAAAGCCCAGTTTTAGAGACCACTTCACCTACTTGTCATTAGTTTCCCCTGTACTACGAATGAGCACTTTTTGACCTACACTGAAATTATTTGAAAGACTTCATATGCTATTCTCCTCTCACATCGGGCCTTAATAAGTGTCATTGAGACCTTAGATTTCATTGTAAGAACAGCATGGCAGGTGAATGACAAGTGGCGGAGTACTCCATATTATCGTTATAGATTTTATGCTGCTATGACACCTTTTCTCCAGTAATTGTCTTCATGGCTCTTTTGAACATACATTTCCATTAGAGAATTTTTTGCTGATGCATTGCTGATGTGAAATGTCTTATACCGTTCTCTTTCAAAAACCATTGGAATTCACTTGACACAAACTGTGGACCATTGTCACTGCAGATTTGTTCATAGTAAAATAGTTTTCAGCATGGATTTAGTTTTCTCAAAAGTGGTGGACTTCATGATAATCACTTCTGGCTTCTTACAGTAAGCATCCAGTACAATTAAAAACATAGAGTTAGTAAATGATCCTGCAAAGTCAATGTACACCCTCTACCAAAGGGAGGATGGCAACTCCCAAGGATGCTATGGAGCCATTGTGGTAGCATTCTGTACTTTCTAATATACTTAACACCCCTTTATCAAAGTTTAAATTTGGTCATTGATTCCTGGCCATCACAGAGAGCTCCTTGCGAGATTCTTCAACATAATGATACCCAGATGACCTTTGTGTAATTTAGTTAGGACTTTGGTGGAGATGTAATAAGCTCTGGAAAGTGATAAAGTGGAGAGTGATAAACTAACAGCCATCAGCTCCTAACTGTCATGTTACAGGCTGTGTTTGAAAAATGACAGTTAGGAGCTGAGTGGCTGGTAGCTTATCACTCTCCACTTTATCACTTTCCAGAGCTTAGTACATCTGCCCCTTTGTGTTGAAGTTTGAATAGTTACATTACCAAAGAACAACAAATCGAGGTTCCTTAGCACACGAGTAATTGATCCATCCTGTCCGAAAATCCATGGTACATATGATATAATATGATTTCTGTCTTTGGGCCAACCGTTAAGTGTAAGGTCTAGTATCTTAGACAAAACCAGATAATTTCTAGTCTACTGAGCAATTAAGTTATTGGTCACAGGCAGTTGATCAACTAACAAGTTATGATAAATGTCTAAGCAATCTTCTTTATCACTCTCATGAACCAAGGGGAGCGTGAAAGACCATTGACATTATTGTGTTGTTTATTTCCCCTGTATTCAATTCCATACCTATTAGCCACCAGAAATAAGAACACACAATGTAGATGAGCAGTTGTCATGGCTGGTACCCCCTTCTGTGGATTAAAAATGGAAGGCAGTGGTTGCTGGTCAATGGCCATGGAGATCTTTGGGCCGTACAGAAATTGCTGACATTATTTTACACCCCACACTGTACTGAGGGCCTCACAATAAATTTGTGCCTAAATTTTCTGATGCATATGCAATCTGCTTCTCTATTCCATTCCTTAAAATGTGGGACAAAACTTCTCCTATACTATGCGACCTTGGTTCCGAAACTTTTTCGATTCAAGGCACCTTTATTGACACAGAATTTTTTGCGGCACCCCTAGGCCAATGCAGAGCCGTAACAGGGCTTAAATGTGCCCTGTGCCGGCCGCCCCCTTACCACCCAACATCATGACACCGGGCATATGACATCATTACGTGCCAGCAGCAGAGGTAAGTGTATCACTGACTGGAGTTTCCTGAGTATGTGTTGTTGGATATGGTTGCACTTGTGGTTGTTCAGCAACACATTGAGTAGAAGAAGAGGAAGGAGAGGCATGAAAAGTGGAGAAGCAAAAGGCCAGGGGAGGAAGGCATGGTTAAAAATTATTAGGGGAGAAGGGATCTGGGATAGGACTTAATACACAGGATCTGTATTAAACAATATGATAGGTGTGATAATTGGTATGGTGTTAATAAACCAACATTATGTTACACCAGAGTTATAATGCATTTTTTTGCTTTTTATTTGTATCCCGATTGGACAATTGAAATGTCAATCAGTTAGTCCAGATTTAGAACTTGTCTCTAATGATAGGCTTAACAATATGCCAATCATTCTGAGGATATCTCTCATTGATTGGAGCCATCATTTAAGCAGGACATTGTGGCCATGGTTACAAGGTGCCTCGTTGTGAACAAGCCCTAATCGGCGAAACGTGCGTCCAAACCTTCGTACCTTCCACCCTGAACCCGATCAGCTGACCTGACATTTGCTGCTCACATCACCGCTGATTTCTGCAGGATACGTAAGCATTTATGTACAGCACACTAGGTGCATAACAGGCTGCATGCAGACCTACTGATTGGTGCATAACAGGCTGCATACAGACCTATTGATTATAGCTGATAGCTGATTATAGCTGACAGGCAGCTAACGGGATTCAATCCCTCATACCTTCCTGAACCCGATCAGCTGACCTGACACAGGCTGCTCACATCACTGCTGACTATAGCAGGATACGTGAGCCTTCACTGACAGCACACAGCATGCAAGACAGGCTGTACACAGACTTTCTGATTACAATTCACAGGCAGCAAACTGGAATTATATTCCGGTTCTCAAATAAGCAGGTAGATTTATGCACAGGTTATTAACTTCATCTATCTATTTTCTAGCGGCAATTTGACTGATCTAGGGTGCATTTAACTTCGGCAATGCCCAATGGCATCAGGGGTCATCTAACTCCCATTCACTAGATCTTTAACAACCCACCACTATACTGCATTTTCTATAGGCACCGGCCCCCCGGTCTCTCTTCACTGTTCCAATGTTTGGCAGCAAGCACAGCACGTGACAGCAGAAGTGGGGGACACCTTGTGTGTCTTACTATTACTTATTTCTCAATATAAATCCTGTGTCTTATATCAATTGTTTTTTAGACCTGCTTATTTTGATCATTTATTTTCTGATTTTAAAGACATTCACATTTCAGATTGCATTTATCAGAAGGGTTCTCTGTGCATTATTATTGTTCATCATTTTTCTGTTTCATGTTTTATTGAGATCGATGTACATATTTAGACTGACAGGTCTTCTGATGTGGTGATCTCTTAATTATAATAATAACCAAAGGAAGATGTTCAATATTGTGATTAACTAACATATGTTACATAATTACAATCTAATTTTGGTTGGTTGTTTCCTTATATTTGCTGCAGCAGTTACCAGAGGGAGATGTGTAATATTATCATCTGATTGCTGCTTTTTTATAAAGCCTTACTCATATAACCTTTTCTCTTCTGCTGCCAACAATAGGGATACGTGTAATATTGACACTAGTTATTACTCTATTGTTTGTGCAGTATTGGATATTCAGAAATATTGCGATATTTGTGAAATATGAGTTTAGGTTAAACTTATTTCATCCTTTTTTAATTCAGGTGGCAATTATTAGAAGGGAGATATATAATAACATCATCCAATTACTATCCTTACCTATTTTTGCTCTTCGTTGCTGCCAATATCAGGGAAACTTATTTTTCTTTACCTTTGTTTTGTTTATGAGACAATTTTCTGCAATTAAGGGACATGTGCAATAACATAATATGCTGATCGATCTATATCATTTTGGATAGAATTTTTCTGTTCCCAATTGCTGTAATTTCCTCTGTTCCCTATTACTGGTATTTACCAAGGAAATGTGCACTTCTCTCTGCTGCTGTTTTTAGGGATATGTATGTTGTGATATTGATTGGTTTCTTGATATCCCTACCCTTATTTATGCTGTTATGAGGGAAATGTGTAAATCATTTTGTTACTCTATTATAAGACATGTGCAATAGCGTGTAATATTTACCAATCAGTACCATTCTGGTAATTTTTTGTTCTTCGTTATTATTATGAGGATAATGTGCAATTCTTTCTTGCCATGTCATTTGAACACTGTTCGGTTTCATAATACTTTATTTAAAAGTGAATATACGCAGTGTCTAATATCTATTGCACATCAGTACATGTTCACCAATTTTTTCCCCCATTTTTGTACAATTTTTTCCTTGATCTCAGTCATTAATGATCACCACATCACAGAGCTATAATTAGCACTACAGGAATAGATAGGAAGTACCCTATATTTTCATAGGCAATATCTTCCTTCTTTTTATATTTTCACCTACATTGTGGTTCAATTATTAAACCGTTATTCTATTTCTATTTTTGCCATTGGCGCCTTCGTGATAATATATTTACTGTATATCACGCTATATACATATTTTTTAGAGCTAGTATTCATTAAATGTTACGTTTTAATGTGTTAACACATTTAATTTTCATATACTACGAGTGCCCCACATAGGGAATATTCTTTTTTCTTTTGCCTGTGCAAAAGCTCTATATTGAAGAAGGCATGGTGCAAGTGGACAGTGGGTTGTGGAAGCAGAAGTGGGACAAAAGAGAAGGGGCAGATGGGATGAGGGAACAGTGGGAGACATACAAAGAAAGCGGGAGAAAAGCAGTAACAGGTACCTGTACTAAGGCACATCGCGCAGGCCAGCATTGCACCTTTTTCCTTGAATAACATAGAGGTGTGAGGGAAAACTTCTGATGAAGGCACTACCGTAACTGCACAATATGTGTGCAGCTAGTGGCACACAGTGCCGGATTATCAATTAGGGTAGGCAATGGCCAATGGGCCCCGTGCCTTTTAGGGGCCCCATGACAACAGATCAAAATAATATTGATTTGATCTTGAAAGAAAGTTAAAATCAAGCTTTCTTAAATTGTTTCCAAAGGATAGAAAAAAATAATCAACTCAAAGAAACAAAAACTTTACATTAAAGACTCTATAGAGAAAATAATATACTTAAAGTACATAAACCGTAGACATCAGATTCACATTATAGTTTGTCTCTTAAAAGCTCATCTTCTATCAGCAGTCAGCTTGTAAAACAATTTTGGTTCAATCTACGTAGGATTTATTAAAATTGTTGTTTGTTAAAATTAAAAACACATTAGGAGATAATTTGCAAAGGGGACCCCGAGATTTCGACTGCCTAGATTCTTCCACAGGGTTTAATCTGGCACTGGCGGCACATCACTTTACAGTGGATTACCCCAAAGAGAAACACACAGTAAGGGGCGGGGGACATATCTAAAATTTGAGACAAGTTTCATGTCACAAAGGGTTACAGTTGCATCTTTGATACATTATATCACTTTAAACTAGGGATGTGCAGGCTCAGATAGGTTAAAATTTTCCTGCCAAGTGCAGATTTTTCCCACCAAAAATCAGGTCTCAGAAAGAGGCAAAACGTCATCTTTCATAGACAATCATCATCATTCCTGGACAAAAGTCCATGGAAGATGATGTTTGTCAATGAAAGATGACGTTTTACCTCTTTCTGAGACTCAATTTTTGGCGGGAAAAATCCGAACTCGGCGGGAAAATTTGAACCTTTCCGAGTGTCACGTCTGAGACTGGAGGAGAGGACGTGGTGGGCCTAAGTTGGGGAAGGAAGCGGAGACGAGGGGCCTGGATATAAGTTCTCCTCATCCACAGGTCTTGAGTGTTGGCGAGACCTGGGCAAAGGTGCGGAGTCTAACCCACAGGATGGTGTTCGCCAGTGACCCACCCAATTGGGATTTGGGCTTAGCTGCACCTTGTGAGCAGGTCGCGGTCCTTTGACCAGGTACCCAAGCCCTGCAGGGATAGAGACACTACACCCGTGGCCCAGAGAGGTTATGCCTGCTTAGGCACAAAGCAATTCCTTAAAACACTGTACAGTAATACACCTTGACACGAGGATCAATAATTAGGATTACAAGTGGGGAGCGACTCACTGTTACTAGAGAATTCACCAGAGATAGAAGGCACACAGGTAGAGGTGGTATACGCTGTAGCACGGATGTTCACTGGAGACGTAAAGGCACACAGGTGGAGATGATAACGCTGCTGCACGGGTATTCACCAGGGACGTAAAGGCACACAGGTAAAGATGGTAACACTGCTGCTGTAAGGAAAATAGGAACCTGGACCGGGAACTCACTAAAGCACGCTAGGAGACAACCGTTGTTCAGGCAATTTCCTGGAACCTGTGGTACAGTTTTATACCCAGGGGAACCCTTAGACAGGTGCACAGCATCAGCTGATCACGGACCTATCAGGGAGAAGGATACAGTCACACCGACTGTCATGGCGGCGCCCATGTCCGGACTTGCGATGCCGGACACCAGCCCACCAGGAAGCCACTGCATGCGGGGAGAATACTCAGCTTCTCCCCCGCCATCGTGCAAGCTGCCCGGCCACCCAGGATGACAGAGGAAGCCGGCGGCGCGGTAAGCGGGAGCCGATCCCCGGCTGAGCCCTGACAGTACCCCCTCCTTTAAGGGTGGGCACTGAACACCCATCAGGCTTATCTGGAAATCTCCTATGAAAACTCTGGATTAGTCGCAGAGCGTGTACATCAGAGGCTCTGATCCAGGCCCTTTCCTCTGGGCCGTAGCCCTTCCAATCGATGAGATATTGAAGGGTTTTGAATCTGTGCCGGGAATCCAGGATCTTCTCCACCTCAAATTCAGTGCCTTGTAATGTCTTGACTTGAGGCAATTTAGGAGAACAATTCTGAAAATGATTGAGCACCAGGGGTCGTAAGAGAGAAATGTGAAAAGTATTTGATATCTTCATTTGAGGAGGAAGTTCCAATTTATAAGTTACTGGACTGATTATCTTAAGGATACGATATGGCCCAACAAAACGTGGAGCGAGTTTCATGGACGGGACTCTTAAGCGAGTATTATTGGAAGATAACCAAACCCTGTCCCCAACTCTCAACAGTGGAACAGCCAAACGTCTTCTGTCCGCAAATTTCTTGTAATTCCTTGAAGATTGCTTTAGGGATAGGTGAATTTTATTCCATAAAACTGAAAAGGATTGGATCTCTTGATTCACAGCCGGGACATCTATAGATGGAAGCTTCTGGAAATCTGGAACTCGTGGGTGTCTACCAAAAACCGTAAAAAAAGGAGTGGATTTAGAGGAAGAATGGAATTTAATATTATGAGAAAACTCTGTCCATGGTAGGAGGTCCACCCAATCATCCTGGGAAGATGACACAAAGAGCCTAATGAAGGTCTCCAGCTCTTGATTGACCCTTTCCGTTTAACCATTCGACTGTGGGTGGTAGGCTGAGGAAAAGTTCAGTTTGATTCCACAGGTATTACACAGGGCTCTCCAGAATTTGGCTGTAAATTGAACACCTCGATCAAAGACTATTTCCTTGGGGAGACCGTGTAATCTGAAGATGTCTCGAATAAAAATTTTTGCTAATTGAGGAGCAGAAGGAAGGCCAACGAGCGGGATAAAGTGTGCCATTTTAGAAAAGCGATCCACGACCACCCATACCGTGTTATGCCCCTTGCACCGAGGTAATTCAGAAATAAAATCCATTGAGATGTGTTTCCATGGAGCAGCTGGGATAGACAAGGGACGAAGAGGACCAACCATCTGTCTACGCGGAGTTTTATGTTGGGCGCATTTGATACAGGAGCGGACAAACTCCGTGACATCCTTCTTCATGGTCGGCCACCAGTAAGATCGAAGTAAGAACTGGTAGGTTTTGGTGATTCCAGTGTGACCTGTGAACAAGGATGCATGAGCCCAAACCAGCAATTTTTTACGTAAACTAGGAGGTACAAAAATTTTCCCAGGCGGCAGAGACACTACTTGAGTAGGAGCAAATACAATTGGGTCCAAAATGGAACGAACTTGAGAACACTCCTCCTCCTCCAAGTTAGTCATAAAGGAGCGAGATAATGCATCCGCTTTCTTGTTCAACACACCAGGACGAAACTGGAGTTTTAAATTAAACCTAGAAAAAAAAAGTGACCATCGTGCCTGCCTGGCATTCAACCGGTGTGCAGTTTGCAGATAGATCAGATTCTTATGGTCTGTGATAATCGTGACAGGAAATTTAGCCCCTTCAAGAAGATACCGCCATTCCTCCAAGGCTAAACACATAGCTAGAAGTTCTTGGTCGCCTATAGTATAATTCCTTTCTGCAGGGGAAAATTTACGGGAGAAAAATCCACAGGGATGCATCTTCCCATCTTCAGCAGACTGAGATAATACCGCCCCCCTACTCCAACAGAGGATGCGTCCACTTCCACAATGAATGGTTTGTCTATTTGAGGCTGACAGAGAATTGGAGCTCTAGAAAAGGCATCTTTTAGGTTTTGAAAGGCTTGTACTGCTGGAACAGACCATTTAGAAGGATTGGCTCCTTTCCTTGTGAGGGAGGTAATGGGTGCTACCAGCGTAGAAAAGTGTGGAATAAACCTCCTATAATAGTTTGCAAATCCTAAGAAGCGCTGAGTACCTTTTAAAGAAGTAGGCAGGGGCCACTCAGAGATTGCTTTTAATTTATCAGGATCCATCTGGAGACTCCCCCCGGAGATAATATGGCCTAAAAAAGGTACTGAAGTTTGGTTAAACATACATTTGGAAAGTTTCCCAAAGAGGTGATGAGTGCGAAGGCGGGACAATACCTCCCGTACATGAAGGCAATGGCTCTGTAAATCTCTGGAAAAGATTAAGATGTCATCGAGATAAATCACAACAAATTTATGAAGAATATCCCGGAAGACCTCGTTGACATAACCTTGAAAAATAGCTGGTGCATTGCAAAGACTGAAGGGCATTACGAGGTACTCGAAGTGTCCGTCTCTGGTATTGAACGCGGTCTTCCACTCGTCCCCAGTTTTAATTCGAATCAAATTATACGCACCACATAGATCCAGCTTAGTGAAAACCTGAGCCCCTTGAACCTTGTCAAAAAGTTCTGAAATTAAAGGTAAAGGGTACCGATTTTTTATGGTGATTTGATTTAAACCTCGATAGTCTATGCAAGGGCGGAGTCCACCATCCTTTTTCCCTACAAAAAAGAAACCTGCCCCTGCAGGAGAAGAAGAAGGCCGAATGAATCCTTTAGCAAGATTTTCCTTAATGTATTCTTCCATGGCCGCGGTCTCTGGCACGGACAAAGGGTAAACACGGCCACGTGGAGGGCTTTTCCCGGGAAGCAAATCAATAGCACAATCCCAAGGTCGATGCGGGGGAAGTTTATCTGCGGCTTGTTCACAAAATACATAAGCAAAGTCTTGATAAGCCTCGGGCAACCCCGGCTGGGTGGAATGTTTAGGAGACTCAGGACGGAGGAACTTCTTAGCTGGGTTGGAAATCATCGCCTGGTTACATACTGGAACGACCTTGGTCAAACAATTTTGGAAACAATGTGAACCCCAGGATAGGATTTGCATAGTATCCCAGTCGAAGACAGGATTGTGTTTTCTCAACCAGGGCAACCCCAATACCAGCTCATAGGAAGATTCGGGTAAAACAAAAAATTCCAACATTTCTTGATGTAGGCATCCAACTTGAACAGTCACAGGAAGAGAGAGCGAAGAAATGGGTAGCCCTACCAGAGTTTTACCATCTAGGCCAGACAGTAACAATTTATTAGGTAGGGGAACAACTGGAACACCCAAGGTGTGAATCAATTTTTCCGCAATAAAATTACCAGCGGCTCCAGAATCAATTAAAGCGTGGACCTTTCTTGTCCTCGACTTATGGGAAAGCGACACTACTAGAAGACTCTCTGATAATTGGGATGGCTTGAGAATAACCCCCAACTGAATAATCCCTACTTCAGTCAGGGTTTCGCATTTCCCGCAAGTAAAGGACAATTTCTCAGAATGTGGTTAGGTGCAGCGCAATAAATACACAATTTATTTTGGAAGCGTCTATTGCGCTCTGCCGGGGTGAGTTTGGTTCTGTTACCCTGCATCGGTTCCTCTTCACTAGCTAAGGTGGGTATAGGCGGATTGACAGTAGAAGAACGGGCTGGTAGGCGTTCACCTCTTCCCCTACTAGCCCATCTTTCCCGGTGGCGAAGATCAATTTTGATGCAAAGAGAGATAACATCAGCGAAAGATTCTGGCAAATCTCTGGAGGCAAGTTCATCCTTCATTCTCTCAGAGAGTCCATGAAGGAAGGACGCTTTGAGAGCTTCCTCATTCCATTTTAATTCTGATGCCAGGGTCTGAAACTGGACTACATACTACCCCACGGATCGTGTGCCCTGACGCACTCGGAGAAGGTCAGAAGATGCAGATGCAGAACGGCCTGGCTCATCAAAAATTCTCTTAAATGCGGAAACAAATTCCTCGTAGGTAGATACGATGGGGTCGGCCCGTACCCATAAAGGGGAGACCCAGTCTAACGCTGCTCCTGTTAATAGTGAAATCACATATGCCACTTTTGTCCGAGACGTGGGAAAGTTCTGGGGAAGACATTCAAATTGGATTTCACATTGGTTGATGAATCCGCGGCACCGCCTGGGATCACCGTCAAACCTTTCTGGAGTGGCTAACTGTAGTCAGGGTTTGGGGGTAGGAACCACCAGTGAAGGAACTGATGGAGAAGGTACAGGGACTGCAGCCGGGGGAGCCGGGAGAATGGAAGCCAACGTGGTTTGAATAGAAACCAGTTGCCTCGAGAGCTCCTGTAAATACTGAGCCACTTGTTGTTGTTGCGCCTCTTGGTTGCCCATCCGAGAGGTCAACTCTTGTAGTGACCCAGTACCTTGGGATCCTGCAGCCTCCATTGGGCCTGAACAAACTGTCATGTCTGAGACTGGAGGAGAGGATGTGGTGGGCCTAAGTTGGGGAAGGAAGCGGAGACGAGGGGCCTGGATATAAGTTCTCCTCATCCACAGGTCTTGAGTGTTGGCGAGACCTGGGCAAAGGTGCGGAGTCTAACCCACAGGATGGTGTTCGCCAGTGACCCACCCAATTGGGATTTGGGCTTAGCTGCACCCCGTGAGCAGGTCACGGTCCTTTGACCAGGTACCCAAGCCCTGCAGGGATAGAGACACTACACCCATGGCCCAGAGAGGTTATGCCTGCTTAGGCACAAAGCAATTCCTTAAAACACTGTACAGTAATACACCTTGACACGAGGATCAATTATTAGGATTACAAGTGGGGAGCGACTCACGGTTACTAGAGAATTCACCAGAGATAGAAGGCACACAGGTAGAGGTGGTATACGCTGTAGCACGGATGTTCACTGGAGACGTAAAGGCACACAGGTGGAGATGATAACGCTGCTGCACGGGTATTCACCAGGGACGTAAAGGCACACAGGTAAAGATGGTAACACTGCTGCTGTAAGGAAAATAGGAACCTGGACCGGGAACTCACTAAAGCACGCTAGGAGACAACCGTTGTTCAGGCAATTTCCTGGAACCTGTGGAACAGTTTTATACCCAGGGGAACCCTTAGACAGGTGCACAGCATCAGCTGATCACGGACCTATCAGGGAGAAGGATACAGTCACATGGGCCGACTGTCATGGCGGCGCCCATGTCCGGACTTGCGATGCCGGACACCAGCCCACCAGGAAGCCACTGCATGCGGGGAGAATACTCAGCTTCTCCCCCGCCGTCGCGCAAGCTGCCCGACCACCCAGGATGACAGGGGAAACCGGCGGCGCGGTAAGCGGGAGCCGATCCCCGGCTGAGCCCTGACACCGAGCCTGCACATCCCTACTTTCAACCTCTCTTTTTTGGTTCTCCTCTATCTTATTTTTTCTACTACCTTTTTTGCCTCCTAAATCTTCCTTTTCAAATTGTCTCCTTTCGCACTACAAGCTCCTCCATGTTACACAAACATTTGATATCAGCTTCTCTGTAGTAATCTGTAAGGGAAATTGGGTTAAACACACGAAAAGACATCAACATATCACGTGATTTTAGTTTGACCTTCTTGGAAGATACATTTACTAAAGTTCATTCACTGACACCATGGGCCAAATCAAGTCTCTCGACACACAAACTTAGGACTACTGTCACTATCACGATTCTTGATGCTTTTCACACTTGTAACTACTTGATTTTGCGAAGTCTTTTTTCCTATCTTGAACACCAATTGATTCTTGACTTTGGTATCTGGATCTTCCGAGGCTCACTGAGAGCAATGCGGCTTGCCGATATTTGATCTTGCAGAAGATCTTTTCTGTGGCTGAATCACACTGAGGGGGTGATTCAGTAATGAACGGAATTGCAAAGATGCAAGCAAGCAGCTTTGCAATTCCGTCCTTGCAATTATGTTAATACAGCAGGAGGCGTCCTGCCTCCTACATTCATTAATGATCTAAGCTGCATCCACAAACGCAGCATTGTATCATCTTCGTGATCCCTGGCCAGCTGAGTGACCATGGGGTCATGTAGACCGGCCATCGCAGATGAGGAAAAGAAGACAGGAAATCTCTGTTATCTTGGCCTCTTCCCTCCCCCCCAACCGCGACGACACACCTTCATTTTGTGAAACAGAGGCCGTCGCCCCCTTCCCCCCAATGGCAGCAGACTGTTAAACACTGACAGTCTGCTGCCGCTCTGCATGCAATCACGCAGGACCCTGCTGCACATGGACATTACATGTCTACCGCCTGCACAGATTCCCGATTATTGGTAATCTGCATTCAGCAGTGCACCTGCATGCATTGCTGAATGAGGCCCTCAGATACATTTCCAGCTTCTGGCATGTCCAGTGACAAATACTTGTTCCACATATCAACTTGCAGCTTCTCTTCAATTTGTGTTGTTTGTTTAATGAGAACATCTCGTGACTTAACAAGCTTTTTGGTATTTAAATTAGACAATATGTAGCCTTTCCTCTTATGGCAATAGCCAAGCATGATGCACTTTACTGATTTTGAACCTAGCTTTTGTCTTTTCTCTTTTGGTATATGCACATAAGCTGTACTTCCAAAGGTTCAGAGATGTTTCACACTTGACTTCACTTCAATTGGTGTTGTATCCGCTAGGGCAACTGTACGAGAATGGTTCTTAAAATATATTGCTGCCAATGAGTTTTATCATTCACGAGTGATAAAACTTATTGCATATGATAATGGTGCTCCAGCCAATCAGCTCCCTGTCATCTATCTATCTATCTATCTATCTATCTATCTATCTATCTATCGGTGTGGGTGTGTTGCTGTGTAAAAGTCAACAAAATGTGTACATCTGAACAGTTTCATACTGATATATAACCTTTTCAGTTTCTGCACATTGCTGGGTACTGAAAACCTCCCAGAATGGAAGTGTAAGTACAAATTACCCATGCCTCTTAGGAAGCCCATGCCCCCCTCATCAATAGGTGGCAAATAGTTTATGTTAAAACCACCACATCAGTATGCCTGGCTCTCTCTGCTCCCATGAGCCTTTCACACTTCACAACAGTAGTGCTTTCAACTGCATTACAGAGTACAGTGAAACTTATACAGATATATAAAGCCCTCGCACATGCAGATGGTGGTTGTGTGTACACTTTGTTTATTTTTTGTTACTACTGTACATAGGGCCTAATTCAGAGGCGCTCGGAAGCGGCTCGATGGTTCCCTACTGCGCACGCGTCGCGCGTGCGTGAACCCTGACGAGCGACTGAGCTTCAGTCGCTGCGGGACTCGCTACAAGATGGGGTGGCTGTCGATGGTGAGTGAAAGCGCACCCCGTTTTGAGGGCGGGTAGGGAGGGTGGTTAGGCAAACACAGGCATTCCCAAAGGAACGCCTGGCATTTGAGGGTGGACCTACTGACATCACTGGTGATGTCAGTAGTGGACTCCCTGCCCTATTAGAGCAGGAAGTCCACTCAGGCTTGCGGGAGCCGAGACCCTACCACAGGGTCTTGTCGCAAGCCGAATGGTCGCGATAATCGCTACGGACTCCAGGCCGCTCACACAAGCTGTGGGTGGTCATCCACAGCTTTGTGAGTGGCCTGGAGAAGAAAAAAAACATGCCCTGATTCAGAGCGAGCGCTCGCTAGCAGCAAGCGGCTCTGAATCAGGCCCATAGTGTATTATCTAGAAAACCGGGTCAGATACACTTTAAATTGAATTCTAATGCTGGGCATACACTGCCAGATAAAATGTCTGTCAGACCGACAGACATTTTATCTGGCCGGCTGCCAGCCGCAGATGTCCGCGGCATACACTGTGAGAGAAATCTCACAGTGTATAGCCCGACATCCGCGCTCCGCCCTCGTGGGAGGAGACATTTCCCTTTTCCTTCCATAGGAAGGAACACAGGAAATGTCTGTCTGTCGGCTGCGCTGGGCATACACTGCCCTATGCGGCCGACAGTTTCCCGGGACATATCGCATCGGACGGGCATGCTGGACAATCCAGCATGCCCGACTGAGCAATATTTAACCCTCGGTCACCCCCCCACGCTACAATTATCGCGGCGATCCGCCGATATCGGGCGGATCGTCCCGATAATTGCAGCGTGTATGGCCAGCATAAGTTGTGATATTTTGCAAATCTACAGGTTTGTTTATTTATTTGTTTACATTTTTCACAATATATGCAGTTTGAATTATATAAAATGTACAAACTAATGTGTCTTATGTTTATATCTCTGGTAACATTGAATCTAAAAAAAGTAAAATATATCAACAAAAGTGAAACATTTTCAAAGCAGTGTAAATATAATAGAAAACATAGAGTGCATGTTTGAATAATAACTTGGACCAGGCAGTTCAAATACCCATAACCAGGGCCGGATTATAGGGAGGGCAATAGGGGTGATCGTCCTGGGGCCCCCACACATAGGGGGCCCCCACACACTGTCCCCAGCCCCCAGGGCCGATGCAACCAGCTCATCAAGTCCTGCACTGCAGGGAGACGCCAGGCTGGAGAGGCGCTCTCCCTGCAGCAGTTCTTGCTTCTGCCGCTGCGCCTGTCACACTGAGACAGGCAGCGGCAGCCTGCTGCTGAGAAGAGTCCTGATGAGCTCTTGATAGATGATGGGGCGGTGGGGGGTGAGCGCTAGAGGCGGAGGGGCTGCTGATTAATAAGACGATCATCAGCCTGAACTGAAGGAGACAAAGCCGCCGGGGTGGATGGCTGAGCTTCTGCTCCTCCTCTCTTCAGGTCTCTCCCTGCATAAAAGATCATCACGCTGGGAACAGGCAGGGACAGTCTGCAAAACATTTGCCAGTTTACAAATGTATTCAAACACTGTTGATTACACTTGAATAGTGGCAAATAGTTTGTACACTGTCCCTGCTTGTTCCCAGCGTGACCCTCTGACCTCCCAGTCAGAGAGGATGTAGAGAAGGGACTGGGAGACAGGGAGCACTGCAGCAGCCAGCACAGTGATTATGTTCTACCATGAAAGGTAATGTCTAAATCCCCCTCTTGGAGAGGACGTCTATTAAGAATATATGGGTGTAATGGGAAAAAAATAATTCAGTGAGGAGGAGGGGGGAGCATTATCTGACTCTGAGTGTGTACACACATTATATATATATATATATATATAATTATATAATGTGTGTGTATATATATATATATATATATATATATATATATGGGCCCCCGCATGTTTGTTGCCCAGGGGCCCCCACAGACCTTAATCTGGCCCTGCCCATAACCCTGTTGGAATCTCCTTGGAGCTGTTTATGAGGTTTAATTGTTATAGTGAACTGGCTATAAGGCTGTGACATATAGTTACTATGGGCTCTATTTACTACAATCCGCATATTGAATGCGGATTGTAGTGTGATATTACCGAGTGAATTCGCATTGCGAATTCAGGCAATATCACAGGGATTTACTATAAATCCCTTGCAGGGACAGAGCTTGCGATAAAGCTCTGTCCCTGCGGATCCCATCCGCACTCTAGTCGCTGTATTTTTGGAAAAAATACAGCAACTAAGAGCCCGCGCATGCGCCGACCGACCACCGCTACTACCCCCCCCACCGATGCTAAGCCCCGCCCCCGGTGCTAGGCCCCGCCCCCGCGATCACAGACCCCCGCGACCCCCCCTCCCTTCATTACACTTACCTGCATCCTCCTGGCCTCCGGTGATCTTCTCCGGGCTTCCCGATCAGGTGATCTCCCATACTGCACTGGGACCCGATCACCTGATGACCGGGCCCCAGTGCACTGTGGGAGACCAGCTGACCGGAGAGGAGCCATCACCGGAGGCCCGATCACCGGTCCCTGGATTCAGGTAAGGAAAAAAAAAATGTTTAATTTTTTTTTCTTTTTTTTACAGTAATCAGCTTGCGGTCTACTTAGACCACATAGCTGATTACTGGTACCGGCTCCCGCCTCTGCTCTCTCCGTTAGAGCAGAGTGGGAGCCTGGTAACCGGGGGAGACCCTGGATAACGCCACCTCCAGGTGGCGTTATTATCACAGGGCTTCCCCCGGTATTTTTTTACAATTTAGTTTTAGTAACTTGCACACAGATCACATTTCCCATTACAATTATGGGAAATGCGATCTGCTTTACTAAAAATAAGTGATACTGGGGGTTGGAGTAGAATTTTACTAATTCTACTCCAATTGCCCTGTAATAACTACAGGTGAAACTAAAATAATGTGAAAAGGGTGTGAAAACACCCTTTTTCACTTTATTTTAGTAAAAATAATGTTAATAAATAGAGCCCTATAGATGAGTAACAGAAAGTGGACCAGTGGTTCATTTTGTCGACACATGTTGTGAGAACAATAATGGAGGCCAGAAAGTAGCATGATTTGCTGGCGTATGACTAACTGCACATTTGTACATTAGATGTGTTGGTGGATGCTTAGGTACATTCATATACATTCATGTACCTTGATTTAAAGTCTCCATAGAAATTTTGATCATTTATTCCCTGACCATTTACATAAGATGTTTGCAAAACAAGGATGCCTCTTCAAGATCTATTGATTGTGAAATTGCAACCATTTGTTTTTTTTCACTGGCTCTGTAACTCTGTTATCAAATCACCAAAGACACTGATCAGTGCTCTAGAGTGTATACGTGTTTTTGTTCTTTTCTATGTTGGCTTCCTGGCAAAGGTCTGGAAACCTCTACATCAGGAGAACTTCAGCTTCGGCTGTCAGAGTAGGTGACTCGTCACTTAATAGAGCAAGTGCACTTTCTTTATTTCTTTTAGATACAAAAGTAGATTCATCATCCACACTGCCAGGCATGCTTTGCTATAAAACATGTAAAGAATGTAATTTATTTTCATTAATATCTAACAAGTAGCCACATGAAATGAATACGTACACTCAATGCGCCATACTTGGTTCAAGAATAGCAATTGTTTGAAAAGATGGATAATGTGGATCGTCTTTGGCTGCAGCCACTAGGATCTGCTGTTACTTCCTGAAATCTTTGTACAAACAGTTTTTGAAAGAATGCTTAATTACATATGCAGTCATTCTTAATCTGTTTTAATATATATATTCTTTGTTATAATGTATACATATATAAACATGACACATACATAGCTCGATGCCGAAATCCCGACAGCTGGCATCCCGAATGAAGGAAAGTTGGGACAGGTTAGCGTTAGCCGCGGGGGTGTTTTAGGTTTAGGGACCCTCGGGGGAGATTACAGGTTAGGCAACCCCAGGGGAGGGTTATGGTTAGGCTAGGGGAAGGGGGGGTTAGGGTTAGGTACCGCCAGGGGGAGGTTAGGGTTAGGCACCACCGAGGAGAAGTTAGGGTTAGGCATCACTAAGGGTGGGATAGGGTTCGGGGGACAGGGGAGGGTTAGGGTACTTACCAGCCCTAGTCGGGATGTAGAACCTTCGGTCTTCCGGCATCGGTATTTCATCTGGCGGCTAACCAGCCGCTGGCATTACATACCGATTCCTTTAATAGGGCCTGATTCAGCAGGGATCGCAAGTACTAATACGTACACAGTTGACCAATTTTCACGATCTGCCCATGCGTATGCATCGCAGAGCGCGTGCGCAAACTAGCCACTGCGATCGGGAATGAGATCGCAGTGTGTATGCAGACCAATCGCAGAGTGATTGCCAGGAAGTGCCGTTTGTGGGTGGTGATGGGGGTGGTAGTTGGGCACACGCAGGCGTGTCAGCGCGTTGGGTCGGCGTTGCAGGGGTATCCATGAATTATCCACTGTAATACCATATGCAGCCTGAGGCCTCATAGCACGCGCTGAAGTTAGCAATTCCTGAGTGAGGTCTGACCTTCCTTAACTGTGCGTATGGGTCCGATGTTACTTCATGTTACCGATTGTTTCACTATGTTGCCAAAGTATACGGATGTGAGTAAGGGGAAGTGGGAGTCCTAATGTTACGCTGGGATCGGTCGCATTGCGAATGAAGACATTTACATATCACCGTTGATATTAGCAGCTGCGATGCATGTGTATAAGCAGAATTGTGATCCTTCCTGAATCAGGCCCATAGACATCACTATTTTCCTTAATGAAAACCACTTACTACTTTCTCACTCTTTTCTACTGTATTTTGGGAAATGTAGCCCAATCTGGCACATATGTAAAAGCAGCATAAATTCTATAGATTGTAAGCTTGTCATCCCTGCAGGTATGTTACCCATTCTACAAGCTGCATAGTCTAACTAGTGCTTTGCAATCACTCAGATCAGCTGTTTGGATTTTAAAAAGTATGTTACCCATTCTAATCTAGCAAGCAACATATTGCTCTTACATTTCTGCATAATGGATTTTATTTCTGTTAGCAAAGATATAGATGTAATGACTTGATTGTATTTTGTATTACCTGGGTGGGGGATGTTGTTCAGTGATGCCTAGTTTATGGTAGGATACTGCTTGTGTTTACACAAACCCAGTGCCAAATTTCTTCATTGATTAGTTAGCATTTGTGGTCAGCTGTGGCATGTCTCAATCAGACTTTCTTTAAGTTTAGAATCAGTATAGAGGCAGCCGTGGATGTCGATGGCAGCCGTGTATTATAAGCACTAAGTGTGTTAAAACACAAAGTGTAATTATATAACAGTTAAAAAAAAACAGTTGAACAAACAATGAACAACATCTACAACAAGGTAATTGCAATATCATTCCTTATCAGTAGTTTGTGTGCTGTGCATTATTGATTGTATTGCAAAAATGTATCAAAAACTTCTATTAATGATCTCACTCCATGGAATCATCTCTAAGACTACTACATCCTTTACTCTCCCTGCAGCTCATCCTTTTGTACATATTGCTGCCTCAGTACTTTCCTCTTCTCTTACAAACACATATGAGCTTTTAACTTATCTAAACACATTGACAATAACATCCACAACCTCTCGCCATAACAAACATTCTGTCAAATCCCACAAATATATTTATATCTCGCTCCTGTTGCTTCTATTAGCTGGTGACATATCTCCAAATCCAGGCCCAACTCACATGCCACACCCACAACAAACTATAAATCCAGCTAACCTCATAAATATTGCATGCCTCCCTTCACCATCCAAGTCACTAAAATGTGCATTATGGAATGCACGCTCTGTCTGCAACAAACTAACATCCATCCATGACCTCTTTATTTCAACCAACCTCAACCTTCTGGCAATAACAGAAACATGGCTAACACAATCAGACACTGTCTCCCCTGCTGCACTTTCACATGGTAACCTACACTTCTCACACACCTCCAGGCCTGGCAATTGTAAAGGAGGTGGGGTAGGAATATTACTCTCCCAATCTTTCACATTCACAGTTCTCCCACAGGTACCTTCACTCACATTTACATCATTTGAAGTACATTCTATCAGGACTTTCACCCCTTTCTCTCTGCGAGTTGCTGTTATCTATCGCCCGCCTGGGCCACCGCACCAATTTCTGGAACATTTTTCAGCCTGGCTCCCTCACTTCCTATCCTCAGACATCTCCACCATCATTATGGGTGATTTCAATATCCCCATTGACAGTCCACAATCTCCTCATGCCACCAAACTATTCTCTCTAACCTCCTCTCTTGGCCTCTCCCAATGGACTGACTCCTCTACTCATAAGGAGGGCCACTGCCTTGATCTTGTATTTACCAGACTATGCTCAGTTTCTGATTTCACTAATGCTCCTTTCCCTCTCTCAGATCACAATCTTATCACCTGCACACTTTCCTCCATTACATCAACCTCAATGTCAGTGAAATCAACCAAACCTACTAAAACCCGCAGAAATATTAATGTGATTAACTTTCAACAACTATCTACCTCTCTACAACAACAACTCTCACCAATTTCAGCACTCACTTCTCCTGAGAATGCTGCATCACAGCTAAACCAGATTTTAGTAAAAGCCCTCGATGAAGTAGCTCCAGCTACCCATCACACTCCGCGTAGACTCAGACGTCAACCGTGGCATTCTAACTTAACAAGGCATCTACAAAAACTCTCACGTAAAGTAGAACGTCAGTGGCGAAAGTCTCGCACTCCAAGTGACTTCCTCACATATAAGTCTATCTACAACTCTTATCGTACTGCTCTGGACACTGCCAAGCAAATATATTTCCAATCTCTAATCTCTGCTCAAGCCTCTAACCCCAAGCGACTTTTTAATACATTTAAACTGCTTCTTACCCCTCCCTCACCCAAGCCACCTGCTACTATCTGTGCACAAGATCTTGCTTCCTATTTCAAGGACAAGATTGATAATATCCGAAATGAAATGTTATTCTCTTCCTCAGCTAGTGACCTACTCAATTCCCTACCTGAACCCTCTGGCACATTCTCTTCTTTTGACCCCACAAATGAAGATGAAGTATCTACACTCTTCTCATCCTCCTACTCTATTACCTCTCCTCTAGATCCTATACCCTCACAAATTAGTAAAGCTCTGTCTCCTGTGCTCATCCCAACCCTAACTAAAATCTGTAATCTCTCTCTTTCTACTGGCATCTTTCCATCACTGTTCAAGCATGCAGTGATTACTCCCATTCTGAAAAAACAAAATTCTGACCCTAACACTCTCTCTAATTACCGTCCTATCTCCCAGCTCCCATGCCCCTCCAAGCTACTGGAGAGACTTGTCTACACCCGCCTCACACACTTTCTTAACACCCACAACTTATTGGACCCACTTCAGTCTGGCTTCCGTTCCCAGCACTCCACAGAGACAGCACTGACTAAGGTAGTAAATGATTTGGTCACTGCCAAGGCTAAAGGCCATTACTCACTTCTAATTCTTCTAGATCTCTCTGCTGCTTTTGACACTGTTGACCACTCTCTTCTCGTACAAACATTACAATCCCTAGGTCTTAAGGACACAGCCCTTTCTTGGTTCTCTTCCTACCTATCTGATCGCTCTTTTTCTGTTCGTTTTTCTGATTCTGCCTCCTCTTCGCTACCTCTATCAGTTGGAGTACCGCAAGGCTCTGTCTTAGGTCCTTTGCTATTCTCAATCTATACCACCTCTCTTGGCAAACTAATCCGCTCTTTTGGATTTCAGTACCATCTGTATGTGGATGATACTCAAATCTACCTATCCTCTCCAGATTTATCACCATCTGTATTGGTCCGTGTCACTGAATGTATTTCTGCCATTTCATCTTGGATGTCATCTCGCTACCTGAAACTTAATATTTCTAAAACAGAATTAATTATATTTCCACCGGCCAATAACAGTTACCAATCTGATCTCTTTATCACTGTTGATAACTCAACAATCCACCCCACCCCACAAGCTCGCTGCCTTGGTGTCATCCTTGATTCTGAATTGTCCTTTGTTCCCCACATTCAATCTGTCTCAAAATCATGTTACATACATCTAAAAAACATATACAAAATTCGACCATATCTCACACAAGACACTGCAAAAACTCTAATCCATGCACTCATTATTTCCCGCATTGACTATTGCAATAGTCTCCTTACTGGTCTTCCCAAAAACAGGCTATCGCCATTACAATCCATTATGAATGCAGCTGCGAGGCTTATCTTCCTTGCCAAACGTTCATCATCTGCTGCCCCGCTCTGTCAGTCCCTCCATTGGTTGCCAGTTTTCTACCGTATTCAATACAAAATACTGTTACTTACACATAAGGCCATTAACCGAATTACACCAACATACATCTCTTCACTCATCTCAAAATATCTCCCAACCCGACCTCTCCGCTCAGCACAAGAACTGCGTCTCTCATCCCCACGCATTACTTGCTCCCATTTACGGTTACAGGACTTTCTTCGGGCTGCACCTACTCTATGGAATGCCTTACCACACACAATAAGACTTACCTCTACTCTTCAATCCTTCAAGCGTTCCCTGAAAACTCACCTCTTCAGACAAGCTTATCAGACTCCAGAACCGACCACATAACCTTCATAGCTTCCATGTCTTATCACATCCCCTCTCACAGTCCATACATAACCTCACATATTGTCTTTCTTTCACATACTCCTGACATTTTGCCGACATTCCTATGTGACTGGATCAAGCAGCCCACCAAGAAACTCTGCATTCTGGCCAGACCAAATTGCAATATATATAGCACCTATCCTTGTGTATCAATGCCTGTTTCCCTATAGATTGTAAGCTTGCAAGCAGGGCCCTCTTACCTCTGTCTGTCTGTTATTACCCTGTTTTGTTCTATCAATGTTTCCAATTGTAAAGCGCAACGGAATATGCTGCGCTATATAAGAAACTGTTAATAAATAAATAATAAATAAATAAAGCTTGCAAGCAGGGCACTCATGTAATAGATCCCTTAGTATGTCTCTTATTATCAAGTCTCATGTTATTACTGTTTTATTCCCAATTGTAAGGTGCAATGGAATATGCTGGTGCTATATAGTAATAAATGATAATAAATGTAAAAGTAGGGATAAGTAATGACAGAAAGGGTGGTGTCACATAGGTTCTCTGAATAGCGTTAGTAATCATACTGTAACTGACAGAAGTCTCTGTGCTGACATAGTGTAATGAATCGGAAAGGCTCAGGTAACATTGCATGCATAGATAGTATGCTCTGCTGTGTGACAATGTATGAGTATTCCCCTATTCACTTCAATATTTCAGCACAGAGTGATTTGAGAGCTATGACCGCATAAAGATTTGCCGCTGGGAAAGTGCTAGCATTCAAGGCACCGTGTCAGACCACCCTAAAGCCCTACAAATGTCTTCTCAGCCTCTCGTATTTGCTGTAATAGAGATGTTGTATGAGTCATATAGGGAGGTTTGCTTGTTGCTGCATCTTATTTACCAAGTTTTAGAGATCTATTTTATTCTCTCTCTTTCTTACTTTTTCCATTGACCGCATCGTTTCAAAACAGGAATTTATTGTCTTGATTTAGCTAAATGCGTATGGAGAAAAGTATATATATATAAACATTTCTTGACCGCACCTCAGTGCAGGGATGAGTGGGTTTGGTTCTCAGAGAACTGAACCCATCCGAATTTCGGGGATCCAGGGCGATCCGAGCCAAGCTCGAAGCTCCCTGCCTGCCCCGGATCCTTCTCCCGAGGCAAAACCTTGCGATCCGCTGCCGGATCGCGAGTTTTTGTTTTGAGCGGGCTTAATGCTGATTGGCTGAGAGAGCCATCTGTCATGGCTCTCAGCCAATCAGCGTTAAGCCCATTGAATATGGGCACAGGAAGTGAAAGATGCTGCCCATACCCCACTGCCTGACACTGCAGGCACCCCCTGCTGCCGACCCCCACTGACAGCATCCCCCGCTGCCAACAACCCCGCTACCAACACTGCTGGACACCACCAGCAGCCATGCACTGCTGACACCATCAGTACCTCCACACAGAGGACATCGCTGGCACCCCTGCCCTGCCGACACCGATGGCACCCTGCACTGAGGACACTGCTGGCACCCCTGCAATGCTGCCCCACGTACTGAGGACACCGTCAGCGACCCCACACTGCTGGCATTCCCACACTGAGGACACCGCTGTCACTGCTGTTTTGCTGACACCACTGGCACCCTGCACTAAGGACACTGCCAGCACTACTGCCCCACGTACTGAGGACACCATCAGTGACCCCACACTGCCAGCACTCCCACACTGAGGACACCACTGGCACCCCTGCACTGCTGACACTGTCAGCACACATGAACTGAGGACACTGCTGGCACCCCTGCTTTGCCGACACCACCGGCACCCTGCACTATGGACACTGCAAGCACCCCACACTATGGACACCGTCAGGGCCGGCCCTAGGCATAGGCACTAAAGGCAAATGCCTAGGGGCATCCCAAGCCTAGGGCCAGATGTCATTTTTTTTTCTTTGAGCTGCTCAGGTTCGGCAATCTGAGGCAGCCAGGAGGAGATGTCAGGAGGCTGCAGCAGCAGTACACTCTGACTCACAGAGGCAGGAAGTGTTTTTAGTTTCACTTTCTGCCTGTGTGTGTGAGGCTGACGGAATTGGTATGAAATACCGGCGGTTCGATTCCCGTCAGCGGCAGCCCGACAGGAGCAGAGTGCGACGCAGCGGAAGCCCGACAGCGCAGGAAATCCCCATCGTGGATAGGTAAGTATTTACTAACCTAACCTAACCCCCCTAACCCTAACCCTCCTTAGGGGTGCCTAACCCTAACTTCCCCCCCAAGTGCCTAACCCTAATCCCCCCTCTAAGTGCCTAACCCTAACCCTCCCTCCCCCTAGCCTAACCATAACCCTCCCGGGGGGGTGCCTAACCCTAAGTACCCCCCGGGAGCCCTAAACCTAACCCTCCCCCCCCGCGGCTGTACGCTAGCGGCGCCCGGCATCCCTTCGATCGGGATGCCAGGCGCCGGTCTCCCGGCGTCGGGGAAATGCGGGCGCCTACATCTAGACGCCCGGCATTTCACCCTTGCCGGGAAATGGCAGTCGGGAAGCCGGCTGCCGGTATTTAGGCAGTCGGCTTCCCGATTGCCTCCCAGGCTGACGCAAGCTACTGCAGAGTAAGGAGGAGAAGTCAGACAACACCCGCGGAGCTGCTGACAGATCCGGCTCCTCCACACAGGATAAAGGTAAGATCTGGATGAGGGGAGGCAGATACATTTGGGGAGTGGGTGCTGATGGCACTACTATGGGAGAGGGGAGACAAAAACATGGGGAGTACAGGCTCAGGGAACTGATATAACTGCTATGGTGGAGGGGGAGATATATACATATGGGGACTAGGGGCTGATGGCTCTACTAAGGGAGGGGGAGACAAAGACATTTTGGTAGTGAGGGCTCAGGGAGCTGATAATGCTATGGGGGAGGGGGAGATATATACATGTGGGGGCTGATGGCACTGTTGTGGGAGGGTGAGACAAAGACATGGGGAGTAGGGGCTCAAGGAGCTGATGATACTGCTATGGGGGAGGGGGAGACATACACATAGGGAGTGGGGGCACAGGGAGCTAATGATATTGCTATGGGTGGAGATACATATGGAGAGTGGGGGCTGATGGCACTGCTGTGGGAGGGTAAGACAAAGTCATGGGGAGTAGGGGCTCAGGGAGCTAATGATACTGCTATGGGGAGGGGGAGGCAGATACATATGGGAAGTGGGGGCTGATGGCACTGCTATGGGAGGGTGGGACAGACTTGGGGAGTAGGGGCTCAGGGAGCTGATTATACTGCTATGGGGGAGGGGGAGGCAGATATATGTGGGGGCTGATGACACTTATGGGAGGGAGGCAGAGACATGGGTGTGTGGGAGCTCAGGGGTAAGGACACTGCTATTGGGGGAGGGCAGAAGGCAGAAACACATGGGGATTGGGCTCAGGGTGTTTATGACACTGCTTTGGGGGGGGGAGGGGGAGAGATATTGGAAGTGGAGCCCAGGGGGATATGACACTGCTATAGGCATCGGTGAACTCCATCATCCACATTGGTAGTGTGTGCACTAGTGATGATGATGGTCACCAGCATAGAAGGGGGTAGGAAGTAACAACAAGGTGCAACCATTGGCTACCATTCTACTAAGATGTACTACAACAGCCTACATGGGTGTCCTGTAAACGTATATGCAGCAGGTGGGGTGTGTGGGTATGCCTGTACTATGAGTGATGGGTGCTGACTGTGCTGTGCTGGCTGAGGGGTGATGGATACTGTGGTGTGTTGCTTGGCGAGGGGTAATTGGTGCTGTGCTGTTTGGGGTGCTGGGAGAGCTGTTGGTGAGTGTTGCTGTGCTGATTGAGGGGTGCTGGGTGACAGGTGCTGTGCAGTGAGGAAAGAGGAGTGCTGCATGGGCAGCATCTGCCCTATAGAATGCCTTCTGCGGTGGGGCTATAAGGAACTTTCCCCTAAAACCTGTCCCTTTTTTCTTTAGTTACAGCAGTGTGCTGCGAGGGGAGAACCTGGGATTTTCTGATGGGGGCACCAGAGAAAATCTTGCCTAGGGCACCAAATTGGTTAGGGCTGGCTCTGGACACCGTCAGCGACCCCACACCACCAGCACCCCTGCACTGTCAACACTGTCAGCACACATGCACTGAGGACACCGCTGGCAACCCTGCTTTGCCGACACCACTGGCACCTTGCACTAAGGACACTGCCAGCACCCCCGCACTACTGCCCTACGTATTGAGGACTCCCATCAGCGACCCCACACTGCCGCTACTCCCACACCGAGGGCATCCCTGCACAGCAAACACTGTCAGCACTCCTGCACTGAGGATACCGCTGGCACCCCCGCTCTGCCGACACTGACGGCACTATGCTCTCAGGACACTGCCAGGGCCCCCACACTTCCGCATTGAGGAAACCACTGGCACTCTCGCATTGAGGACACCGCCAGCAACCCCGCACTGCCGACACTGCTGTCACAGTAAGTGCACTATTAGTGTATCCAACCCACACTGTATAACATACTGTATCCATGTTGGAACTTGGAAGCTGAACTGTCACATGTTAGTGCTGCACACTGTGTCACTTAGCTTAGTAAGCCAGCTAGCTGGATGCAACCTTTTGGCTTTAACTAGATGAAAAAAATAATATTGTGAGATGGTCAAAATTGATAGGAAATGACTGGTAATACATTTCATTGACGTTAATAAAAGTGTAGGAAGAGAAACAGGCCCATTTTATGTGATTTTAGCTGTTTTTATGATATTTTAAGAAAAAAATCCAGATCCAAAACTGAAAAACAAAACACCCAAGAAAAAAATCCCAAACCAGATTCAGATCCAAAACCAAAACACGAGGGTCGGCGCACATCTCTAATTTACAATAAACACAGGTATAGTGTGGAGCCGTGGTCCCGGAGCAAGCCTATTCTTTCATGCTCCACCCAACCCTATTACTGAAGTGTGCCTGTGAATTGGAAATACTGTAGGCAGCAAGTTGAAGTGAATGAAAAAGGAAAAACAAAAACTGCATGGGCTGTGTTATACCGGGGCATGCAGAGCATTTAGGCAACTACAGTGCATGGTCTGGCCCCGCCCCAAGTGACTGGCTTTCAATTGTTAGCCTTCGATCAATTAAACAGTATTGCACCACAGTGCATGAATATCGGCCAATTTTGTAAGTGGATTTTCGCTACAGTGCATATAGTGGAAGCTCCTCTTTCAATGTATTATGCGCTGATTGTATACCAGTGTATCCTATGGCTCTACAACTATTTTGAAACTACAAGTTCCATCTTTCCCTCCCTCAGTAGCTTCTCTGTCCAGTGAGAAGTTTGCATTCCTCTACAAAGTAAATGTACTGTAATAAGTAATCTGAAGTCTGATTTTTTTTGAGGCCAGTATACTAAAATATGCAAGTCACAAGACCTACATTTAAAATAATGTATTGATTATTTTTGTCTGATGAATTTTATTTCTTTTAAAAATAAGAGATGACATTCAAATATATAGAGACACATTTATTATATACATCCCTTTCATGATGATTTGTAATTTGTTTTATTGCAGCTTATCATGCAATAAAATTGACCTTATAACCACAGTTTGCAAAAAACTATTTATGGGAATACTAAGCAATACTAGCCCAAAATGATAATGGGGCCAATTCATCAGACCGTATGGCCTCCGATGATTTAGTATTGATCTCGCTGCGAGGGATACTTAATTATCCAACTCGTTAGTATCGTACTGCGTTACTTACCTCCTCCCCGTTGGCCCGGCTACGCATGCGTGACAGCCGCCGGGGAGTCCGCGAGAAGACGCGGAGAGATTCACTTGGATACCTCTTTACACCCCCTGAACTCCTTCCCATAGGAAGGAGCGGGGCTACAAGAGCAAGCGCCATCTGAAGATGGCACTTTTTCTTGGAAGCAAACTGATATTCATCGGACTCCTGATGATGAATGACCCGGTTAGTAAAATATGCGGAAACTAGTGTTTCCACATGGTTACCGGGCCATTTATTGGTGATGAATATTCCCCATATGCTTTTACTTACCACTTTAAAGGAGAGATGTACTGAGCCTTGGAGAGAGATAAAGTGGAGGGAGATAAAGTACCAGCCAATCAGCTCCTAACTTTACAGGCTGTGTTTGAAAAATGGCAGTTAGGAGCCAATTGGATTATACTTTTGGGTCTATATACTAAGCCTTGAATGGAGATAAAGTGAATGAAGATAAAGTTCCAGCCGATCAGCTCCTAACGACCATGTAACAAGCTGTGTTTGAAAAATGACAGTTTGTTGGCTGGCACTTTATCTCCGTTCACTTTAACTCCATCCAAGGCTTAGTAAATAGACCCATTTATCTCTCTCCCCATTATTAGTAAATAGACCCATTTATCTCTCTCCACTTTATCTCTTTCCAAGGCTTAGTACATCTACTCCTTTGCAATCATTTTTTCCGAAATAAAAAATAATCTAAAAAAAAAAGTATTTTTTAAAAAATATATAAAAATTAAAAAATGCATACGAATACTTAATTAAGTTTGAGGATAGATAAGCACCCTGTTTGATATTTAAATTTTGTTAGTTAGTTAAGGGTTAAGGCTTGGGTAAAGGTGTGGTTGGGTAGTGGTCATTTGATGAGATAAGGCTATCATAGGATTTGTGGGAGGTTTCAAATTACCCATATATATACCCAGGTAAGAGGAGCCATTTTCCACTTTTCCGGTTTCTTCAAACCAGGCTGGCTAAGTGTCATATATAGTATCTTATATAGCTGTATATCTTTTGTCCAATTCCCTCTCTTTTTATTTCACATCCTATCTATCTCTTTTTATTCTTATCTTTACCTCACTTCGGGGGAGATGTATTAACGGCAAAATGCGGTAAAACCCCCGAAAATGCAGTTTTCGGGGGTTTTACCGCATTCCCCAGTATGTATTAAGCAGCAGAATGCGCTGCATTCTGCTGCTTCACGTCGCTAGGTAACCTTCAGGTGGCGTTACCCAATAGAAGCCTGTGGGCTTCTTAGCGCGACGCTCGGGCTGGGAGGGATCCGATCGGATCCCTCCCATGAGCCCCCGCGGCCCGCGGCCTTCTGCGTATGCGCAGAAGGACTTCTGGGTGTTCAACCCGGAAGTCCCTCTGCCCGGCAGCATCGCAAAGGACAGCTCTCATCGAGAGAGCTGTCCTTTGCGAAATCCTTGGTACATACCGCGGTAATGAACCGCGGTATGTACGCAAAGTCGGGGGGGATGTACCGCAACGGCGATGTCGCCGTTAATACATCTCCCCCTTCTTTCCTTTCAGCTCCTTCTCTCCAACCCCCCCTTTTTTGTTCACCACCTCATCCCCTGCTGTGTTTCAACCCCCCCGTCCTCTGAGTCCTCTGCCCCCTCCTCCCTCATCCCTGCTTTTCATTATGCCCAGACCCCGCCGTTCAGCGCCCCCCCCACCGCTTGATGGAGGCTTCCAGGTCCCTCAAATCCGTGGCCCCCCTCCAACCAGGCGCGGGTCGCACCATGCTGCAGGCCGCGAACCTGCGCCCGCTTGCGTTCCTGCGCGTGCCCCCCGGCCAGCTCCCGCTCCCTTACCACCCCCACTGCCTCTCCACAGCTGATAGCTGCCTGGCTCTCCGCTGGCGCCGCGAGCAGCGCGGGCGGCCACAGCCCAGCGCAACTCCCCACACTTGTCACGGTCAGCCCGCGCCCTGCATCGGTGGTTGGCCCCGCCCACAGGGTCATGGCGGCCATTTTAGCCACGGATTCCGCACTGGGGGCCCTGTATTTCCCGGCATCCCCCCCTTCAGTCCCCTCTACCCCAGGAGCAAGGGGGCCCCCTCTTCCTCAGCCCTCACCACTATTATTCAGCCACCAGGGTTCCCCCTGCAGTGTGGCATCAGATGCAGGGTCCATTAGGTCTGGGGCCCTAAGTGCCCCCTCCAGCTCATTATTGCCCGTTGCCCCCCCCGCATCTAGGGGCGGGGGTTATACCCCTTCACCTCGGGGGGGTGTTAATATGCAGCAACCCCCCCCTTTCAACTCTTTAGCAGCACAGCAGCCCAGCTGGTCCCCATATTTCACTGCCCCCGGCCCCTATTGCCCACCCCATTTTTCAAATGCAGCCTCTTACTTTTCTGCCCCCATCGGGCTCCACCAGGTCCCGCCCCCCACTATGTTTCAGTACGCCCTCCCCGCGATAACTCCCGGGCCCGCCCCCCTTTCGCAAGGGTTCGGGCCGTATTACCAAGTCCTACCGCCACCTTTTGTCCTTCCTCCGGCCACTTCAGCGGCATATTCCCAGCCCATGCATATCCCCCTCCCCCTTCCCACTCCACCCCCCTGCTCTCCCAGCCACCTGCAGCTGTCCATGCGCCCCTGCCACGCGCTCCCCCCATGCCCCCCTTTCCACGGAGGGAGTTGATGTGCAGCCTGAGTCATCTGTGATTGTGTCAAGTCCCCAGGTCGCAGTTTCTGAGCATTCCAATCGGGTTGTTGAGATCCAGCGGACGGACGGTGAGGTGGCATCGGCGAGTCAAGTCGTGGTGGGCGCACCGCGCAGCGAGGGACTGTTGGCGAACACTTGGGAAGTAGTGGCCGGTTCTCCGACGGCAGTTTCTGGTGAGCATGCTGCTTCCACATTGCACAGCACACACTCATCTTCCACTGATTCAAGCGATTCTGCAAGTTCATCAGAGAGGCCGCGTATGCTTATGCGATACTTAGCGCACAATATTAAAGGGAAACGGGGGAGTCCCAAAAAGACCAGCACAGCTAAGGTCCCAGATGCTACGGGGGATATGGTGCATTGCGCGAACACGGCCATTCTTAGGGGTTTACGGTCTAAAGTTAGGGAAAAGATCAGGAAGGGGAAATTCGTGGACATGTTTTCAAGTACGGCCGATGCAAAAAAGGCTTTAGATCGGGCAAAATCAGCTGGCGTGGGCGCGGAAGAAATCTTCTTTTCGTTCCAGAATTGGGAAGCAGGGATGTTCGTTTTTGCAGCTTCATACCTTGAGTCACGCCCAGCTGAGTACATGAATGTCCTCAAGTATATGCATATGGTGCACGGCATGCACTCGTCAGGCAAAGGTACAGCTTGGTGGAAATATGATGATTCATTCCGGAAAAAGCAGGAAGGGCAGGTGATTTTTCAGTTTGGCTTCAAGGACGTAGAGGTGTGGCTGGAAGTCAACCGGCTGCCTCGCGCTTCTTCGGATTCCTTGGTAGTGCGTAAACAGCCCTTTCTGGCCCGCCCAGGCGGTGCCGGTGCCGGCAGAGGAAAATGCTACGCATATAATAACGCGCAGTGTAATAGAGGGTCGGGCTGTCGGTAGAGACACATATGCATGCTCTGCAGGAGCGGGCACCCGGCTAAAGAGTGCAGGCATACCAGCGGTGCAAGGATGAATCGAGGTGATCAGCACGACGGGTCGCAGGGCGGTGTTAGGTAAAGCACCTTAGCCGGTGGACCTAAGGGCTTTGAAGAGTTGCTTGGCTCGTTATCCTCTCAGGGAGGAAGCAGCCTTTTTGTTACATGGGTTTAGTGAAGGTTTTCGATTACCAGTGACACGGGAGGTCTCGGTTGTGTCTAAAAGAAATCTTAACTCGGTGCACCTACACCCGGAAGTGGTTCGAGCTTAGATTGAAGCGGAAATTGGGTTGGGGCGCATGTGCGGCCCTTTTACGTCCCCACCTTTGGAAGGTTTGTGCGTATCACCTTTAGGGGTTGTACCAAAATTGGAACCGGGGTAAGTTTAGGTTGATACAGAATCTTTCTTACCCTGAGGGAGGGTCGGTCAACGACGCGCTAGATCCATCGGATTGCCGGGTCGTTTATCAATCATTTGAGCAGGCTCTAGATATAGTACAGAGTTTTGGTAGAAGGGCTTTATTAGCCAAGGTGGATATCGAGCCTGCTTTTCGGCTGTTGCCCCTTCACCCCGAATCTTTTAAGTACATGGGTTTTAGAGTTGCAGGGCTCTATTATGTTGATAGATGCTTGCCGATGGGATGTTCCATCTCGTGTTCCTTTTTTGAATGTTTTAGCTCCTTTTTGCAATGGTGCTTACAGGCGGGTACAAGGCAAGCGGAGGTTACCCACTACCTAGATGATTTTCTGTTGGTGGGGCCAGCGAATACCCAGGTTTGTGAGGATTTGCTTTTTTCCATGCAGGCCTTGTTTACAGTGGTAGGCGTTCCTGTTGCCGGGGACAAGACGGAGGGTCCGGTTACACGGTTGACGTATTTGGGTATAGAAATAGATACTGTGGTAGGGTTATGCCGTTTGAAAAAGTGCAACGTTTGGGGGAGTTGCTTGAAGCGTTTGTTTTGTCAAAGAAAGTCTCGCTGAAGCAGTTGCAGTCGTGGCTAGGCCTCCTTAACTTCACCTGTAGAGTCATTCCTATGGGTTGGGTCTTTTGTAGGCGGCTCGAAAGAGCCACAGCGGGTGTCAAGAGGCCCCATCACCTCGTTCGAATATCCCAAGATCTGAGGGAAGACCTTTGAGTTTGGTTGCTTTTCCTGCACAAGTTTAATGGTGTTCGGATATGGCTCCAGGCCCCCATATCGCTTGGTCGTACATTGTTCCGCGGCGTGTTTGGCGAGGACCCCAGGGTGGTAAGGCATTAGACGGAGTTCGTCGTAAGGTCAATATGGCAATTGGCCATTTTGTCCTCAGTGTTGGGGGCCCACGTTTGCGTTACGAGGAAGAGAGCTTCTATAGGCCTGATGGAGTACATCTAACGGAAGTAGGGTTAGAGCTGTTTATCAGCGACTTATGTAGTTTCCTTTAGGTATTGAAGGGTCACAGTTTGGTGGCGGGCCTGGTTCTATGAACCGGGCTTTGGCGGGAAGCAGTGCTCCTGGGCGGCTTATTATTTAGCGCAGGAGTGCCTGGGTAGCATCTTTCCTTTGAGAGCGGCAAGTTGGTCACCGACCATAAGGGGGGACCTGGTCCCTGTCCAAAGGAAGGGCCGAAGGCTGTGCCAATTAAGGGGGGATGGTACTACCTCAGGTCAGTCTGCGCGGGGCGGGAATCCGCCTCCTTTTATTTATTATTGTTTCCAGCAAGGCTGTGGCCTCGGATCACTGCTTTTTTCCTGCCACCTATTACCAATTTCAATTCGAAAATTAAATTCTGTCTGTGATTTAATTGCATTACATGTGTCAGTGTGTTCATTTCTAGGCTTAGGTTAAGATAAGTTAACAAAATAGAATGGTAAAACAAATGGGTGACTTATGCTTTATGCAAGTAGTAAAGCATTTTTTAATAACTGAATGATTTTTATCTATTAACAATTTTAGGTATTGTGGTGGAATAATTGCTGCCTCGGGCAAAAGATGAGACAGCACAGTAGATGGAGGATTCCCAATGTGCTAATTAGGAGAAGGTGTGTGTGTTACGGGGGGTGATCGCCCTGGCTGCCTCCCCCTGAATCCGCCACTGCTGCTTTGGGCTGATCTCTTCACAATAAATTCCCATTTAAATGAATGGTAATGAACTGTGTTGATTCACTAAACTGTAAAAAAGAACAATTAAAATTAAGTATTGCATCACAACTCAACTTAAATGCGTAAAAAAATAAACAAGGTACTGTCTCATGTGGTACAAAGATATTTAATCTTCAGTTATAATATATGCATTTAAATTGTGTTAGCAATGCATCTTACGTGCAGAATGTCAGTGCCTGTGTGTACATAGCCTTAGTGTTGCAGATAAGCTGATACTACTTTTGTTTTGAAACTTAAAAAGTAGTAATATTTGCAAATAATTTTATTTTCAATTGGAGAATATGAATTTAAACACAGTTCACCAATTGTCAATTTGGAGACTACTATTTATTTTGCATTTTTATTATGTAGTCTTTGGACTGTCATTGTAATCATATATTGCTGTGACAATATAGTTTAGTTTTAGTTCAAGGGACCAAAATTTTGGAAAAACATATTTGCATGCTTACAGGGGCATCACAATGTTTTTAGGTTGGGGGGGAGCAGATATAATTTTATTTTGCATCCCTAGTTCACCGAATGTCTCCCCGCCCTAAGGGGCAGCTGAAGTAAACCCCTACACAACCTGATAACAGAGATCAGTAAGCCTGAAGGGTCTTTGCTTTTGCTGATTTGGCCTCTGGATTCAGACATCACTGCTCTCTCCCAGTCTCCTCACTCACAGACACAACACTAACACAACACTACTGTGCAGCTCCGTGAACACATGTAGCCAATAGCGGGTCTATGTACAGACAAGATATCCAACCAGTGTCAGGAGAGGAGGAGGACGGTTACCCGCATACTGCCAGGAGTTGTAGTTTGGTGTAGGAGCTTATCGCTATGGCACACTCAGTGTCGCTCTAAGACAGGGATGAGGAACCTCAGGCCCAGGGGCCGTATGAGACCCTCGGAGTCATTTGGTCTGGCCCTCTGAGCTTTTCTCTGCTAACCTCATCTGGCTAGCAGGGTGCCTAGAATGTCACTCTGCAACCAGAATCTATGCAGCTGTGCCGTCTGGAGCGTTCTTAGGATGCTCCGGGCATTGCTGTGATCACCGGTGATTGTGGCCCCACCCCTTGTGACATCATACGGAGTCTACAATAATGTTATATATATCAAAATGACCCTCGGCAAAAAAGATTCCCCACCCCTGCTCTAGGACTACAGAGACCATCATGCAATGTGAAGCCGGCTGCTTCCCTTACTTTACCAAATCGGACAAATCAATGAAAAGCTGCCTAATAATAAAATCTGTGTGTTATGCATTCCCACACTATATCTACCTCCCCACACTACATCACTATGCTAACTACCCACAATGGATTCCTACACTATGGGCTCTATTTACTACAATCCGCATTGGTAATGCAGATTGTAGTGTGATATTACCGACTGAATTCACATTGGGAATTCAGGCAATGTCACAGGGATTTACTACAAACCCTTGCAGGGACAGACCTTGCGAAAAAGCTCTGTCCCTGCGAATCCCCTACGCACACTAGTCACTGTATTTTCGCAAAAAAATACCATGACCAGTGCCCCGCGCATGCGCCGTCCGACCGTCGCTGCTACCCCCCCGGCGCTACGCCCCACCTCCATGATCGCGGACCCCCGCGACCCCCCCTCTCCCTTAATTACACTTACCTGCATGATCCGGGCTCCGGTGATGTCTTCCATGTCCTCCGGTCAGGTGATATCCCATACTGCACTGGGACCCGATCACCTGATGACTGGGCCGCAGTGCACATGGGAGACCAGCTGACCGGAGGGAGGACATCACCCAGAGCCCCGATCACCGGTCCCTGGAGTCAGGTAAGTACATTTTTTTTTTAATTTTTTTTACAGTGAATCAGCATGTGATCTTTTTAGACCACACAGCTAATTACTGGGGCCGACTCCCGGCTCTGCTCTCCCTGTTAGAGCAGGGCAGGAGTCCAGCAACCGGGCGATACCCTGGATAACGCCACCTCCAGGTGGCGTTATTATCACAGGGCTTTCCCCGGTATTTTTTTACAATTTATTTTTAGTAACTCTGGTCGGATCACATTTCCCATTACAATTATGAGAAATGCGATCTGCTTACTAAAAATAAGTGATACATAGGGGTTGGAGTAGAATTTTACGAATTCTACTCCAATTGCCCTATAGTAACTGTAGGTGAAACTAAAATAATGTGAAAAGGGTGTGAAAACACCCTTTTTCACTTTATTTTAGTAAAAATAATGTTAATAAATAGAGCCCTATATCATTGCAATACCTCCCACACCATACCACTGCACTACTGCTGTGATACCCCCAAAGTGGGGCATTACTTTACAGAACTGGCACAAGGAGAGAGCTGGGGCTCAGAAGAGACACATGCCTCTATATAACAGCTCTGGAAAGAAAATATATTGTGGAACTATATTAGATGACTCCTGTGATTTTTAATGTTAGACAAAGGGAGGCGGAGTGATACAGCTCTGTGTGATTTGCCCAGTCAGATGAAGAGAGGCAGGGTGAGACAGGAAGAGGTTTTTTTTCCCTTTATGTGTGGAGAAAAGGCAGCTGCGCTGGGGCTTGAAGTCAAGAGGTATCTCAGGAACACTGATGGAGCATAGGTCTGCCTCAGCTGATGACAGGATTCCTGGAGAGTGACTTTGTAAGGGGCTGCATCAAAGAGCCATTCAGAGGGCTCCAGCCTTAAATAGAGGGAATAAATATAAAACATGAAAAACCAGCGCTAGATTAAATAAAATAAAATAGAAATGAAAATGGACGGTTTTGTAAAAATGATCAAGATCATTTATTCAATTAGCTAACATCTGCATGTCTAATGCAGAGTAACTCATGTATCGTTACATACCTCTGGAAATGTTGGGAGGTATGTAGTTAGTACATAATAAACACACTGACATGAAGTGAGATATATAATGCAGAATACAATCATTATAACCCCACTGCTCCTGTAATGTTTGAATAGGTGTTTAAAGGGCTCACTCCTCTATTCTAATTAGGATATAGTTAGCAGCACACAGACTTTACCAATAGATGGCCAGGATAGCTGATGTGGAAGTCCTTTGGTATCCAGCAAGTACAGATATGATGCTGAAGCGCAATCAATAAGGTGTAATCCAATGCTACAGTTGTATTCACATGGAGAAGATAAGTCCAACAAAAAAGTTCACCAAATTGCAGGAGTCCAGACAAGGGGCAGGAAAAGGCTCAACGTGTTTTGCTGAGCAATGGACACTCAGCTTCCTCAGGAGTGTATATTGTGGGCTACTTGATGTCCTTATATACCCACTAGACGATTAAAAAACTACTACTGAAATAGAGGTCAGTTCCCAGTGGCAGACAATGGATCAGGTCTGTACCAAAACACAGCACCACTTACAGCAAGAGATTCTATACATTATGGCCCTGATTCAGAGGCGCTCGCTATTTGCGCGCGCGCGCTCTGAATCAGGGCGGGACGTTTTTTTTTTTCACCGGCCTCCAGGCCGCTCGCTAAGCTGTGGATGGTAGGGTCTCATCCACCGCAAGCCCCAGTGAACTTGCTGCTCTAATAGAGCAGGAAGTTCACTACTGATATCACTGGTGATGTCAGTAGGGCCGCCCACAAATGGCAGGTGTTCCTTTAGGAACGCCTACGTTTGCCCAGCCACCCCCCCCTGCACGCCTACAAAATGGGGCGAGCGGTCAATCACAATTGACAGCCGCCCCGTCTTGTAGTGAGTGCCGTAGTGAATGAAAAGTCACTCACTATGGGGCTCGCGTATGCTCAGTGCGCACGCCGCGTGTGTGCACTGCCCGGCCATCGACCCGCTTGCGCGCGCTATGCGCTCGCAAGCGTGTCTGAATCAGGCCCTATGTCTGCATGAGGTTAGCTTCAGGACCAGATCAGTACTGACTAGACTAATACACAGTATAGTTTCTGTGGAGCTGCAGCATTGGAGACACAGAGACAGTCTATATTACAGAGACAGTCAGCACTACTGCCAGTCATCAGTACAGAGACAGTCTATATTACAGAGTCAGAAGTATTACCGCCAGTCATCAGTACAAAGGCAGGTATATCATCAGGACAGAGGCCCTGATTCAGAGCCGCTCGTAAGCGGCCGCTCGTTCGTTCTGACCGATGTTCGCACATCTGCGCATGCGTACGAATTTTAATACACATGCGCGAACCAGTCAGTGCGGCCGAAAATCGTTTGTTCGCTATATAGCGAATGCCTGCTATTTTGAGTGACAGAAGGAGCCGTATGTGGGTGGTAACAGGGGAAGGTGCTTGAAAACGGGGGTGTGGAATTAGATCGCAGGCGTGCTTAAAGGTCAAAACGGGCGTTTTAAGGGAGTGCATAATTAATACAGCAGAGTCATTGACCACGTCACTTCGTTTTTTTTTACTCCGAACTGCTCGCAAAATAGCGGTTGAAAAAACCAGCCACAAGAATAGCGAGCAGTTCATACGCTGTTCGATGTACTTGATTAATCTAATAAATAGCGGACATGACGTATGGTGCGAGCGGCAAGGGGGCGTATTTTTCAAAATTACAACCGCATGTTTTGCTCGCTCGTTCAGACTTAGAGGCGTGAACAGACCGCAATTAGCGAACGGTTCATTTGAATAGCCACCCCTTGTTTTAGAACGAATGACCGCAAATAGCGAGCGGCTCTGAATCAGGGCCAGAGTCATAAAGGGAGAGCCACTGGTGAAGTGCGCTTCAGATTCTTCTCTACAAAACTCCATACATCCCAGCTGGTACATTTCCAGAGTTAAAATTAAACAAGTATCAAGCCGGCTTGTGACAATAACTTAAAGTAAATACTACGTGCACCCACATTTTAACTGGCCTGTGGACATTCTTGTACAGTGTTATGATTGTTTGTGTTACATTTCCTATAGTTGAGCCATTAACTATTAGTACACAGAATAACTTATAATTGTCAAGTAATGTAGTAATTGGATGTAACCATACACGAGTAGTGTTAAAGTTATATATTTGAAGTGTTTCATAATTGTGTTATAGTGCGCAATGTATTACTGTTAGCTAAGTGCATAAGAAATATTGAAGGGCTCCAGTGTAATAAATCTGAATTTTTTTTTTTTTTAAACCGTGCGATTCTTGAGTCTGGGTGTCAGGATGCCTTCACCTTTCTGCCAGGGATGAGAAGGAGTGACTACAGACAGAAGCTATCCTATTAGAACCACTGGACTCCTTTGGTGAGTGACAATTTATAGTGGGGAGTGTCACATTTGGCATCACAAACAGGATTTGCAGAGTCTAACGTGAAGGAAGACCACAGGCGCAAGAACCTACCACAGGATGTCAACGAACTGACAAGCTCCAGTAGAACAAACACCTATGGTCAATGTTAATCCCATTTCTCTGCCATATTATTTTGGGGCACCATGGCTCCCCACATATACCAGAGATGCACGCAGGACAGAGTAAAGTCCCTTAGGCAAATTCAAAACAAAGATGCAAGCCATGTTTCATCTTTATCCGCTGACTGATTAACAGCAAGTTGAAATCCTGGTTGGGCAATTAAAATGATAGGTGCTTCGAGAGGTTACGTCTTGGCCCCTTGAAGAAAGGTGCACTGTAGACCAAATTCTCCAAAGATTGTCTGCAACATTCGATACCAACACAATTTCAGAATTAAAAATTTGCTCTTACGCTCAAAAACAACCGTTGGAATCGCTACAGGATTTTGCCTTGAGTCTCCACGAAGCCCTACGAGCTATCCAGGAAGTAGATGAAATGGAGGTAAGAAGAGTGGATGAAATATTAATGAATCAGTTTATTGAAGGGTCCAGCAATGAAAATAGTGTGCAATGTATTACTGTTAGCTAAGTGCATAAGAAGTTCCAATATTGAAGTGGTCCAGTGTAATAAATCTAAATTAATTTATTTGTTTAAACTGTGTGATTCTTGAGTCTGGGGGTTAGGATGCCTTCAGCCTCTCTGCCAGGGATGGGAAGGAGTTACTACAGAAAGAAGCTATCAGAACCACCAAACAACTTTGGTGAGTGACAATCTATAGTGGGGAGTGTCACACTACTTCCCCGCACTATGGGGTCTATTTACCAAACTGTGTTAGGAGGAGATAAAGTGAATGGAGATAAGGTACCAGCCAATCAGTTCCTAACTGCCATGTCACAGGCTGTGTTTGAAAAATGCCAGTTAGGAGCTTATTGGCTGGTACCTTATCACCGTTCACTTTATCTCCTAACACAGCTTAGTAAATAGACCACTATATTACTACGCTATCTCCCGAATCTATGGGCGGGATGCATGATACATTGCAATTTGCATGCAATACATCCCGCCACTTATCGCATGCATGACGGCGTTAATTACACCGGTATGCATGAAGAAAAATACAAAGGACAGCTCTCCCGATAAGAGCTGTCCTTTGCGAGTGACTGACTTCTATTACACAGAAGTCCCTCTGGCATCCTTCTGCTCATGTGCAGAGGGACAAGCGGTCCGTGGGGGATGCTGGGAGGGATCCGTTTGGATTGCACCCTGGGAGTGCCTCGCATATAGTAGCCCATAGACTTTTATTGGGGAATGGCATCTAAAGATGGCGTTGCCCACAGCATCCAAGCCCCGGAATGTATCGCTTGGTGCATATGAGAAAAATTGCATTTTCAGGGGTTTGACCGCATTTCTGGCTTTGGTGCATCCAGCCCGAGATCAGTGCACTACATAAATCAATATGCTACTTCCCCACACTTCATCTCTGCACTATATCACTGCACAACATTCCCACACTATGTCACTGCACTACATAAATCACTATGCTACTTCCCCACACTTCATCTCTGCACTATATTACTACACTACCTCCCCACATTACATCATTGCACTTGGTTACTAGTTACTACAATCCCTCACCACACAAAAACACTACACTACCTCCCTACATTGTATAACTGCACTACCTTACCACACTACATCACTAAGCAACCTCTCCACACTACATCTTCACCCCATATCACTGCACAACCGCCCAATACTACATCCCTACATTGCCTCCCCACACTACATTTTTCTCTTTCTCTTTGCTCTGGTCTCTGAATGCAGAGCAGCAAGTATAGATGGAGGCAGTCTCAGACAGGATGGGGGTAAGAAGAGGATGGACCTGAGCGTGAGGATGGGAGGAGTACGAGAGGCAGCTGGGTATGAAAGCAGAATAGGGACAAACCTGGTCCTGTGGCTTGGAGGGACTACTCTGATCATCTGCCCACTCACTACACAGCCCTTGGATGGCTGGCATAGGTGTGTGCAGTGTCTCAATAGGGGGTGTGCAGGACATACTTACTCCATCCCGCTTTCCCCAACACAGATCATTAACCTGATCTCATCCTTTTAAGGGCTTATCTACACTACTGCTGGGTCTTCTTCCCTGCTGGGAACTACTTGACACAACTGCGGCTACACTTGATTCATCGGTTGCAGCTGAGACAACCTCTTTTCCTCACTCACAGCTGCACAGTTGGTGATGAAGTCCAGAAGCACTAGTGGTAAGGGGGGCAGAGGCACAGGTGGTGAAGGTGGCAGAGGCAAAGGTGGTAAAGGAGCAAGGACACTGATGGTGAGTGGGTAAAGAAACAAGTGGGGAGGGAGGCAGAGATACTTGTGGAGTGAGAGCAGAGGTACAAGTTAGGAGGGGGGTATAGGCCCTTGTGGAAAAAGAAGCAGTGGCACAGGTGGGGAGGGAGCAGGGCCACGGGTGTGAAGGGAACAGAGGTAAAAGTGTAGTGGGAGGCAGAGGCACTAGGGAGGCACAGGTGGTGAGAGGGGTGAAAGTACAGGTGGGGAGGGAGGCAGAGACACAAATTGAGGGGTGGCAGAGGCACAAGAGAGGCAGAGGCAAAAGTGGTAAAAGAAGCAGTGGGGAGGGAGCAGAGGCACAGGTGGGGAGGGGGCAAAGACACAGACAGGGAAAGGGGCAAAGACACAGACAGGGAGGGGGCAATGACACAGATGATGAAAGATGCAGTGGGACAGGGTCTAAGGGGGCTGGCCATGAAGGAGAGACTAGCCACAGCATCAGCATGCCAGGCTCTGTGAGCACCAGCGGATATGGGCAGCAGATGGTGGCTCATTCCCTGGTCAGATTCTTTAATGATACTGGTGTCGGTTCACTGCCTGACAGGTGGCAACCTGTAGCGGATTTTGTAGGCCTATTTTCAAGGGGGTCCTGAGCTGCATCCATCCGCTTCTCAGTTAAGCCGGCCCTGGTCACTGGCTCCTCTCTAAAATGTTCGGGAGGAGTGGTGATCAGCCCCCTTGCCCCCCAATTCCGATGCATATGGATGTCTATATAATCGTAAGTGTACTAAAATTAAGATTGATCCAAAAACCTATTTCCACTAGTCATGATAATTGGGGAACAAACCTGAATACTGAGAAGAGTTATCAAGTTTTTAGTGGCAAAAATCATCAGTATCCTCTGGTAGGATCCTTAATTTACAGTAGGCGGGCTGATGAGGGGGTAGCATAATGTTTGAGTGGGCCCAGCGATATAGAACGCCCACTCTGTTCTTTTGAGCCTGCGCAAGCAAATGGGCCAGTGCATGTGCAATGAAGGCCCATTTTGGCTTCAGCTCTAGTATTAAAGTTCCAAATAGGGCTTCACTGTGTATGAGCCGGTTCCTGTGCTTGCTCAAAAACCCAGGGTTAGGGCCTGTGTACTGGATGGACCAGCATCACCTGACCTTCCTCGTCACTGAGCTGAGTAAAAATTGTCCAATGGATTTGGAACCCCATTTATGCTAGATACAATCTGTATTACTGCACATTTTGTTTTTTTCTTTAATTTCAGAAATGAAAAGACATGAATTTGGGAGAAATACAAGTGAATAGAAATGAGTGAAGACGTGACAAATTCATGTTACTTTGTACTTTGTGTTTCTCAGTAACTCAGCTTATGACAATGACGTTAGGAAAAAAATTAGTACAAAACTGTCTTTTAAAATGTCCTTCGCCAATATCATATTCATAAAAACTAATAAACACATTAAACTAATTTACATTATAGCTAATTTCCTACACATAAAACATTTTTTTATATGTTATTTGCATCAACAAATAAAGGAACTCATCAATTTGCCTAAAAAAGAACAGCTGGCATCAATAACTCAAAAATCTGCTTGACCACTTCTGACCTGCAGGTCTAGATTAGTTACTGTACCTGGATATATCATGAAGGATTAGAGTAGAGAAGAAAAAATGTAGTGATAAACAGTGGCGGTTCCTAACTTTACCAGTTCTGGGGCTGCCCGGGCTGCAGCATAGGTCACCGCTGACCCGGACTCCAGAGTCCCTAGTATTGGACATGCGCAGAAACCGGGCTTGGGGAAGAAATAAAGGGGAATTAAAAAAAAACGCGCATATGCAGCTGGAGTATAACAGCTTCTAGGGTTGCACAGCGTGTTCGGAAAAACCTACCAGTGTGAGCAATTCTCATTAGTGAAAGGAAACAAGTCTCTTGCTAGGTCCAGATTGACAGACTTTCATCTTGGTTCAGTTTTAAAAGTTTTCACATCCACTAAGATTTCTCCTGAAATTGGAAGATTGGTGACAGCAAAAAGATGTCAAACATCGGAAGAAAACATTAAAGTTAACGTTTTGTTCGTGATACTTGACATCTCTTTGTTTAAACTTTATTGTTGGTTTTTCACAATAATAATGCGGCCCACACACTCTTAGACCTTGAATATTCGGCCCAGTTGGGATTTTGAGTTTGACATGCCTGCCCTAGAAGCACATTACAGCCAACGATCAGCACAGAGCAGGATTCCTGCTGGAAGCTCTTACTGTGCTATCACAGGCAGTCCCACAGGGGTAGGAGTTTCATCCCCCGAGACTGCCCCCCCTGTGTGAGATTAGCGGTAGGGCTTCCAATAGGAAGCCACCACACTGCCAACACATACAGGACAGGTCTACACAGAGGAGACTGTATCCTGCTACCTGCTGTGCCTGCCCTGCTAAGGATGATTGCGCTAATGCCGGTGAGTCAGGGGTTCCGGAGCCAGTGCGGTTCCCAGGACCGGAGCTCACTGGTGACTACAGTGGTGGATTTTTACTGGGGGGGCTGCAGTCTCGCAGCCCCTAGGTAGAATCCGTCACTGGTAATAAAGGTGTTAGTAAAATGCGTGTACAGGCTTGATAATGTAGCAGAGTTTGCGTAAACACTAGCGGATGTCCTGAGACTACAAAGAGCCTAGTTACTTAGATAGTGAAGTGGTTTTATTGAAGGTACAGATGTAGCCGTCTTCGCTTGCATCGTGGGATTGATGAGCATGGCTACATCGTTAAACCAAGTACAGCCATACTCACTGTTATACACACTGTCTGGCGTTTTTGGTGGCAGGTATTTGGAGGTCTCTATGGAGCTAAGTGGAAGACATCTGTCTCCCACTGAGGCTCGCTAATGCAGTGACAAGAGGAGTAACATGGAGTATGCGCAATAGTGCAGTCCACCGTCAACAAAAGGGAACTGTCAGGGTTTGGCCTAGGATTGGCCATTACTCACCCCAGCATCGGCTTCCCCTGACTTCTCGTGTGGTTAGGTGCGGCGGCGGGTGACGTGCAGAGGATTTTGTCTTAGGTGCTTTTGGACTTCCATGTGTGGCTCCGTCTTGGTTTCCGAGGATGCCGTCATGGCCGCCGCCATATTAGTCTTTCTCACCTGACTTTTCCTACAACCAATGGTAGCGTAGTCTCGATCAGCTAACGCTGATCTCCAATGAACTGCTACCTTAAGGTATATAATTGGGCTCTGGTCACCAGGAAGTTGCCTGTGCAACGTCGTCACTACTGGTGTATGCTTGTTGTCATTCCGTTCCAGGTTCCTGTTCCTCACTCTCGAGCTATTTCCAAATATCATCTCAATACCACCCTCTGGTGGATCTGGATTCGCACGTTGTGTACTCGGTACACACAACTGAGTACAACTACTGAACCACCCAAAGGTGCATCTGGATTCGCACGTTGTGTACTCGGTACACACAACTGAGTACAACTACTGAACCACCCAAAGGTGCATCTGGATCCGCACGTTGTGTACTCAGTACACACAACTGAGTACAATTACTTAACCATCCTCCAGTGCGTCTGGATTCGCACGTTGTGTACTCAGTACACACATCTGGGTACAACTTCAGAACCACTCTCCGATGCATCTGGATTCGCACATCGTGTACTCTGTACACACCAACTGAGTACAACCACTGAATCACCTTCTGTACTAACGGTGCACCAGTATCCACACTCCATGCTGTCAGTGCCCTCCCAGTCAGCGCAACCACCACCCTCCTCCAGTGCCAACAGAGTATCCTACTCCTCAGTGGACCTTCCCTCTTGTCGTTCTTGTACCACTTCTGGAAGCAATCCCCATTGTGCCAACTCTGTACCGATAGGTATAGAATATGTATTAGTACTTCTCCAAAATACTTCCTCTGGGCCATAGCGGTGTACCTCTCTCCATTTCCCACTCATATCAGATACCTGACCAAACGGCCGCCACCTGTTTACCGGCAGATTAGACTCCGCGCCTTTGGTCAGGTCTCATCAACATCTGATACTTGTGGATGAGAAGAACTTACATTCAGGCCCCTCACCTCCAATTCCTTCCTCAACCCGGGACCTCTGCTTTCAGCCCCTCAGTAGGGGATTCCTTGGAGTCGGGCGTGACAGGAACATTTTCAGACTGGGCTAAAGCTCAGTGGTGGATCAGCATTGTGTGCTGTCCAGTTATTTTTTTTTATTTTTTACCTTGGAGATGGACTTGATACTAGAACCCAGCATATAAAGTGGCTCATGCTGAGTTGTACGTAATATGCGTAGGTCACAAGAATTCAGAAGCATTTAGCCAATCAAGTGTACGACAATAGCATACCTCCCAACTGTCCCACTTTTGGCGGGACAGTCCCGCTATTCAGGGACTGTCCCACTGTCTTACCCACGGGCCGCAGTGTCCTGCAGGGGTGGGAAGTTTTGGAGAGGGCACTCTCACCACTGCTCTGTATAGGCATCTCTTCACTGCGAGGGGAGAGCCTGGAATCAGCCCAGCATTTTCGGGAGTGCTGGACTCGCCCCCTGAGTGATGTAATTTAGGGGTGCTATTAAACCAAGCCTCCTTTACGGATAGGCCCTCCCCTTTTTGGGTCCAGACTACTGAATCAGCAGTGTTGGGAGGTATGGAATAGACATCCTGTCAGTGATAGGCATCTAAACAAGTGTATTTGCATCTTTCTTGTGGTCAGTGTGGTACAGATTTTATGGGAATAGAGCCTTATGCCGGGTACACACTAAATTATATGTTGTCCGATCCCGCAGATCGGAGCGACATATCGGGTCCATTGTCTAGTGTGTACCCATGATATGCGCGCTCCCTCGGGTCGCTAGTGACATCGCCCGTCGGCCGACAGAGGATGACATTAACGATGCCACATCATTACCACACGCCGCGGCCACTGCACATACAGCCGGTGATAAAGAGGAAACTCCGGAGGGAGAAGCCCATCATTGGCAGTAAGGTAGGGACAGTTAAGGGCTGCTAACACGGACTATTACCATTGGGACATTGCTGTTATAACCACCCACTCCATCAATTAGTCTGTAAAGACTATAAACATCATATGTATAATAAATGTTAATCCTACAGCGCTCATATCCATCAATATTATTGTGGTAGAGTTACCGTTATGCTAAGCATAAGGAATTTTTATATCCATGAAAACAGCCTATGTTTGGATATTTTGAAAAGTCTGTCTTTTCTATAGATTATTTAGAAGCGCTTGGTTTTAAGTTTTTATATTTATTTATATCATATTGAGCAGCTCTATATATAGATTTCCAAATGCAAAGCACACACACATTTTATTAACTATGCCACACTACAGAATGCAGCATGACACGTCCCTCCCCCTGTTGAACCCGGCATGCCGCGTCATGCCACGTCGCCGGTAATATTGTGCTGGCTACACATCGTCTAATGTGTACTCAGCTTAACTGTACTTTGGATGAGCTTACATGCCCCTTCCAACCCTGTCCCATCACCTTATCATAATGGTTCACAAGCTCAAAATGTGTCTCACTCACATGGGTATGAGACATATGCTACGTTTGCACAGTTTTAAATTATGTGCAATCTTTTTTGAGCGGATGATAAATGACACAGGGAAAAAGCAGTGAGCGCTCACATGCAAGGGACAGTTATTACCACTAGCTGCTTCTCCGGAAGGTGTCCTAAACTCTCCCAATAGCAGAAAATACAAGAAAGGAAAAAGCGCTCTGTGGTAAAGAGATATATAGATGTAAGAATGTGTAAAGGATTTGGGGTCTGGGTATTGTGATCTTAATGGCTGTAGTGAGTGGAGAATCTAAATATTATAGTGAATATATACAAATATATACATACACACACATGTGTATACACATATATATGTATATATAAATATGATTCTCTTTAAAGATAGATGTATGATGTCAGGTAGGCAATAACTTGAGCCTGGTAGTTGATAAATAATTCGGAATTTTGTCCAATGATTATTGTGAATGATGTTTTAATAATTAAAGCAATCAGTCTCTCTGCTTCTGACAGGTGGGCAACAACTGTAGGCTGGATGTTGTGAATTTTAAGATGATATGATGTGATATAGTCCTTATAGAATGCCAGAGAATAGGACCAACTGTCCTTATGTGATTGGTATATAAAACACTGTCAATCTATCTGGCTATGCAGGTAGACAAAAACTGTAGGCTGGATGTTGGAATAAGAACTCTGTTTTATGGTGAAAGCTGTATGCTGTGGATACCACCTCCTTTGTAGTCAACGCCACCTCAAAGATAGGAAACGCAGTATCAGGATGTCTTGTGACACTATATTGCAGTATTAGGTAAGTGAGACCTACTTACCCTGGGTGGATGTCTGCTGGTCTGACTCTTCCTTGGTGGGCTAGGTGCATGTGATCGAGGGATCCATAATTTGGTAGCATACAGATAAGCCAGTATTGACTAAAACTAATTTATTGAAAATAGAGTTGAACAAATTGACCATACACCGTATGGTATTGCAATCATAAAAAGTCAACAAATGTCAGATAATGCCCCAACGCATTTCATCCCTAATCTGGGACTTCTTCAAGGACAAAAGGTCTTTAATGTAACCCTACCTTCTATTTATAGAGCAATGATCCTGTAAAGGGCGCCAGAATGCGGTGGTGAGCCGCAGTTCCGGGTTCTGTGATGTGCGCATGCGCACATCGCGCGTCTCCGCACATAGAGGTAACGCTTCAGTGGCAAGATTGTGTCTCATCGTGTGTAGATAAGCGGAGTCCTCCCATAACATAACTGGGCCTTGTGGTGACACTATTGCAGAATGTCTGCATTTATGACGGCGGCCATCTTTGGTGTGTTTTGAACAAACGGAGACCGATCATGGCTATCAGTTGCTGTATCACTGATCGCGATGAATAGTAAACAAGGGGCGGGGGCGGGGGGGAGGGAAGGGAGGATGCCTATGTGTATCATTAATACATTGATGGGAAACATAGCAAAATTGGATTCAGATCCAATAAATAAATGAATAAATAAATGAATGAATGAATGAAAAATGAATAAATGAATGCAATAACAGAGCCCTATTTTATAAAAAGAAAATAGGGTGTCCATAATTAATTCTATTAATTACACACCAATAAATATGGATTAAAATATAATGAAAATATAATGAAAAGGTCAATTCTATGTGTTCTCGTAGCTAAGGTAAGGTTATGCCTTGATTTTATAATCAGTATAACGATCAATGAACATGATACATCTAAACAGGTGTAATTAGGAATATGGTAGCATGACTGGAGTCAGATCACAGAAAATTGATAGAAATAGATGAGAATAGATACAGTCATACAGTTTTATGTCTCAAAGCTGATATGGATAGCTCAATAGAATCATAGTAATATGATGAATGGGTGTGTATATCAATTGAGTTGATGATTTGGTCAGTCATCACTAGAAGCCACGAGTTCAACAATACTACCCAGGACACTAATACAAGGGGTAGAAGTGCCTATGTGTCTTGATTGAGAAATGTATATGTGCTGGTGGAACACACGTCTGGTTTTATTGGTTTTATCGGTTTATGGGTCTATATTTAAACCTTCAGGGTGTAATGTTTGCAGATCATAAATCCACCTACTTTTTAATTTGTCTATTTGTGTTATTTTATTCCCTCCCCTCCAGTTGTAGTTCATCCTGTCGATCCCCCAAAATTTGAGGCCTTTGGGGTCGCAATTGTGAATGTTCTTGAAATGTTCAGAGACACTATGATTATCAAAACCCCTTAAAATATTTCTCACATGTTCATAAATACGGACTTTCAAAGTCCTTGTTGTGCGTCCTATGTATTGTAGTCCGCATGGACATTCCAAAAGATATATTAAGTTGTCGCTGTCACATGATAAGGTTCCTCTGATTTTAAATTCCTTATTATTCTGGTGGGATATTAACTTGCAAGTGGGTTTTGTGCTCTTGTAACCCAATCTAGTGCAATTGCCACATCTCCCACAGTGGTAAAAACCCTCTTTGATGTTATCACCTGCGAGGGTAACCTGTCTACCTCCTTTTTCTACCTTTAGATGATTTTGGACTAGTTTGCTCTTAATATCAGGGGCTTTACGAAAGACTACATCTGGTTTAGCTCGTAGGAAGGTTTTAAGGCAATTGTCCATACCCAAAATGTGCCAATGTCTATTAAGTATCTGCTTAACGTTATGTGATGCCCCGATATACTGTGTCACAAAATAGACTTTATCTTGCTCGTTTTTGTTTGACAAAACCTTGTTGGAAGGATCGATCAGTTCTTCTCTTGGTGTAGCTTCCAACTGTTTAATAGCTCCTTCTACTGCCTCCATGTTGTATTTTTCTCCATGAATTTTTGTTTCAACTCTAAACCCTGTTCTCTATAGTCAGATATGTTGGTGCAATTTCTTCGTAAGCGTGTGAACTGCCCCTTGGGAATCCCCTTTATCCAATTTGGATGGTGGTTACTGTGTGCAATAATATAGCTATTGACATCCACTTGTTTATAATGTGTCTTAGTATGTAGTTTAGATTCTTGGACAAAAATCTCGAGGTCTAGGAATTCTACCTTAGTTCTACTGTAATTGGTGGTAAACTTAATGTTCCTATCGTTGTCATTGATGTAATCAAGGAACTGTGTTAGGGATGTTTCATCCCCTCTCCAGATACACAACACATCGTCTATGTACCTCTTCCATAGGACCAAGTTTGCCTCAAGTCCCGCATAGGACCAGATCTTATTGTCCTCCCAATGGCTCATGAAGAGATTTGCGTAACTTGGGGCAAACTTGGTCCCCATAGCTGTCCCTTTTCACTGCAAATAAAAATTCCCATCAAACCACATGTAATTGTGGGTCAAAATAAACTCTTTTCCGCGTAGTAGGAAGTTACATTATTCTATATCCAGGTCTCCATCTTTACGTAAATAGTGACTAACACTATTGAGTCCCTGTTGGTGGTCAATAATCGTGTAGAGTGAGGTGACGTCGCTGGTAACAAACCAGAGATCTTCACCCCACTCTACATTCTTTAACAATTGAAGTACCTCTGTAGTGTCTTTTAAATACGCCCTCTGACACTGTACATATTCTTGTAAAAAATTGTCGATGTATTGGGATAAGGGAGAAGTGATGGAGTCAATCCCTAAAGTAATTGGTCTACCGGGGGGAGTGGTGGTGTTCTTATGAATTTTGGGAAGATAGTAAAAAACCGGAATCACTGGATTGGGAGTTGCTAAAAAGTTGTGCTCATGTTTATTAATGATGCCAATGGTCCTCCCTTCATCTAATAAAGCTTTAAGTTCGAGTTGAAATCTATTAGTGGGGTCACTATTTAGTTTCTGATAGGTGTTGATATCATTCAAAATGTTGTATGACTCTTTTTCATAATCTAGCCTGTTTAGGATGACAATTCCACTCCCCTTATCTGCAGGTTTGATCACTATTCCCTTATCTTGCTCCAATTCTCTTAATGCCTCCCATTCTCCCTTGGAAATATTGGATCTTTGATGGACCAATTGTGGTGCTAATTTCTTGATATCCTCCAAGACTGCCTTTTCGAAGATTTGAATGTAACAACCCTTCATATAACTTGGGTTGAATGTCGACTTGGGTCTTAAGTTAGTGTGCTTGAATTTGTCTGTAATTGCGTTGGTCTCTATACATTTGTCTAAAAAGTATTTTTTGAGGCATAATTTCCTAGTGAAATTCTTGATGTCTAAATAAGTCTTAAACTTAACTAGTTTATTGGTTGGAGCAAATTTAAGTCCTTTATTAAGTAAAGTGATCTGTGGTGTAGTTAGTTGATGGTCACTTAAATTGAAGATGCCTACTGGTTGTTGATTGGATGACATTCTTGTTAGTCTACTCTGCTTTTTTTGACCTCCACGACAACCTCGTCTGGTGGATCTAATTTCCTTTTTCCTCTGAGCTCCGTTCTCTGTTGGTGGTGGCTGGTGTCCAAGTCTAAAAAACTGTCTCCCCATTTTGGTTCTATGGTTGTTGGAATAATTGGTTGTGTGGCAGTCTGTGTAGGCACTAAAATGTCCTGATGGTCAGGTTCTAAATTGGTCTTTCTAATGGTGTCCTCAACAAGGGCCTGCCACCCCCGTTCAAAAGATTGGCGTGCTAATTGTGATAAGTGTTCAGAGTCTATATCTTCTATAGAGTAAACTGAAAAACTATCATCTGTGGACAAGCTATCATCTCCAGATGATTGACTGTGTACTGATAAGTCTAACAGATTGATTGTGTTCTGTTGTATTGCAGGAACTGTGTGTAGTCTCTTCATATATTCCTGATATGTAAGATTTAATTTTTTGTATATTGAAGTATTTGCACCAAATGTCCATTTTAAATTAGCTCATTTTTGTTTATTATTAGGTTGGTCACTAACAATTTGTGATGGAATATTAAGTTTGTGTGGAGGGTTATTGCACTGTCATCTTAATCTGATTGGTCTGTTTGTCAGATTTGCATTTGTTCGTGATCCCAAATTTATCTCTCAATATTTTGGATCTTTTGGTATCTATCACCATAGATTCTTCCCTATCTAAACGTTTTTTGATCAGGTTTTCGAGAGTGATGTATTCTGTCTCCTGTTTAAATGGTTCCAAGATAGGTTACCAGCGACGTCACCTCACTCTACACGATTATTGACCACCAACAGGGACTCAATAGTGTTATTCACTATTTACGTAAAGATGGAGACCTGGATATAGAACAATGTAACTTCCTACTACGCGGAATAGAGTTTATTTTGACCCACAATTACATGTGGTTCGATGGGAATTTTTATTTGCAGCGAAAAGGGACAGCTATGGGTACCAAGTTTGCCCCAAGTTACGCAAATCTCTTCATGAGCCATTGGGAGGACAATAAGATCTGGTCCTATGCGGGACTTGGGGCAAACTTGGTCCTATGGAAGAGGTACATAGACGATGTGTTGTGTATCTGGAGAGGGGATGAAACATCCCTAACACAGTTCCTTGATTACATCAATGACAACGATAGGAACATTAAGTTTACCACCAATTACAGTAGAACTAAGGTAGAATTCCTAGACCTCGAGATTTTTGTCCAAGAATCTAAACTACATACTAAGACACATTATAAACAAGTGGATGTCAATAGCTATATTATTGCACACAGTAACCACCATCCAAATTGGATAAAGGGGATTCCCAAGGGGCAGTTCACACGCTTACGAAGAAATTGCACCAACATATCTGACTATAGAGAACAGGGTTTAGAGTTGAAACAAAAATTCATGGAGAAAAATACAACATGGAGGCAGTAGAAGGAGCTATTAAACAGTTGGAAGCTACACCAAGAGAAGAACTGATCGTTCCTTCCAACAAGGTTTTGTCAAACAAAAACGAGCAAGATAAAGTCTATTTTGTGACACAGTATACCGGGGCATCACATAAAGTTAAGCAGATACGTAATAGACATTGGCACATTTTGGGTATGGACAATAGCCTTAAAACCTTCCTACGAGCTCAACCAGATGTAGTCTTTCATAAAGCCCCTGATATTAAGAGCAAACTAGTCCAAAATCATCTAAAGGTAGAAAAAGGAGGTAGACAGGTTACCCTCGCAGGTGATAACATTGGCACATTTTGGGTATGGATAATAGCCTTAAAACCTTCCTACGAGCTAAACCAGATGTAGTCTTTCGTAAAGCCCCTGATATTAAGAGCAAACTAGTCCAAAATCATCTAAAGGTAGAAAAAGGAGGTAGACAGGTTACCCTCGCAGGTGATAACATCAAAGAGGGTTTTTACCACTGTGGGAGATGTGGCAATTGCACTAGATTGGGTTACAAGAGCACAAAACCCACTTGCAAGTTAATATCCCACCAGAATAATAAGGAATTTAAAATCAGAGGAACCTTATCATGTGACAGCGACAACTTAATATATCTTTTGGAATGTCCATGCGGACTACAATACATAGGACGCACAACAAGGACTTTGAAAGTCCGTATTTATGAACATGTGAGAAATATTTTAAGGGGTTTTGATAATCATAGTGTCTCTGAACATTTCAAGAACATTCACAATTGCGACCCCAAAGGCCTCAAATTTTGGGGGATCGACAGGATGAACTACAACTGGAGGGGAGGGAATAAAATAACACAAATAGACAAATTAGAAAGTAGGTGGATTTATGATCTGCAAACATTACACCCTGAAGGTTTAAATATAGAACCTTAAACCGATAAAACTGATAAAATCAGACATGTGTTCCACCAGCACATATACATTTCTCAATCAAGACACATAGGCAATTCTACCCCTTGTATTAGTGTCCTGGGTAGTATTGTTGAACCCGTGGCTTCTAGTGATGACTGACCAAATCATCAACTCAATTGATATACACACCCATTCATCATATTACTATGATTCTATTGAGCTATCCATATCAGCTTTGAGACATAAAACTGTATGACTGTATCTATTCTCATCTATTTCTATCAATTTTCTGTGATCTGACTCCAGTCATGCTACCATATCCCTAATTACACCTGTTTAGATGTATCATGTTCATTGATAGTTATACTGATTATAAAATCAAGGCATAACCTTACCATAGCTACGAGCACACATAGAATTGACCTTTTCATTATATTTTCATTATATTTTAATCCATATTTATTGGTGTGTAATTAATAGAATTAATTATGGACACCCTATTTTCTTTTTATAAAATAGGGCTCTGTTATTGTATTCATTTATTTATACATTTTTCATTCATTCATTTATTTATTCATTTATTTATTGGATCTGAATCCTATTTTGCTATGTTTCCCATCAATGTATTAAATATTCACATAGGCATCCTCCCTTCCCCCCCCCGCCCCCGCCCCTTGTTTACTATTCATCATGATCAGTGATACAGCAACTGATAGCCATGATCGGTCTCCGTTTGTTCAAAACACACCAAAGATGGCCGCCGTCATAAATGCAGACATTCTGCAATAGTGTCACCACAAGGCCCAGTTATGTTATGGGAGGACTCCGCTTATCTACACACTATGAGACACAATCTTGCCACTGAAGCGTTACCTCTATGTGTGAAGACGCGCGATGTGCGCATGCGCACATCACAGAACCCGGAAGTGCGGCTCACCACCGCATTCTGGCGCCCCTTTACAGGATCATTGCTCTATAAATAGAAGGTAGGGTTACATTAAAGACCTTTTGCCCTTGAAGAAGTCCCAGATTAGGGATGAAACGCGTTGGGACATTATCTGACATTTGTTGACTTTTTATGATTGCAATACCATACGATGTATGGTCAATTTGTTCAACTCTATTTTCAATAAATTAGTTTTAGTCAATACTGGCTTATCTGTATGCTAGCAAATTATGGATCCCTCAATCACATGCACCTAGCCCACCAGGACGCAAGGAGGAGTCAGACCAGCAGACATCCACCCAGGGTAAGTAGGTCTCACTTACCTAATACTGCAATATAGTGTCACAAGACATCCTGATACTGCATTTCCTATCTTTGAGGTGGCATTGACTACAGAGGAGGTGGTATCCACAGCATACAGCTTTCACCATAAAACAGAGTTCTTATTCCAACATCCAGCCTACAGTTTTTTTCTACCTGCATAGCCAGATAGATTGACAGTGTTTTATATACCAATCACATAAGGACAGTTGGTCCTATTCTCTGGCATTCTATAAGGACTATATCAAATCATATCCTCTTCCAATTCACAACATCCAGCCTACAGTTGTTGCCCACCTGTCAGAAGCAGAGAGACTGATTGCTTTAATTATTAAAACATCATTCACAATAATCATTGGACAAAATTCCGAATTATTTATCAACTACCAGCCTCAAGTTATTGCCTACCTGACATCATACAAATATCTTTAAAGAGAATCATATTTATATATACATATATATGTGTATACACATGTGTGTGTATGTATATATTTGTATATATTCACTATAATATTTAGATTCTCCACTCACTACAGCCATTAAGATCACAATACCAAGACCCCAAATCCTTTACACATTCTTACATCTATATATCTCTTTACCACAGAGCGCTTTTTCCTTTCTTGTATTTTTTGAGCGGATGTTGGTGGCATGCAAAGTGTGTTTGCATCCATCTAGTGCCAGACTGGGGCATGAAGGTCCCATCAAGGAATGAATTGGTTATCCTGCAGAGAACTTGGCTACTATAGTGTATTGTCTGGGCCCCTTAATAAATAGACATATGATAAATATTGTAAATTAACTTAACATATGATAGGGGACCCATATGTACACCATCTAGTGTGTAAAACTCAATGATAACTGCATTAAATCTAGTAAAGGCCAAATATATGCCATTGTACCAAAAAAAGGTTAAATTATTATTACCACTGGAATGACTTACAGATCTGCCCAGCTATTTTGTTGCCCATGGCGTGAGTCGCGCCATGCACTTGTGGCGTGGTGTGCAGGTCTCTGAGTCGCGCCATGGACTTGTGGCATACCGTGGTATTCTTCAACGAAGGATATGCTACTGCATGTAATACAGTACTTAATAGCTGGGTGGCGAGTGCTCCACTTTTATAATTGCATGTAATACAGTGCTTAACCGCTGGGTGGCGAGTGCTCCACTGTTGTAATTTGTACTGAATGCCTTGTACTGAATGCCATACTGTTAAACTTACAGTAAATTGGATGGATATCACATTCACAGCATTTGCATGTTCGCACAACCAATACTGTATTTTTAACGTCACATAATGTACATACAGTACAGTACTGTACCGTACAGTAAGATCTTATAACAGGATGCAAATCACTGCACATACATACGGTACGGTGCAGTAACTGAACAGTAGAGAAGTTGCCCGAGTTGTTGTCACGGTATAACCGATACTGCAGATTAATGAGATGCACGCACAGCTTTCACTGAGATGGGATGAATTACAGTATGACAATTTTTTTTTTATTATTATTAAAAACAGCAGCGGGATGAGTGCACAAGGATGAGGCCGCTCTGTGCGGTTCACTGTAGCTGTCGTGTGGGCTAGTGGTTAGGTGATCACTTTGGTAGAATTATGGTCCCGGGTTTGATCCCTGGAAAGAATATACCGTACCGTATACTGTATATTTTTTTTATTGGCACTGTCTGCTCTGGACACTATAGTGAAACTACTTTAGTACTGTAATACTGTAGTGTTGTTGTTTAAAAGGCTGCTTAAAAGTAAGACATTACAAACTGATTGTGTGTTTAAATAGTGCAGAACTTTCATCAATTTCTGCGCTGTGGTGGCTGTCTGCTTCGAGGGGTTGCAATGGGATTTCATGCGCATGCCCAGTGGAGGGGTTACAATGGGATCTGTAGCGCCAAGAGAGGGCTCTGTATTTCAAACTGTGCGCCTAAAATGCAAACATGCGACAACACAGATGCGGTCTCGGCCTTACACACTATAGCGGCGTCTCTTGGACTGTGTCTGAGAGTGGTTTCTGACTGTGAGAGAGCTCTCTGTGTTCAAAGCTGACTGTGCATTTGAAGCGCAAAATAGCATTGCATCGCAAACTTATGACAATGGTGATGCTCTTCCAACCTTGCACACTAAGTACGGTAGTAGTGGGATCTATATGAGAGAGAGCTCTCTCTATTACACGGTTGGCGCTATGGTGGCTGTCAGCCATCTGCGATGGATTAGAAATGGAGGGCGTACCTGTACAATGGGATCTGTGGCACCAAGCCATACGCCATGTAGCGCTATGCCATGGCATATGGAAGATCACTGAGCATGCGCAGTTGGTTGGCTGTATTACTGCAGTTGGTATGCTGTTGAATTTCCATCTCTGGTGGGCGCATGCCCAGTAGGAGGGTTGCGAAGGGATTTTGGCGCATGCCCAGTGGGCCGAGAGTCATATACACTGCATCAGGTCCCTTCCCCCAAAGCAAGCAAGAGCCTCTCATTACCATAATAAAGGATGCTTTGTTAATCCATTTACTGTAAGCAGTCAGCTCTGCCCTAGTGTCCTGAAAAATGCTACGAATAGTGACCATTGCCAAGGACAGCATCCCCCATCTGCTAGGACAACTAGTGTGCCACTATGAATGTGCCTTTACTGTATATTAAAAACTGACGGTGCCATTGAATTTTGCACCACACAATAGTGATTTCATAACTGCAGAAACTGGTAGTGAATGGACTGTATAGAATGAGAGACAGGGCTCTGTATTTCAAACTGTGCACCTAAAACGCAAAATGCAAACATGCGACAACACAGATGCGGTCTCGGCCTTACACACTATAGCGATGGCTCTTGGACTGTGCGTTTGAAGCGCAAAATAGCGTTGCATCGCAGTGTGCAAGCCCGCAGTTAATGGTTCAACCACCCCTTCCACTGGCTCCTACAGTACACCTACTTTTACTGTACATCGCCCCCTGTTCCAAGGCACACATTGGCATCGTCACAGATTGTGCTGCAGCTGCCAGTTTCTGCTACTGCGCTTGATGTTGCTGTTTGTAATGCAGATGTTTCAAGTTTTCAGGTTCCTTTGATTCATATACAGTACAGTAGTAGTGGCTGCTTCAACGTCCACATCCATAGTTGCAGACATACAGTACTGTACAGTAGTGTGTGCACCGTGCATTGAGAGACAGGCTTCTACTGTACATCTACTGTATGTTTGGAGTGGCGGTCCCTTCGACATCAGGATCAGGTGAGAAAAGCATTTTTGCTAATGTTAGTGCCCTGTTATCGCATTCAGACGAATCTTCTGATACTTCTAGCTCCCTGCCAGTTTGTTCTTTGGGAAACCCAGGGCCACCTGCTGCTACAGTAGGGGGGGGGAGGGGGTTGGGGTGTTGGAATTATTTTCACTTTTGACCTCAAAATGACAGCTGGTGTTCACTGCCATCTGGGGCACCCAAATACTGTCTTGTTTCATGTATTTTTTTTTTATCGTTATATGGGCTGTGGGCCTAGGGGCACTGCTTACAGTATTTCACCACCAGGCTTAATTATAATACAAATTCGTTATTAATAAATTTGTTAGGCTGGTTAGTTAGGGCATACAGTATCTTAATGTGGAGAAGTGGATTAGTGTGACACTGTTAGAGCAGGGAAAGGCCCTGCACAGCGGATTCTCTCTCCTACAGTACAGGGTGTGTGGGATCGAGCAGGATGAAGAACAAGAGCATCTCCGGTGAGAACCTGTGTGTCTGTCTTTTACTGTCTGTTCATCTCTGCCTATCCTCCTTTCTTCAGGGCGTACAGTGGACCTTGCACTCCGATGCAAAGTAGAGTCTGCACCTGGTATAAGTGAAACTCTGGATCTTTTTGTGCAGTCCTCGGTCCAGTAGGGCGTATCGGTCGGCATTGAGGAAGGACAGTTCTCACGTCATCTCCTTCCTAGGTACTGTACAGTAGTCATGTCCGTGTCCAGCTTGGAATTCCAGGACATGCCAGCGGCAGAAGGAAGAAGCGGGGGACAGTAGAGGACTACGGGGGTGGAAAGCTAAAGAAGTTCCCCCCCTCTGTAAAGCATGTTAGTGTACTGTAGGTTAAATAAAAATTGTCATTAATTTATAAAATTGGTGTTTGTACTGTATGTAATTCAGTCTTTAAGTGCGCCTGAGACCCAACACGTGCATCTGTCATTAAAAAGGTACAAAAAGTCAATAACACACAGGTGCAGGGGTGTATCGTCCTATTGGCCAGGATTTCACTCAGCAGGGGCGCGCCGGCCGATGGGGGTTGCCGCCCACAGTCATATACTGTACAGTATCCCTGTTGCCCATCCCAGTGATTTCACAACTGCCCGGCACTTACAGTAGTATACAGTACAGTAGACATACTGAGGGCCGTTTTCAATTTAGGGGTCTATTTGCTTTTTTTAGCCGGTCGGCTAAAAAAAGTTTCGCCAGGCGTAAAATTATGGCTGTATTCAATTTGAAAGCTTTTCCGCCTACCGTAGGCGGGAAGTCAATGCAATGTACAGTAAGACAGTATGTGAAAAAGTTTTGCCTACTGTATGAATAGCAGGTGGAAAAATTGGTGAATTGGGGTGCAACGTTGCGGGAAGCCTTCAACGTGCAGCCTTAAGACAGTCCCCTAAAGGTACTGTAAACTGCGTAACTTTAAAAAAAACAAACAAACAGTCAGAACAAATTGGGGGGAAAAAGTTAAACATGTAGGGGTAAATTTACTAAGATGTGAGTTCTATATAAGAAGTTACTGTACTGTATGTTGCCCATAGCAACCAATCAGATTCTACTTCTCATTTATCTACAGTAGCACCTTCTAGAAGATAATACCTGGAATCTGATTGGTTGCTATGGGCAACATCACTTCTTAATAGAACTCCCATCTTAGTAAATTTACCCCCTAATATATAAAATGTATTGAGTTTAGTAAGGGTTGGATAACAATACTGAACAAAAGTAGCGAAGACTTGAAAAAAAAAAAAAAAAAAAAGCGCTACATGGGTATACCGTAGATCTGGGCATGCGCCTGAGATACGATGACGTACAGTATTGTAGGACACACTCATGCCAGGTGCAACCTTGGTATTGCAGGCGGCTGTAGTGTAATGGTAAATAATCAAACCAATACAGTACATTACGTCGCTTGTACAACCCTTTTGCGGGTTCGAAACTTGAAAGGTTACACTTTTTATTATTATTACACAGTCAAGGTTACACTTTTTTGTCATAAAGTACTGTGGCATAGAAATACCAGAATTTCTGGATAATGTATTAGTGAAGATTTAAAACAAAATAAAATTACCGTATACAGTATATATTTTAAAGGTCTCGAACCAGCAGCACAAGAAAATGGTAGATGCAGTAGGGCTAGGCATTAGCCCCCTAGACTACTGCATCTACTGTACTGTAGTTCCTAGAGTCATGGAATCACTACAATGTCTACCGTAAGTCCGGGACAGGGTCGACAGTATTGTACTTACTATAATACAGACAACTGGGCATGCGCAGTGCTATGAGACTCAATACCCCACAGTGTAGCGCGCAACTAGCAATGCGGTATATGGCGTATTGTATGGAGCAACAAACTACAGTACTGTAGCTGGGCACATCTACAGTACATACAGTATAACATATTGAGTTTTGTAAGGGTTGGATAACAATACTCAACTACAGTACTATAGCGAACATTAAAAAATAAATAAATTATCAAGGTCTTGAACATAAGGAGAGAAGTGTAAGCAAGACGGATCACCTAACCCCTTGCTTACAAGTCTCTTCTAGTAAGAATTGCATCTGTCCTCTACAGTACTTTATGTGACATCTACAGTACCATACGATGAAGTACTCAGGCGTCTGTAGCGTAGAGGTAAGAAATCGAACTTCTACATTGCAGACGTCTGTACAACCCGGTTCCGGGTTCGAAACCTGGAAGGTTAAACTTTTAAAAAAATTTTTTTTATTATTATTAGACAGTCAAGGTTACACTTTTTATTTGTAATATTATTATTACACAGTCAGTGTGTAATACGGAGATCCCACTTTCACTGTGTGTGAATCATGACCCGCTACTGTATGATCTTCCATACTGTACGCCATGGCATAGCGCTACAAGGGTATGGCTATGGTGCAGCACCACTGGCAATGCATTGCAAACCCGCCACTGGGCACGCGCCAGAGATCCTAGTTGTACCGTAACCCCTCAGAACTGGCTATAAGTCACCACAGCGCCAACTGTGCTGACATTGACACAATTTTGCGGTTTAAACGCAGAGTCAGTTTGTAGTGCAGGGACCTCTCTCTCAAACAGAGTCAACTATCAGTTACTGAATACTTTAAATCACTAAAGTTTCCAAGTCTGGGACAGCATTGCCATTGATGCAAGTTTGCGCTCTAGAGCACAGTCAGTTTGTAATACAGAGACTTCCCTCCAAACAAAGTCCACTACTGTAGCACTTTCTGAAGTCATGAATTTACTATTGTGTATACTGTAAGTCTCGGACAGTGCAGAATGGCACAAGTGTGAAAATTCAACAGTACTGTAGCAATACAGACAACTGGGCATGCGCCATGGCATAGCACTACTTGGTTTATGGCTTGGCTCCACTGGACATGCGGCACACATTCCATTGTCATTGTAACCCGTCCACTGGGCATGCGCTGACATTGATGCAATTTTGCGGTTTAAACACACAATCAGTTTGTTATACAGAGACCACTCTCTTTAACAAAGCCCATTACCACTTGATGGTCATAAAAAATCACAATAATGTCCTCGTCTGGGTCAGCGCCGGCATTGATGCAAGTTTGCATTCTAAGGTACAGTACTGTATGTACAATAATAAAAATCCTATTTTCGCTGTTTGACTCCCGAAGCACTGGGCATGCGCTCCACATGTACTGTATTGAATACTGAATATTTTAAGTGAAGATTTTAAAAATAATTTAAAAAAATTTTTTTTCAAGGTCTCGAACCCACGGAACAAGAAGAGGGGAGAAGCAGTGAGACTAGGCATTAGATCGCTAGGCCACACGCTTCACCCATTACTAGAGTTCTGTAGTTTGTAAAGTAATGAAACCTCTACAATGTCTAAGTCTGGGACAGTGCCGACAGTATTTACATTTGCGCAAACACAGTATGATTTCAACCGCACAGTCAGTGGGTAATACAGAGCTTAATGATTTCAAACTGTATTAGACATTCTTCTACCACTTTATTATACTGTACATTCCTGATTCCATGTGGAAAACGCTGTAATACTGTATAGTGTACCGAATTACCGCTTCTGTCAAACAATCATTGGGCGGTGATACCGAACATACCGTACGGTACATTGGAAATCACACGCATGCGCTATGTAGTTTAGGAAAAGTGACACCTGGTGGGCAAAATGTTGCATTACACGTAATGAAATCAGACGCATGCACAATGTAGTTTAGGAAAAGTGACATCTGGTGGGCAAAATGTTGTATTACACGTAATGAAATCAGACGCATGTGCAATGTAGTTTAGGAAAAGTGACATCTGGTGGGCAAAAAGTTGTATTACACGTAATTACTTTTTTCATTACTAAACTTTCTTTGTTGCGCGACTCATGGCGTGGTGTGTGGTGCGCCATGCGTGGCGTGAGAGATAACACTGTGATGCCACGTTATAGCTGGGCACATCAGTAAGTGTTGGTTACATTTTAACATATTTACAACTACATTCTTAGTTTGAAATATGCTTTATTTATTTATATATTTTAAATGTTATTTTCACATTAGGGGTGGGATTCAGCAATTTGAAAAATGCAATCAAACACAGAAAATGCTGTTTTCAGGGGTTTGACCGTATTTCTCATATGCACCAATGCATTCCAGGGCTTGGAAACGGTGGGTAATGCCTTCTTCTATAGAAGCCTATGGGCTTCTATTCGGAGAGTGCTGTGATCCCTCCCAGCACCCCCCACGGCGCGTGTCATTCTGCACATTTTCATCAAAGAGTAATAATTTGAATTCACAGTCTGAAACCTGGACATTAGAGAAGGGGTTGGGGCCCTCAGGCAGTGGGGCCTACCAGGGATCTCCCCTATACAATGGGAGTATTACAAGATGAGGGGGCCCGTGTGCAGTCTTTGTCCGGGGCCCCCTCCTTCCTACCCAGCAGTGCAGTAAATTCTGAGTAGAAGTAAACTGTAGCGCTGTGCCAGAGTCTAATGCGCAAAAATGCTGGGAAAATGGCCACTGGGAAAATGGCCAGTCAGACCCTGCATCCATCTCAACATGAGCCTCCAATTCATCATTTGGTGATGACAATAAGCCATGTAAAACGATTAATTCACAGCAGATCAGTAACTTTCTAAAGAAAGATTTTGACAAAACAGCAAACTGCACAGTGACGTAGATGAAGGGTAATGTAAATAAATGTGGAAGTGAGTAACAAGGCCTTGGTAATGAGTAGGGTATTTGCATTTAAATAGTATAGAAAAAAAATAGAAAACACTGAGATGGATAAGTTTTAGGAATACTAACTGACAGAAAGCTGTCCCAAGCTATGGCTGCAGAGGTGACTAAAATCCTGGATGCATAAAAAGAGACATAAATAAATTGATGCAGTCAGGAAACAGAGTCAGAATAAAACGGAATGTTCTAAACTTACATAAACATTATGTGGATGTCTGCTTGCCATTGTTGATATGTGTATATGTAGGGTGTCACATGTATGTGTAAGGGAATTGGTATGATATCCCGACAGTTGGGATGCCAGCTGTCAATAGACTGACAGTGCTATCCCGATGTCTACATTCCCGATAGGGGAACGGTAAGTAGTGTACTACGCCAGTTAGTATGTATTTACACACACATCTCTCCCTGATTGTCAGAGAGACTCCCTGAAATAGTAACAATCACCCTGACTCCCTGAAGAGTCTAGCAATCTCCCTGACTGCACCTTAGATGTTATATATTTTAAAAAATAAACAGAGATATATACATTCAAATGTAATCATTAGTATAATTTCTCTGCATTGGTTATAGGGCACAATAATCCCTATGGCTACATGTATTTTCTGAAAAGTGTGTTTTCATCCACAAGTAGATCTTATTTGCTGCTTTGGGGCTCATTTACATTTTATGACACGCCTCTCAGATGTAGCAGTACACGTCCACTTTACCACCGTGCTCATAGCTGTTGCTTTCTCAATCGACCTGAAAAGCATTTTCAAAAGTAGGTAAGTATGTCACACACATAATGACTTGCATCCATGTTTTATGCCGCCTTACACTGGGAGAGCTGTACTCAGGAGGAATGGGGAATATCCACACAAATACGACGAGACACAGGCTTGCAGAAACCCTCATATAGGTTGTTAGTAGTTTTTTAATGACACCTTCACATTCACTAAGTGTAGGCTTATTCCAAGAGATGCATCTCTCTTGCGGTCCCATGTAGCTCCTTCCCTGTCTACATAATCATAAGTAGAGAGAGAGCAGGCTCATCCCTTTCTGGCTGCAGCCAGTATAGCTGATAGAAAAGAAGCCTAGTATGGTATTCTACTGTTGTAGCCCATCCACTTTAAGGTTTATGGTTCAGAGATGCTCTGAACACACTAACGGCTGATGCCGGTATGGTTATCCCTTTCATTCAAAATGTTAATGAATTGAATTTCCACAAAGGCAAGAGACCTAAAATGGATGCCAAACACTCATAACAGTCACATAAACACACCTACCTAACTGTAATAGGTTGTGCACCACATTGGCATCTGTCAATTAACTAATTCATTTTCTTAAAGGGGCAATTCACCTCGTGGTTTACTCATGCTCAGACCTAATTGGTCCTATGCACCAATTCTGCTTGCCACTTTTGTAAAACATGGGTATTTGTCACCCTCAACTTGAACCAGTCTGGCTATTCTCCCATGATGCATCTCATTAACAAGACATTTTCGACCACAAAACTACCGCTTATTGAATGTTTTTGGATTGTGTATTGGTATCAGGCTGAATGGTGAAGCAAAGGAAGAGTGCAAATATTGTAGAGCTAGAATGCAACAACGCTATGGAAAATGGCAGTTCCATTACGATTTGGGCTACTTTTCGCTTATCTCTAGTTAAGAATTGTTTCTATACAGTAGCTGTCTCCATGTTAAAAAGGCTGTAAAAAGGATAGACCTCTTTCCCCTATCTTTGCATACATTTCTTAAACTCTCGAGGATATATTTACTAAAGTGCAGGTTTACAGAAATGGAGTTGTTGCGCATAGCAACCCATCAGATTCTACTTATCAGTTATCTAGCACCTTCTAGAAGATAATAGCTAGAATATGATTGGTTGCTATGGGCAACAACTCTACTTCTAAAAACCCACACTTTAGTAAATACACCCCTAAAAAAAAGTTATTGCGGTCACATACTCAATGGAGCTCTCCAGCCTAGATATACATCAATGAAAAGGCCAACAAAGGCTGTATTGTAGCACTTTGATTCAGATTCTTTCAGGCTGTACACAGATCTACAAATGTTGCACAAAATGGAATCCCAGTTCCTGTATGACAGATTTTGCTGAAATCCCTGAATATTGTTTTGAGTATTGAATAAGAGAACAAACACAAATAATTACATCCAGTTAACAGAACAAGGGAAGTCATACTCTGCAAAACTCTATACCAGCAAAATAAAAGATTTTGAGAAATCCATCCAGCTTCCAGATAATGATAATACATTGGCCAATATTATATTATATTAAAAGGGACCGTGATGTCAGTGACAAAGCATTCTGCAGCAATTGTCTACAAATTGTCATTCTGTACATCAAGGAGAGCTATGTTCATACAACACTTATATGCAGGTGTTGGTAGGTTTGTACTGGTCTGCATGGTTTGTGTTGCCAATACTAAGAGAAGTCTCAGCATATTTACCCACATATTGCTTTATAATGGTGATAAGGACCTCTGCCATAGTCTGAGTAATCTTCTCCAGCTGAACAAGATATTTTCCTAGGTGAGAAAGAACACCAGTGCCCTCCTCCTTTCATTTTGGCGAGGCACATACCCAGGCTCGGCAACAGGGGGGTGCAAAGGGGACACTTGTCCTGGGCCCCAAGATTCCATGGGGCCCCGGACTGTCAGGAACCTCGGGAGCCCAGATCACGTGCCTTTGCCACCTACTGTGTAAGCAAGGCTAGAGCTGCTAGAATAGATCCTCCCGAGTCCTGGCAGTGACAGCGAGGCCAGGCCGGCACATCATGCATGATGTCATGCCTCTGAATCAGAGAGGAGCCGCCGGGTCTGCCGTCCGCCTGGTAAGACTGAGGAACACAGGCAGCGCAGCAGGTAAGTGTTGTCTGGAGCCGAGCTGGGGGCTAAAGAGTCACTGGTTGAGTGGTGGGGAGCTGAAGATGAAGGGGTGGAAGACACAACGGTGGCTGGGGAAGAGGTGTGTGTTGTCAGGGGCTGTGGAAGAGGGGAAGAGTGTGACAGTCATGGGCTGGGGAAGAGGGGGAGAGTGTGACAAACAGGGTCTGGGAAGAGTGAGAGTGTGCCATACACAGGGGCTGGGGAAAAGTAAGAGTGTGACAGACACAGGGGCTGGGGAAGAGTGTGTGACAGACATGGGCTGGGGAAGAGGGGGAGAGTGTGACAGACACAGGGGCTGGGGAAGAGGGGGAGTGTGTGACAGACACAGGGGTTGGGGAAGAAGGGTGTGTGACAGACACGGGCTGGGGTAGAGGGGGAGAGTGTGACAGACACAGGGGCTGGGGAAGAGTTCAACACTGCTCCCCCTCCCTCTTACATCACAGCAGCCCAGCACATGGTGCTGTGTGCTAGGCTGCACTGGGAGACTGCTCGTGGCTGCTAAAGCCTATGGGGGGAGCGATCATGTTGATCGCGCACCCAATGGCTGTGCGCTGGGCTGAGGGGCACACAGCACCCCCCTCCCCAGCACAAAGTGGTGCTACAAAAAAAAAATTTTTCCCTAAGGGGCATGGCCACATCCCCACGATGAGGCCACGCCCCTGTCACCTGGGGCTGGGGAAGAGGGAGAGAGTGTGACAAACACAGGGGCTGGGGAGAGGGGAGTGTGACAGACACGGGCTGGGGAGAGGGGGAGAGTGTGACAGACACGGGCTAGGGAGAAGGGAGTGTGACAGACACGGGCTGGGGAGAAGGGAGTGTGACAGACACAGGCTGGGGAAGAGGGAGAGAGTGTGACAGACACGGGCTGGGGAGAGTGTGACAGACACGGGCTGGGGAAGAGGCGGAGAGTGTGACAAACAGGAGGAAGATGAGGGTGTGACAGACACAGGAGCTGGGGAAGAGGTGTGTGACGGGCTGGGGAAGAGGGGTGTGTGACAGACATAGGGGTTGGGGAAGAAGGGTGTGTGACAGATGTAGGGGCTGAGGAAGATGTGGGTGTGACACAGGAGCTGTGGAAGAGGGGTATGTGACAGACACGGGCTGGGGAAGAGGGGTATGCGACAGACGCAGGGGCTGGGAAAGAGGGGTATGTGACAGATGCAGGGGCTGGGAAAGAGGGGTATGTGACAGATGCAGGGGCTGGGGAAGAGGGGTATGTGACAGGGGCTGGGGAAGAGGGGTATGTGACATACGCAGGGGCTGGGGAAGAGGGGTATGTGACAGACGCAGGGGCTGGGGAAGAGGGGTATGTGACAGACGCAGAGGCTGGGGAAGAGGGGGAGGTGTGACAGACATGGGCTGGGGAAGAGGAGTGTGTGACAGACACGGGCTGGGGAAGATGGGTGTGCGTGACAGACACAGGGGCTGGGGAAGAGGTGTGTGTGATGGGCTAGGGTAAGGGCCAGGAGAGGGGATAGGGGGCCCCAAAAATATGAGTGTACCGGGCCCCAAGATTTCTGTTGCCGGGTGCCAGAGTCTACTGCACAAGCCAGATCTCCAGGAACATGGTGTCCGCGCTATGGCCCTGATTCAGAGCCGCTCGCAAAAAGCGAGCGCTCACTCAATCAGGGTGGCCGCATTTTTTTTTAAAACCAGCCCCCTGGCCGCTCGCTAAGCTGTGGGTAACCACCTACAGTTTTTGCGAGAGGCCAGGTGATGGTCGCGACCATCGGGCTTGCAAAATTGTGGTAGGGTCTCATCTGCCGCAAGCCCCAGTGAGCTTCCAGGTCTAATAGAGCCGGAAGCTAACTATTGACATCACTGGTGATGTCAGTAGGGCTGCCAACAAGTGGCATGTGTTCCTTCAGGAACGACTCCGTTTGTCCAGCCACCCTCCCGTTCCCACCTAAAAAACAGGGCGAGCTGTCGATCAACATCGATAGCCGCCCCGTTTTGCTGCGAGCCCCGGAGCGAGTGATTTCTCACTCAGTCGGGGGCTCGCGCGTGCGCTCTGCCCGGCCATCGACCCACTTGCGAGCGGGTCTGAATCAGGCCCTATGTTCTTGGAGACATCTCTAGTGCACATGCACAAATCACTGGGAAAATGGACGCCATTTTCAGTCTGCAGAACTCGCCGACGTGGGACTTCGGAGAGGTAAATACAATAATTATATGGGTGTAGTGTGTGCAGTGTGAGCCCGCACACCCTGCACCCATTATAGTTACGCCAGTGCACATATCACATCATCTTAGCTACAACTCTGTATATAGTTCAAAAGGTTACATTTTGCTTAGCCTTTAAAGTACCATATAATCTTTCATTAGCAATTTTTTAATTTACATATATCACAAACTGTAAAGCTAACATTCACTGCTTGAATACACGTCTTCAATGTCACAGGTCAGTGCTCCCTGCTGAGGATTTCACTGCAACCGCAGAGGAGCCGCAGCTGCAGAGTTAATGAGAGAACTATGGATGCCAAGATCAGCGGACTCGTGTACTTCAGCTAAGCTTGGCGTGAAGCAGGAATCCCAGGTACCTTCGCGTGGACTCTCCCATCACATGCCTCTGTGTTATGTGTGGCCACTGCGGCCCTTTCCTGCTTGTATTCTGAGTGTTTCCTAGCAATTAGGATGCTGGCTGCTACGTGCAGCAGCTCACCTGTTTGGAATACCTCGTTACCTGACTCCAGCCTGATGACTCCTGTGATTAGTCTGTCTGCCTGTCATTAGGGATTCTGGTCAGTTCCTGTCTGCCGGTGATATTCCTTAGTTTCTGTTCTAGTGAGCTCGTCACACGGTCGCTGTACTCTGTACAGTTCCCAGTCTCCTTGTTTTCCTGTATATATTATACCTGCATCCTTGAACCCTGCCTCAGTCCTCTATGTGTAGTCCCTGCCAGTCCTGCTTCTGTGTCCTACTGGATTCTGCCCTGTAGTTGTGTCCTGTGTCCATCCCAGCTCTGTGTCTGTGCCTTGCCAGTCCCTCCAGCTTACCTTCCGTGTCGCCTCCGGTCTGTGTCCAGTCCCAGCTAATTTCTGTGGATTCATTCTGCTAGTTCAATTATATCAGGTCCTAGTTCTGCTACAACTCCAGCCTGCATCCTGAGTAGCTGGCCTGCTACAACCCAGTCTGCATCCTGCATAACTGGTTCAGCTATACGCCAGCTAGAATCCTGAATAGCTGGTCCTGCCACATTCCAGATTTGTATTCTGTCTGTCTGATTCTGTGCACATCCAGCCCGTGTGCATGTGGTTGCCTATTGGAGCAGAGCATATTCATCCCAACTGTGTCTGGAAATTGCAAGTCTGCAGTTTGGTCAATCAGTGCAACCAGCAAGTCTCCCAGTAGTAGATTCCAATACACTCACCCTGCTGCTGATTCCTCCTGCAGTTAACCATCGCCTAGCTGTGTTTATCAGCAACTTAACCTTCTTGTCCAAGTTAACCAGTGTCTTGCTGCATATCCAGTCTTCATTCAGTCCTGCAGCCCTCAGTTACTATTACTAACGTGTATTATCGTTGTACCATATAATAACCTTCATAATTACAATGTAACTTAACTTCTAAAAATAAAGACACAGACATCAGTGCTGGCATTTAAAAAAAATATTTTTAACAAGTCATTAAATTTTATACTAAAAGTTAATAATAATAATGGTGACGGCATAAAAAGAACGCACAGGACAATAACAACCAAACAGCTCAAACAAACATACACACAAGCCAAGCATTGGTGATCAACTCTCCTTTACCTTCAACCACACATCCTGGTGGTATAGCCATTTCCCATCCAGGACAATTGGCTGTCGCCATACTCCACTTCAAGGAGAGCGCACCCACTAAGCCTAACTATTAACATAAAATAACTTCAAGTGCCGTTCTTTTCCGCAACCACAAATCAACCATCAGACATTCAACAAGTGAAACAAAAAAAGGGGGATGGTGGGAAAAACTGGAACAAAGAGACAGATTTCCATATGCAACCCCGGGTTAGGATTCCTATAATAGTCTCTCCACCCAAGCTATGCTGGACTGTAATACACTATGGCAGGCTTGCTTGGGAAATCCTATGTCATATATTTTGTGGTGATGTATCACATATGTATATTCTAATGATTACCTATATCAACTGGTAGTTTGACTGCTTAGCATTTATAACAGACAATTGATCTTATATTTTATTACATGTACTTTTACCACTTTTACCAATGTATCTTTCTTCTTTCCACAGGTCAGTGTAACTGGAATGAATCCTCAATCCTTTCCGGTAAGTATTCACATTCACATATAAGACAGTTTATCTTATTTATAATTTAACCACAATTTACAATTTCACATCACAATACTTGCACAGTATTTTTTAGACATTACATTTCATATACTCCCCCTACATATGCCTAAACTCTACAATTGTTAGAGCTGAATATATCTCATATATAAATATTAATCAATAATGTTAAGCAATATTGTCCCAAAAGTCCCCTTCTGAATGAATTCTCAAGTAGGGAATTGTAAATCTTTGCAAAGTTAGATGAATAAATCCTTTTATGAAGGGTCTCTAGGCATGTATATTTTAGTTGAAATCCACAGGGTAGTAGGGTACTGTATATCCTTTCTTATGCTAGAATTTAATGCATACAGCCTGTTGTACTTCCTTTATTTTTTCCTTGAAGCTCTCCAATAATGTTGCCCTTATAGTAACAAGGATGTTGATAATAATCTATAATCCTGGATACCCTGGTGTATACCGCCTTTCAGATGTACTGATAGGATTTCTCAGAGCTAATCACTCATAATACAGGGTCATTATACTGTAGAAGCCAGAGAAGGATTTAAGATATGTAAAGTGTGTTACCAACTTCCTATCTACTAGGCAAAACCTAGATATCTCAATCCATTGCGTCTCCTTGAGCGATTACAATGCTCTTAGTAAAATATAGCACTTCTGTATAACATCAGTACATCAGAATTTCCTGGCAGGGCATATAGTAAGCTGATGGAGTTTATTCTCCTATATTTTATTTAAGATAGTAAATGCATACCCCAACTCCCCCAACTTCTATATGTTTTAGGCTGTGAATACTTCCTGTATTCCCTTTTCTTTTAAGACATAGGGGTCTATTTATCAAGCAGTGAAAAGTGTGAAGAAGTGTACCAGTGGAGAAGTTGCCCATAGCAACCAATCAGCTCCTACCTATTATTTTATAGACTATACTTGATTAATGCTACTTGAAAGCTGATTGGTTGCTATGGACAACTTCTCCACTGGTTCACTTCTCCACACTTTTCACTGCTTGATAAATAGACCCCCCAGTCTGTTATAGATATTAAGTTATCTATCCCCTAAGTTCCCTCCACTTTTCTGCCTCAGCTTGCTTGTAAGTCTGATGTATGAATGGGCTGAAGTTAAGCCTTTGAGCAATGTCTATAGGACAGCTGATGATTATTGTGGTGAGGGTCATGCTTGTAGTTGTACTCACAGCCCTGCATTCTAAAGACACAGCCTCCGGGCTGTCCTTTGTAGTTGAAGCTGCTTCTTATTTCAACCTTTGCTGTCAGCCTGAACTCAGATGCTTTGCTGCTAACAGGCTTATTTGCCTGCCCTGGACCTGCCTCCGGCTACGAGGTCATAGGCAGTCACCCAACCAACGTTTCTGGCTGGCCTCTGACTCTGCTGTGTCCCGCCTCCTGTACCTCCATCACAGGTGGAACTTATGACAGCCGTCCGGCCCCTATCACTGCCGAGTTCCGCCTCCTAGACCTCCGTAACAGGGGGAATCCCGACAGTTCCCTTCAGTCCTAAGCCTCACTCGGGCTCCACCTCCTGTCCTCTTGGCTGCTTCTGCCACTACCGATATCTACAACTCTGGTGAGACAATAGAGGGGAGCGCTGGTGAGGGGAACTCCAGACTGGCGCTAGCATCAGTTTTTCTCCTTTATATACCCCCTGACAGTAGCGCAAGCGTCTCCTTCCCGCTCACTGCACGTGCCTCGATGAGGTGGCTCGTGCCAATTCTAGTTCATTCTACAAGTCCTCAAGCTATTATTGGCCCAATTCCAATTTCACCCTAATCCCTTACCCTGTGTGCAGTAGTAAATTCCTGCTATGGCTTCTACCTCACAAACATAACAGTCTTAACATATCTTTATATTAACCCCATTTTTCCAAAGAATATACAATAACATATATTAGTAATTTACCTCCCATATTAAGTCATTTAACAATAGAATTGAAATAAAGTCTTATATAAATACCGAAGGGCTATATGCTATTCCTTAAATATACACATTACCCTCTAAATAAGCCATATATATTAACCATGGCTACACATACATCACTCCATTAAATACCCCATGGCCGTTTCCCTATGAACATTCATTGGCTGAATAAGATCAGCTAAACTTAAAGGGGCATTAGCCAACACCTTATTAAACTGGCAACACTCAAATCACTTGTAGTTTAATATCCCTCATGCTTAATTGTCAGCCTTCAGGCTTACCTCTTGGTCAAGTCTGAATGCTGTACCCATTTCTGTGTCAAGTTATCCTGCAGTTAACTCCTAACTTGCCAGCTGCTTAACTCCAGGTTAATTACTATGTGAATCCCTAGCCTATTTCATGAGCCCCATCAGCAAGCTCTAGGGGTCTCATGCAAATAGTGCAGATTCATTCCTATCATTCCTAACAGGCAGTGTGAGATCAGGGGATATAAGGAGGAGCTGTTGACTAGCAGTTAGTTGGCCACCTAGGAGCACTACATACAGTAGTACTGCATAGCCTGTGGCTGCAATAGTCCATTTTAGATTCAAAGTGTTAGATTATAAGTGTAATTACAATTTAATTACTAAGCCGGAGTTACGCCGGAGTTAAACTGAAGGAAAACTGAGAGAAAACATCCTTAAAACCAGAACACTTTCTGAACGACATCGAGCAACATACTTTTGTGACTTACCGAATTCACCCTCAGCTGCTGTATGCATATCCAGGAAACTCCTTACTGCACTCGCTGCTTGGACATTGCAAGTACTCCCCTATCTGTGTGCTGCTCTTGTTGATTGATCTTTGTTGTTCAAAACACCTCTGACTGGATCGGCTCTGTACATTGTCATTTTTGCCTTCATACTACAGAAAATCTTGTTTGTATTGCCTTTTTCCATTGCATCACATCTATCCACTTTAATCATTCTTTTAATAACTAATTCCTTCACCCACTACTCGCATACCTCTCCTTATATTTCACTTTCAGAGCTGCGCTCAAACATTAGCAGCGCTTGTTCTTTTACCAGTACTTTTGAACATTTACCAACTTTAATCCACACTGTCTCCAGTTTTCATCTCGCTTATTACCTCGTCCACAGCATGAAAACCCTTTCTTCAAAAACATATTCAATGTCCACATAATCCTCTACTTTATCCAGGATGATAAAATGCACCATACAAAAATTAAAGTACTACAACTTTATTTTCTACATCTCTCAAGTAAATAACACATAAACAAAATCTCTTTTCTGTCATAGAGAATGATGAATGAAGGACTTAATTTTGACATAACATCAGGTCATCTTAAACACACACATTCCGCAGCACATATCCTAACCAACTGCTCCATGCTCCTTCCTCACTATCTAGCCCATCTGTGTCCCCCCATTCTGTCTGCCCCTCCCCTTTAGAATGAAAGCTCTCACGAGCAGGGTCCTCGCCCCTCATGTGCTTCTACTATCCCTGCTTATAGTATAATTTACTCCTAACTCCCCAATTGGCACCCAACATTTGGTTGCTGAGGCCCTGCTGCTTGTGTTATGCAGCTATGTGTATAAACCATGTCCTTGTCCTGCATTGTTTTGTATTACTATTAACTGTTTTTCTTGTGTACTCATTTATGTACTGTGTAAGGCACTGCGGAACCTTTGTGGCGCTATAAAAATTATTAATAATAATAATAATAATTAATAGTATTTATCATGCAGTCAAAATATAGACATGCCTGTTAACATTTTGACCATATCTAACTAGGAAGGGTATTAGCGCTACCTTGATGGGGTTTAGCACAATGGCAATTAATGTACGAGTGTTTGCACATAACTGGCAGGCAGAAAGTTTGTGTACAGTTCTCTAGCAGTGGGTGATAACAGGTGTGCAATTGGCCTGTTCAAAGTTTCTAGCAGGAAGGTGACAATGTTTTTTATTTTGTGACATTAAATTGATATATGATTGTATGGCTGACATGACAGGATGACTAATTACAATGAAAGTATATATACAACAATCACGATCCACGTTAAATAGGGCTGCCTGATAATCAAAGTGACTTTCACAGGTCACAATCGTGAAATACAGAAAAAGAAAAGAATGTTCTCAAGCGCACCTAATGGGAAATGATGAATAGTTTTTCAGAACAAAAATGTTTCTGAGTCTATTTATAGTGCTATTAAGTCAATGTGTGGGGCTATTACACCACTAAATCGATCGCAGTCAAATATTCCTGTATCAATATCACTGTGTCTTTAAAGAAAAGTAAACAGATAGTTACACGCTGTGATCTAAATACAATTAGCGCAAATAAATTATACAGACCCAAGGTACAGTCGTTACATATGCATGCGCTCTGGATCCAGATCCCGGCATGAAAGAAAAAACCTCAGTCAACAGCAAAGCAAGAAGACTGAGATCCAGTTTCAGGGAGCTCACATATATACCCTTACAGAGATAGGCAATACAATAACACAGATTGGCATGATTCCAATGGTTCTTCTTCCTGGTTCTTCTATTACAGTATAGTTCATAGGTCAGTTCGAATGGTCACAATCCAGCCTCCAACAGCCCTTTGTGTCCATCTTCCCGCTGCATAATAAATCTAAGCTGGCTACATTACAGAGTACATTTTAATATTTAACTCTCTATGGTCCATAGTTTGCAGACACATGTTGCGATCTCCTAACCAATAGTATCGGAAATCTGCAAAGACACAGTGGATCAGAATGACACCAAACACGGTCTGCTTACCATGTACTAAACCTTAGATATCAAATTACATTTATTTCACAACATTACTAATACTGAATAAACCTTCAATATTACACTTTAATGCTAGGGAACCTTTTTATGTAAGTGTGCAGTGTGTAAGTATTGGGGTATTGAGAAAAGACGCTAGTTAGTGTTGTGCGACTACGTGTTTTGTGGAGTACTCCATGGTACGTGTTTTGCAGGGTTGATCATTTTATATGTTTTAGTGACTGTCTGTATTTATTTAATGAAGACTTTCTATTGCGTGGGAATTGCACGACGCTAAATAATAGCATTGCCGTATGTACTCATAATAGGAGAAATTCACTAAAATGGCGCTGGGTGGCCAGTCGCAAAATGGCGTCTAATTGCCATTCGCAAAATGGCGTTGTGCAGATTTAATTTTAAACCGATTCTGTCTCAGCCAATTATCCGGCTTCGACAGCTCAAACAGTCATCCTGTCATACAGAAAAGGAAAAGGATGTTCTCAAGTGCACCTAATGGGAAATGATGAATAGTTTTTCAGAACAAAAATGTTTCTGAGTCTATTTATAGTGCTATTAAGTCAATGTGTGGGGCTATTACACCACTAAATCGATTGTATGTCAAATATTCCTGTATCAATATCACTGTGTCTTTTCCTTGACAAAGACCTCAGAGGAGGTGGAAACGCGTTGGTTTTATGGTGATTGCATTTGAAGTACCTAGACCAGGAAGGTAACGCTCTATAGGGGGAGCAGACTAATACCCCTATATGCTCAACAGTGTGTCTTGCTTTAAAGGTCTTGTATGGTACGCACCCATTTATGCGTTTTGAATTTTAATAAAACTGAAGATTTTTGTCTTGCATGTACAGTATGCATATTTGAGAAAATCTACACAGAGGAGGTTGACTGTGGATGAAGGATTTTAATCAAAGCTTGGAGTGACGACTTGATATTATTGGAGTTACGGTGAACTACTGGAGATTACTTTTCTTTAAAAACACAGTGATATTGATACAGGAATATTTGACTGCAATCGATTTAGTGGTGTAATAACACCACACATTGACTTAATAGCACTATAAATAGACTCAGAAACATTTTTGTTCTGAAAAACTATTCATCATTTCCCATTAGGTGCGCTTGAGAACATTCTTTTCTTTTTCTGTATGACGGGATGACTGTTTGAGCTGTTGAAGCCGAATAATTGGCTGAGACAGAATCGGTTTAAAATTAAATCTGCACGATGCCATTTTGCAAATGGCAATGAGACGCCATTTTGCGACTGGCCGCCCAGCGCCATTTTAGTGAATCTCGCCCATTATAAGTACATACGGCGATGCTATTAGTTAGCGTTGTGCGATTCCCACGCAATAGAAAGTCTTCATTAAATACATACAGACAGTCACTAAAACATATAAAATGATCAACCCTGCAAAACACATACCATGATGTACTCCACAAAACAGGTAGTCGCACAGCGCTAAATAGCGTCTTTTCTCAATACCCCAATACTTACACACTGCACACTTACATAAAAAGGTTCCCTAGCATTAAAGTGTAATATTGAAGGTTTATTCAGTATTAGTAATGTTGTGAAATAAATGTAATTTGATATCTAAGGTTTAGTACATGGTAAGCAGACCGTGTTTGGTGTCGTTCTGACCCACTGTGTCTTTGCAGATTTCTGGTACCATCGGTGAGGAGATCGCATCATGTGTCTGCAAACTATGGACCATAGAGAGTTAAATATTAAATTGTACTCTGTAATGTAGCCAGCTTAGATTTATTATGCAGCGGGAAAATTGACACAAAGGGCTGTTGGAGGCTAGATTGTGTCCATTCATGCTGACCTATGAACTATACTGTAACAGAAGAACCTGGAAGAAGAACCAATGGAATCATGCCAATCTGTTCTATTGTATTGCCTATCTCTGTAAGGGTACATATGTGAGCTCTCTGAAACTGGATCTCAGTCTTCTTGCTTTGCTGTTGATGGAGGTTTCTTCTTTGAAGCCGGGATCTGGATCCAGAGCGCATGCATATGTAACGACTGTACCTTTGGTCTGTATAATTTATTTGCGCTAATTGTATTTAGATCACAGCGTGTAACTATCTGTTTTTATATTGAATAATAACTTTTTGTGCTTTGGAACCACAATCAAAGTCTGAACGCAATTATTTCTTGTGCGACTCATAACGCTAAATAGCAACAAATTTTAGAGTGTATAGATAGGTAGGAATCGATAGTTGGGGGCTCACAGTGTGAAATCACGCTACCGGTCACTTGGTAACAGTCAGCAATCTCTCAGTAAAAGGGTGGAGGCGCCATAGCAGGAAAGAATGCATTATACCTTCGAAAATCTGCTACCACTTTGTTGCTGAGAGTCCACTACCCGTTATTGTATGACTTAAGGAGCGCTGATTAGAATCCAGGGACAAGGGAGGAAACAGTTTGTTTTCCTTCGTTGATTGAATTTCATGTTAAAAAGGGTAAGTCGCACAATAGCGTAAAGGGTAAAAATACGTTTTGTGTAGTAGTCGCATTATTGTGTATGCATCTAGTCAAACAGTAATGTATTGCTGCCACGTGTTTTAAACAAAGCCGTTGAGATTGCATGGTGATATTGATAGATAACATTGTTGTAAATATCTTGATCAGTGTTGCCATAATCTGGGAAGGTGTGTATTTTTCTGTGCAGAAAAAGGGTGCGTAACAGTGAACATGTGTTGGTAGGGGCAACATGTTCCCTAGTTAAGGGTATCGCAGGACCCTTAAGTGCTACGCGCCTGGTGTCTGCCTAGTGGCTCGGTAGTAGATACCGCAGTCTATACACATAAACAGGTGTAGTTGTCTTTGTTGTAGGTTTCGGCTCTCAGTGTGATTGCAGTATTCTTGAACCACACAGTTGTGGCAAATTGTGATTCTGAACTCAGTAGAGGGTGGACGAAATCACTGAAAAGGGTAGGTGTTATTGGAATGCCTACATGCTAGCAGTTGAAAGGTAGTCAAAAAGGGATTTGTTGCGTGGAAGCAGCCTGGTTATTCTTCCATAGGTGTGTGGGCACATACTGTTAATATTGTCCACAGGTAAGTGGAAGTAGACTTGACGTTCTTCCACCAGTCTAAATCTCTATTGAAAAACTTAGGGTTCTCCCAGGATGGGAGCCAAGCAAACGGTAGAGATGTTAGTTGATGTGCTGCTGTTGGAAGCGCTGCTTGGGTCGGCACGGCATATTATGCATACTAGGTACGGTGCTTATGCAACTAGGTACTGTGATGTATGCTTTAAAATGATGATGAAGAGTGTTAGACTGTTTCCCAGAATTGGCAGCTTTGATAAGGAGGTATTGAACAATGTCCGAGATAGCATCTGTAGGGTGCACTCTCGAATGAAAAAGATAAAATATAACGAGTGTTTAAAGTTGTGGCAGCATGAGGGGGATGCGTGGCTTAAAGGTGTGCAAGCGACACAAACTAGGGTTACGACATCTGACAAATGACAGAATCCAAGCCATACAGACCATGACACTGCTGCAGAACCAACAGCAAATTCGTACCTTCTTGGGAATGTCTGGATACTGCAGAATGTGGATCCCAGGTTTTTGGCCTTGCCATTACAGGTCTCAGGGCCTGATTCAGACCCGCTTGCGAGTGCTGAGCGCTCGCAAGTGGGTTGATGTCGGGCCAGTGTGCATGCGCACGACGGACCCGGCTCCGTCGTGCGCATGCGTGAGACCCGCATAGCGATGGGCAAGCTGTCGCTATGGGTCTCGCTACAAAGGGGGCGTGCTGTCGATGGTGAGTGAGAGCATGCCCCCTTTGGTGGGCGTGCTGGGGGCGTGGCTGGCCAGAGGGAGACATTCCCATGGGACCGCCTACCATCTGGGGCCGGCCCACTGACATCACAAGTGATGTCAGTGGGAGTGCTTTTGGCTCTGATAGAGCCAAAAGCACTCCAGGGCTTGCGGCAGATGAGACCCTACCACAAGGGTCTCGTCACAAGCCCGATGGTCGTGATGGTCTTGACCATCGTGACCATCTTTTTGGCCGCTCGCTATAGCTGTGGGTGGTCACCCACAGCTATGCGAGCGGCCAGGAGGCCACTCTAAAATTCAGAGGGACGGCCCTGATTCAGAGCGAGCACTCTGTCACAGCGTCTGGCTCTGAATCAGGGCCTTAGTCTCTACCTCAAAGCTCAATCATGTCATACACATAGGAATCAGAGCATGCTTTCCTTAATCTTAAGGATAGTCTGACAAGAGCACCTGCATTGGGAATACCTGATTATGAAAAACCTTTTGATTTATATTGTACGGAAGCTAATGGTTGTGCAACAGGTGTCCTCACACAAAAACATGGTGATGCCAGTAGGCCCGTAGCATACTACAGTGCACAATTGGACACTGTGGCAAGATCACTCCCAACGTGTTTAAGAAGTGTAGCAGCAACTGCTCTATTGGTCAGTAAGAGTGAGGATGTGGTATTAGGCCATGATATGATTGTCTACACTCCCCATGCTGCATCTGCTTTGCTAAACTCTCCCCAAACCAGATGTCTCCTCAGCTAGGTTCACAAAGTGGGAACTAGCCCTTATAGCGCCTGCAAACATCACCATCAAAAGGTGCAGTACGTTAAATCCAACTACGTATTTACCATATGTGCAACATGATGCACAAAGGGTGGAGAGAGGTGAGTTGCTGGCGAAAGGTGAGTTCTGCAGGTATATTGATGCACATGATTGTATGGAATATCTGAATCAAACCTTTACTGCAAAACCTGATACGGGATACACCTTTAGAAAATGTAGATGTGACATTTTACACGGATGGGAGTTGTCAGAGACAAACTGACACTGGAGAGTTATGTACAGGTTATGCTGTGGTAAATGGCGAGGACTTTATAGAAGCCGAACCTTTAGGTCCACCACACTCGGCCCAAGTGGCGGAACTGGTGGCACTAAAGAGAGCGTGTGAATTAGCAGAAGGTAAATCTGTTAATATCTACACTGACTCTAGGTACGCCTTCGGGGTAGTACATGATTTCGGCACTCTATGGCGTCTGAGAAATTTTATGACAGCAGCAGGCACACCAATCGCACATTCCAGACATATAAAAGGACTACTGACAGCAATCCAATTGTCTAAACAGTGGCGGTAATTAAGTGTAAAGCCCATACATGTGAGGACGATCCAGTGGGCAACAACAGGGCAGACAAAGCTGCAAAATGGGCAGCAGGGTTAAAAATGAATGTACCAATTGAACAAATGATGACTTTCCAAATGATTGATATGCTGAAATTAATTGAGATGCAAAATTTGTGTTCCATTCAGGAAAAGGTAGTCTGGAGGTCCAAGGGATGTGGGCAAGAGTCCTCTGGACTGAAGAGATGGACAAGGTAAGCCAGTGGCTCCCAAGGCATACTACCCAAGCCTGGCTGAGGCAGTGCACAGTCTGACTCACTTGGGAAAGCAAGGTATGTGCAAATTGGTGAGAGCATACTGGTGTGCATCGGGTTTTTCTTCTCAAGTAGAAAAGAGAGCAATGTCCTGTCTGACCTGCTTGAGGAAAAACATTGGGAAAACGATCCCTACTGAACCATCCCACATTCCACCGACTGACGGACCTTTTCAGGTAATACAAATTAATTTCATCCAATTACCACCCTGCCGGAATCTCCAGAATGTATTTGTGTGCACTGATGTGTTTTCTAATTTGGTTGAGGCATACCCAGCTGCCACTAATACTGCTGCGTTTACTGCCAAGAAAATTGTACAGGAGTTTGTATGCAGATACGGTATCCCTAAAATTATTGCAAGTGATAGGGGTACTCATTTCACAGGTGATGTTTTCCAAAATATGTGTAAGCTGATGGGTATTAATAGTAGACTTCATACCCCCTACCGACCGCAAGCCAGTGCCAAGGTGGAGAGGATGAACGGGACTATTAAAAACAAATTAAGTAAAATCATGTCGGAAACTGGACTGGGTTGGCCAGAAGCACTACCACTTGTCCTGCATAATATCAGGACAACTCCTAGACCCCTCTCAATCTGTCCCCCTTTGAAATACTGTTTGGTAGACAACCTCATTTAATTATAAGCCCACAGGAGGACTTGAAAAGTAACAACGAGGTAACTGTAAGGTATCTTATAACAATGAGTAAACAGTTAAAACAGCAACAGCAATAACTGAAATTGTTGTCACATGATATGCCTGAAACAAACTGTCATGATGTTGAACCTGTAGAATTTGTTATGATCAGAAATTTCTTGCGTTCAGGTTGTTTGACAGATCGGTGGGAAGGTCCGTATCAGGTATTGCTGACGAGTACAACGTCATTGAAGATGACGGAGAGTGATACCTGGGTCCATTCCACTCACTGTAAGGAGGTCAACCAACCGGTGGAGAAACAAGGCGGAATCAAGGCAGATAATGTACACCTGTCAATTGCGAGTCTGCTCCGGGAAGGTTAAAGGTTACAGTGAGATACCTGAGCTAAAGAAATTTGTAGATCAGTGTTTACAGCAATGGATGCGCACTAGGGCTCCATCGACCCGCTTGCGAGCACTCAGTGCTCGCGAGCGGGTCTTAATCAGGCCCAGAGGATGCAGAGGGGAGCTGATGGTGATATCGATGGAGTGGATTTGGGAGAAGGAGCAATACAGTCACAAGGGCGGTATCTGACCAAACCCAGTACAGTAATTGTTAAGAGATCTGCTATTCTGGATACTCGGAGACAGTGTGAAGGTCTATCATCTGAGGATTATTGTATGTGTGAGTTCTGTGGGTCCATAGTCAATGAAAGATGCATCCAACAGTGTCAACCTAAGTATAACCAGTATTGGGGTGGGTATCCTTTAGAGGATTATCATACCATGGTGGGTAAAATTTTAAACCAAACCGACTGTTTGGTGTGCTCTCATGTGCCTCAAGGACAGCATAATGTAGGATTAGTGCCATTCCCATTAATTGTCTCTGACATTTTAGAATTACAAAAAGGGAAGACACTGGATGGAAAATTTCTTAACACCAAACCACCCCATTTCAAACTCCACCAGTACCAGGTAGATAAAACACTTTTATGTTTAAACATCACCAACTCTAATGAACCAGGAAGTTGGGAGGTGACTGGGAATAACCAGACGATGACCTTCTCACTAAAAGCTGATCGTGAGCCTATGAATTATGAACTGTTATGCACAATTAGGTCGGGGGGAAGACACTTCCAGTATAAATATACACTAAGTAACATCAAAGAAATTGTTGGTAGAGTACCAGAAGGGTACTGTGCCAGGGTGATACAACCAGAAACGTGTGTTAGCCAGATGTGAGAACCTGAGATGGGATCACTTGTTAGGGAAATGTGTTGGATGATTATGAAGCATTCTATTCCTTATGTTCTCCCTGATGATGTATATTTTATATGTGGAAGGAAAGCGTATAAGTGGCTCTCTACGAGTTCTGAAGGTTTGTGTTATCTGGGAAGAGTACTTCCAGAGGTTATGACCCTTACACATGGTGAAATGCTTGATATTCATAAAAAAACACCATCACCATATCTTCACACACAGTATGAACACAGAGACAAAATAAATATGATACCTGGTGATGTGCATAAAGCCACACAATTAATTAGTGAGACAACTGGCTTTCAAGTTCTGGTAGCATTGGACACCCAATTTGGGGTATAGGGTTGCACTTACATTACAAATGATACAAGTGACCCCAAGGAGGTGATAGACTGGAAGATGGATGAAATTCTGCAGCTGAAATTGGAATTTCGGAAGAACCATAATACTTCACTGGCTGAAGTAGAGGAAAAGGTAGAGGAATGGCTTTCATGGTTGAACCCAGTGAAATGGTTCTCAGGTCCAGGAGAGTGGGTCCAGGAAATGATTGCGAGTATAGGTAAACTCCTGATCCTCATACTGGTTGTCATCATAGTACTTGGCTTATGTGTCAGGTGTGTTCCTACTGTGTTGAAATGTGGAAATTTAAATATAAGGTAAACCGAAAGAATGAAATTATGATGGTAGTTAGAAGTAGCAATATGAATACTGAGGTAAATGTAGGACTGCATTACAACCCTGAACTAGAAGGTACCATCATATGATGTATAAAATTTAGACATGCAATGAAATGTGTTATTAAAATGTTATTTTAAAACATCTTAAATAATGTAAGTCCCTATTCCCCTTCAAGACTTCCTTTATAGGATTGGTACATTCCCACTTCTTTCCCATGATCTCCCAAGATCCGCGGTGTGCATATAAGGGTAGTTTTACGTCCTCTCCCTAGAGACACATTATTGATGATTTAAGAATCATCTTGTGCCATCTCATAATATAACATTAAATAATATGTCATAATGTAAGCCTAAATTAATTTTAAAATCAGAGTATGATAGCATGTTGTTTGCTATCAAAGGGTGGACTGTCGAAGCCGGATAATTGGCTGAGACAAAATCGGTTTAAAATTAAATCTGCACGTCGCCATTTTGCGAATGGCAATGAGACACCATTTTGCGACTGGCCGCCTAGCGCCATTTTAGTGAATCTCGCCAATTATAAGTAGATATGGCAATGCTATTAGTTAGCGTCGTGCGATTGCCACGCAATAGAAACATGTTAATAGTCTTCATTAAATAAATCCAGAAAGACACTAAAACATATAAAATGATCAACCCTGCAAAACACGTACCATGGTGTACTCCACAATACACGTAGTCGCACAACGCTAACTAGCGTCTGATCTCAATACCCCAATACTTACACACTGCACACTTACATAAAAAGGTTCCCTAGCATTACAGTGTAATATTGAAGGTTTATTCAATATTAGTAATGTTGTGAAATAAATGTAATTTGATATCTAAGGTTTAGTATACATGGTAAGCAGACCGTGTTTGGTATAATTCTGATCCACTGTGTCTTTGCAGATTTCTGGTACCATCGGTGAGGAGATCGCAACATGTGTCTGCAAACTATGGACCATAGAGAGTTAAATATTAAAATGTACTCTGTAATGTAGCCAGCTTAGATTTGTTATGCAGCAGGAATATGGACACAAAGGGCTGTTGGAGGCTGGATTGTGACCATTCGACCTGACCTATGAACTATACTGTAACAGAAGAACCAGGAAGAAGAACCAATGGAATCATGCCAATCTGTTCTATTGTATTGCCTATCTCTGTAAGGGTATATATGTGAGCTCTCTGAAACTGGATCTCAGTCGTCTTGCTTTGCTGTTGACGGAGGTTTCTTCTTTGATGCCGGGATCTGGATCTGGAGCACATGCGTATGTAATGACTGTACGTTGGGTCTGTATAATTTATTTGCGCTAATTGTATTTAGAGCACAGCATGTGACTATCTTTTTATATTGAATAATAACTTTTTGTGCTTTGGAACCATAATCAAAGTCTGAAAGCAATTATTTCTTGTGCAACTCATAACGCTAAATAGCGACAATTTTTAGAGTGTATAGATAGGTAGAAATCGATAGAGTATTAGCAGTGTACTTCTCTAAGTGGGACACTGGGCCTGATTCAGCAAAGGACACAGGGAAGATTTTTACGCAGATTCTTGATGGTCGGGAATGTGCACATGTGCCGGACCCATACAGTGCATGTGCAGTATGGGTCTGCTCTGTCACTCACAGTTCAGCAGCAGACTGTCAGGCACTAAGGGGGGAGGGTTAGGTTTAGGCACGAAGGGGGGAAACTTAGGTTTAGGCACTAATGGGGAGGGATAGGCTTAGGGTGCGGGGTGGGGAGAGTTAAGGTTAGGCTACTAGAAGGGAGGGTTAGGGGTAGAAAGGTGGAGGGTAAGTATACTTGCCTGACCCCTGTCGGGACACCAAGGATCAGGATGCTGCTGTCAGTATTTTGACAGGAAGCATTCCAACAGCCGGCATTACATACCGATTCCTAGTAGTGCCCTAGTTAATTTTTGCTGCACTAGCACTCTAGTTCATTTTATGCCCCATACTATTGCTTTAGTTCACATTAAACCACATAATGCCCCAAGTTCATATTACACCACATTTTAGTGCCCCCAGTTCCATATGCCACAATGTAGTTATCAGTCCACATTATGCCTCATAGTACTCACAATTAACATTATGCCACATTGTGTCCCCTGTACACATGTCACATTGTAGGGTGCCCTACTTCATAATCCAGTATGCTACACTATAGTACATTCAGTGTACATTGTACATCATTACACTGCCCTACAGTTCATGTTATGCAGCATCACAGTGCTCCCAGTTCAGTTAGACAGATTATAGTGCCCCATATTCCTATTATACCACACTATAGTGTTCCTATTTATATTGTGCCACATTACAGTGCTCCAGTTCATATTATGTACATCACAGTGCCCTCTAGTTCATAATATACTATATGTACCCAGTTCAGATTATGAAACATGACAGTGCCCTTAGAACATTATAACATCCACAACACACACCTCCCTTACCATTTTACCAACCACTACACACACTACCCACTGAAAATGAAATGTCAATCCCATTAGGCAACCCTATCCTACATAGAAATTTGGTAAGCGATTATATTTGTTGATATGTACTATTTGGGGATGATATGCACAGTAAATAGTATACACCAGTGGATTCACCTGATGTACTAGACAGCACAGGACTTAACCAGGAGTTTGGTTTATTGTGCATTAGTATATTTTACAGCCATACTCACAGTTATATATATATATACACAGGAGCATCCTAGAGGCAGCGTAGTAGCGCACTACATATTTCAACACCATTGACCTTCTGTCTCACCTTATTTGCTGAAGGCAACGCTTCAAGTGATCCATCCATATTGGCAGCTTTTGAATCTTACATGGCAGTTCCACATATGCAGGCCCTTCAGGGCTGAGAAGATTGCAGTTTACAGTGAGTTTATACGCAGGGTGAGAGAGTGGGGACCAAACACCTCCTACAAGAGGGGAATGCAAGAATACAGGAATTACACTTTGAGTGGAGAACTTCTAAATTTCCCTATCCCTTTATGGCAGTGGCGGAACTAGAGAGTGGTGGGCCCAGGTGCAAGAATATGCTTTGGGCTCCCCAATGCAGTTCCCCCAGTAGTGGTCCCCCTATGCAGTGCCCCTTATACAGTGCTCCCAGTAGTGGCCCCCTATGCAGTGAGCGTAGTAGTGCCCCTTATACAGTGCCCCCTGTAGTGGCCCCCTAAATATATAAGACATGCACACACATACACAAAAAAAAACCCACACTTACCTGAATCCCGGCTCCTGCGGCTGCCACTGTCAGCTCCTCTGCCCTCTTTCTCTGCATGATGGGAGAGACGTCATGATGTCTCTCCCATCACCCACTGTGGGAGCCGGAAGGCAGAGCTCATGAGTGAGCTCCAGCCTGGCTCCCTTCATAGATGCAGCAGCCAATGAGAGTCTGTCTGACTCTCATTGGCTACTATAACAAACACTCGGCAGCCTTTGGCGGCGGTGTGTTTGTAACTGTCACAGCATTACACTTAAATACTGTGAGGCCCAGGGGATATTGGCGGTGGGTGCAGCGGCGCTGTTGGGTGCAGATGGCTATAGGCCCCTGCACCACAGCCGGCCCCGGTGCAAGGCACGGGCTGCACTGCCGCTGGTTCTGCCACTGCTTTATGGGACTGTCCTCTCAGCTTGTAATACACTCTCCCAGCCCACTTCATCAGAGTAGAAGAAGCCTACTCTCCAACAACATTGGTCTCACTAATTAGCTCAAATAGATGTGAGGGTGAAATGGAATCACAGGAGATGGGTCTCATCAGTGTGTAGCTTTACTGAGAGGTAGAGACAGAGGGCCTGATTCAGAGCCGCTCGTAAGCGGCCGCTCGTTCACTCCGAGCGATGTTCGCACATATGCGCATGCGTATGGGTCATAATGCACATGCGCCAACCAGTCATTGCGGTCGGAAATCGAGCACTCGCAAAATAGTGAGTGCCTGCTAATTTGAGTGACAGGATGAGGCGTTTGTGGGTGGTAACAGGGGAAGGTGCTTGAAAACGAGGAGTGGTAATCCGAACGCAGACGTGCCAAAACAGGCATTTTATGGGTGTGCATAATTAACAAAGCAGCGTCATCAACCACGTCACTTGGTTGTTTCTTAGCCTGAACTGTTCGCATGATTGCGGTAGGAAAATCCTACCACAAGCACTGCGAGCAGTTCAGATGCCTTTCGATGTACTCGATTAATCAAATAAATAGCGGAGATGACGTAGGATGCAAGCGGTCAGGGGGCGTCTTTACAAAATAGCGAGCGCATATTTCGTTCGCTCGCTCTGACATAGAGGCGTCAACAGACCGCAAAGAGCGAGCGCTCAATTTAAATAGCCGGCCCTTTTTTATGAACGAGCGAGCGCAAATAGCGTCTGGCTCTGAATCAGGCCCAGAGTCCACCACCTATATGAGAACTGATGAGTCCTCCTTTTCAGGTCAGACAATAATTGTTTATCAGGAAATTATGGGACCTTGGTAGACAATTCTATGACCTGGACCAGGTCCCCTAAGCCTCTGGATACTAAAGCAACCCACTGCACCTACTATAGCTATGCACATGCTCACAACAATCACTGCCTATATAAGACTTTAATAGTGTCTGTCACGGACCTCCGGCCGGTCCCTCCAGATACGCCAATCTGAGAATCGCTTCCCGTGACTTTTACAGGTTATCTCAGCACACGTGGTTAAATAAACCTGATAGCTGCCACCAGCAAAGGGGAACTTTAGTATTAAAATACAGGGTAAACCTTTGTTCTTACCTGCTATACGATTATGCACACTTAGTAAAAATAGGTAACAGGCCATACAAAGCCTTGGGTCATAAAAACACAGTTACAGAACTAGAATTAATGTTTTAATTCGGGAACATCTTCAAAGCTTGGTTACAAAAAGTGATAAAGAATATTAATATTAAAAGGTTGCACACAAATTACTTACAATTTCAGAAATAAAATAAATTGGAATAAACAAACCACATTGACTGTAAGTGGTGTGAGACGAGGCAGTCTCAATGTGGTACTTCGGAACAATCTGTACCTCACGATAGCCTCTCAGAACTGAACAACAAACTATAGTTGAATCACATATTTATGCCTGCCTTTCCAGGCTGCTCTGGGTCATTGTCCTCCCTTGGGATAGTTTAACCCTTCCTCTGCTTAGGTGACTGTAACACAGGGTTTCTTGGTCACTTGAGCAGGGGTAAGGCCTCCTGTTTGAGCTCAGAGGTTAGGAGAGAGATTCGACACCTTGCTGGTCGGTCTGTCTCTCATTGGCCTGTAACCCTGACCCCCTGTGGGAATATAACCAGACCCCGTCTTTGATCTCTGACCATACACATAACACAGAGCTCTTAAAGATTGGTTATCAAGGGTCTGGCTAGATGTCATATAATTTCCCTGGACATCTTTCTTACAAGCTTTATACAATTGGACACATTTATGGCTGTGGCAGGAAGACAGGACTTCCTACAATCTATCTCACAAACTTTCTGTCCATCTTCAAAGGTTTGTCATTTCCTATACACAAATAACATTACATATACATTTACAAGGGAAAGTTACGGATTTGCTGATGCAGTCATATGTAGTTATGCCCATGCAGACACAAAATCCGATTTTTCGCTACAGTGTCTTTAAACACAAACATAATGCTCCTATGGCTTATTCAGAAATTAACCCACGTTCCTGCATTGTGCACAAGCAATTAAATGCCATTATACAAAGTTGTATGCATCGCTACGGTAGACTCTCCGTGCACTTGGTTTGAGAACCACCATCATTATCAGTGTGCACGTGCTTTAGTCCTATACTAGGTGCTAAGGTGTAGGTACACAATTGTACATTACCAGCCTTTCTGTTGACATGTCCTCAGGAAACATTGACTACGTGAGTATGCCATGTTACAGCCACTTCAATTGCAAGTACTGTAGATGCAACTGAATTGAATATGACTTTACATTGCCCAGTACCTGCATAAGTTTGATTCCGGAGCATATACAGAGCAAATATATGCAAGATCTTTTGCAAACGAACCTGCATTCAACTCTGTTATAGCCCCTTAAAAAAGCATCTGTCATCTACACACAATAAAGCCAGCCATTTTGTAAGCTGAGACAATACTCATGATATTGCAACCTATCATTTCACTAGGAAACAGTGACATCAGCTCCCAACTGTCATTTTTCAAACAGATGACAGTTAGGAGCTGATTGGCTGGAGCACTATTCAGGGGCAGAACTATGGGAGACAATGGAGGCGCCTGCCGCTGGGTTTCAACTCTGAAGGGGCACCTCCTCCATTGTCCACAACATATTCATCCCATTTAGGGTTGTAACTATGTACCCGGAGTGTACTGTCACGGCCGCCCAATACATGGCACCTCTTCCCGACACCTGAGAAGCCACCATACACTAGTGGAGAGCTCCATGCCAGACCTTCAGCTGCTGCCTTCGTCTATCTATAGCATGTCTGCATGCACATTGCTACATTACAGTGTCAGCGGCTGTGACGGGGCACCAAATTATAACTTGCCTCCGGGCGTCTGGGATGAATTTACGCCACTGGCACCATTTTCATACGCAACAAGTTTTAAAACTCATTGCGTATGATAAAACTTGTTGATAAATGGACCCCTTAGTGACTAATATTCATGAAGTACAGTACAGGGAAGTGATTTGATAAGCTGCATTCCGTATAAAGGCCGTATTCAATTAGCGGCGATAATATCATCCAAAAAACAGGCGAAAACGGGTAGGTGCGATAAATTATCAGGCAAAAACAGGCGAAAATGTCAGGACATTCAGGAAAATGAGTCTGTACCCCCAAAAAAGGCTAATGCCCATAGGAAATAAATTTAGAAGTGTATTATTTGCCGTAATAAAAGTATTTAGGGTACTTAAATTGCGTTGGTTGGCTGTAATTTGCGTATATGAAAAAATTTTGAAAAATAATAGAAAGCTATTTTTTTTCCTGGAAATTACTGCTGCACGAATATTGGGGGTACGTAAAAATGGGTGCAAGTATATTTTTATTGTCATAAAAGCGCACTTTTATAAACAGTTAAAAAAACACCTGCTGCAGCCACATGCAATGTTTAAAACACCCGTCGCATCCATACAGCCCCCGAAATGGCAGACCCAATACGGTAAACCCATTTTCATGATTTTTTTTTTTTGCAACCAAAACTTGACAGGTAATTTTTTGCCAAATTAAGCAACTTACAACCAACTTTTGGGGTAATTTATCATTAGGAGGTGTCCAAAGGGTCCTGAAAGAAATCCCCACATTTTTAGGCAAAAATAGGGAATTTGCATTTTCTTTCACCTGCTCTGAGATGGTGAAAGCTTATCGCCGATTTATAGCTATGCAATTATCGCACAAGTGATAATTAAGTTGCGCGAGCGTGAAATTACTGCGTTCACGATAATTTATCGCCAAAACAGGCTTATCGCTGTTGATTGAATAGGTCCTAGATATGTTTCCAGTTGCTGTATATTGACAATTTCTGCTATTTAACTGTGTTTAAAAGAGAACTGTAGTGGGTTTTACTTTTTTATACAAAAGGAATTTGCGCAGTAATTTCAATCACAATTACACAGGCATTTTTAATGTTGGTTTTGTCCACTTGTTGATATGTTTCCTATTGTGTTTGAATAATAGTTAATTATCCTGGTCACCCAATGCCTTATGGCAGTTTCCGCAACAATTAATGCAAGTAAAGAGTTAAATAGGTTTACTGTGCATAATATGTTAAATTATAAAATAAGTTTAATATTAAGGAAAAAAATTATATAGCATCTTAAAAAAAAGACCCAATTACATTATTATTGCAAAGTTAGTGGTTCTTAAGGCTGCTCTGAATCTTTATGGGGCCAGATGCAAATATGACCTTCCCAGCAATTTCAGTACTCGGTAGTTGGCCTTAACTGTGGCCCTGCAGCTAGATTTACTTTAATGCTCATCTTTCTCCAGATCCTGCATGAAAGTATAAACTCCCAAGGACACCAGCAGTGTATTTGAATTCATTGTTTACCATCAGCATTTAAATGAATGAGGCTGTAGGTTTCTGACCACTTTACTTGCAGTAATTTATTTTAAAACAGGCAAAGAACAGCACTTTCAGATGATGGCTCTGACTTATGTCTGCAATATACATCTCATACTGGTGTCAGCACATCATTTTTTCTGACAAGTTGAGACTTTAATCAATGTTTTCCTTAAAGGGGTCTTTTTTTCCAGTGCCTTCTTATTTGGGCAATTATCTTCCTTATTACTTTGCAGTTTTAAGCTAAATACAGAACTGTATTAGTCATATAGGCACTTGCTTAGGACAGCACTGTTCAGAGATCAACACAGTCTAAAGGCATGGCCTATGCTTTTGTTAACCTACTACTGGAGTATGAGGTTGGGTTTATCAGACCTTCTGTTTCCATCAATATAAATTCTTGGCAATGTCTACAAGCAGCCTAAGGACAATGCCTGAAAAGGGACAGGTACTGAGCCTCATTAACCTCCTTTAAAATTGGGAAAAAAAAGTGTCACTCAAACCAGCAAATGGCCCTAAGAACATGCAAGAAGCTAGACCAGCTGCTGGGGTAAAGCTTATGAGCATATCTATATTGGGTGCAGGATGTGGGCTGCAAGATGTGTGGTCCACATGGGCCCCTGGGTCCACAGGGAGCCCACACAGGTCAGCCAGCACCCATTGACTACTATACTTTACTCTCCTTCAAGACTGCTGCCCCACCAGTCCGTCAAGCGGACCCAATGTTCCAGGAGATCTTTGCATGTGCAGTCGCCTCTGGCACAGTACAAGAGTCTACTCAGAGAATGCCCTCATGAAGGCTGCACATGGGCCCTCATGAAGTCTGCAAATGGGCTCCCTCCTCTCTTAAACCACCTTTGGTATAGCTCTGTGTGCTATATTTCATAATATTGTCATTATGAAGTGGGTGCATATACAGGGGGAGGATGTTTAATAAGAGGTAAACCTAGACAATGATCCTGAGCATGGGCGTATGGAAGCTGGATAGAGGATGAGAGATCGTGCTATCTAACAGTACTTAAGTTGGAAGTACACAACAAAATTTCATAGAAGCAAATAGGTTTCCATTATGGTTGTGATTATTACTTTGTACCAATCCTTCCTGCTATCCTTGGAGACCATGGTGTAATATATAACAACAGGATTCTTAATGATAACAGTAATAGACAATTGGCATCTAGTGAATGCAGTCTACAAATCCTGGAAAATAAAAACATTTTGTTGACTGTGGCGCTAAAAGCAAACAAAAGAATTGCTGGTGCCAGTGGATAGTGTGCACTCACTGTGACTATATTAGGGTTTGGTGGTTGTCTAATAGATTCTTTGTGCGGGGAACCTCTTGGTTTATTATTGATAGTTGATAGCTGTTTATGCAAATAAACAGTAAAGTATTGGTATACCTTCCAGTTGTTTGCATAACCGATTCTGAACCTCAAAAAAGCCAGGTACCCTCAGACAGCACATGATGATGCTCTCAGGCAGACAGCTAAGCTGGGTTTGCAGAAGAGCTAACATTTCCCTGGTATTCTTACAGCAACCTGTTGAGGTACTACATCAGTTGTCTAACTAATAGTCCCACAATGCTTTGTCAATGTGTACCCTGAGACTTGCAGTACCACAATACCTGGACAGTCCTATGTAGTCTCTCCTTTTGCACAGCGAGAGTGCATGCTTGGGTACAGAATCGCACAAAGTTCACTGTGGACACTATTACATTTCTCTTAAAGTGGTTAACTTTAAGCTGTGAGGACTGCCTGCTGACAGCAGTGGTGTACTCGCTGAGAGAGGACAGCCAGTGAGTTGGCTTTACCCCTGCCTTTCTTCTTGCTGGAAGACATGCTGCTGGTAGGGTAGACAAGCATACTCAACATACTGCAGCCATAGCCTGTATATTTACAGAGCAGTAAACAGCAGTGTCAAAAAGGGATTCTATAGCAAACAAAGCAAAGCTGTGTCAAAATTATATATTACATCAACACACCACTTTCCAGATCCTTTAAATATTGACTCTTTCAATCTGTTCTTGTGGATACCATCACCACCATTTTTAAGTTTCTTTAAATCTGTATTGACAGAGCATTTTTTTTTTTCAAGATTAGATTTTTATTGGAAAGATAGAAATCAAAATAACCACTTTCAGAATACAGAAGAAAATTACTTTCCTGTGAAATATACCCCCCAAAAAAATGAAAATAATAATAATAATAATAATAAAAATAATAATAAGTAAATAATAATCTAAATAAATAAGCCAAAAAAAAGCACAAAATGGTTAAGAAGGGGGAAAAGGGGGTATCAAATGGTCATATCATAACAAACCATGACATGGATACAACAATAGAAAATAAAAGCAATAAACTGCAGCATACACTACAAAATAACAACATCACAGTAGTATACCAAAGTCAAATGAGAGGGAAACAAAGCTGAAAGTCAAAATCAAAATTGAAACCCAGTCCTTTAAATAGGAAAAATTACCAGGGAAGTACCTGTAGTGTTAACAGATGCATTGGAGGTAGCCCTATAGCCATTCCTCCCAAACCATTTCATCAATGGGTTATTGGGCAAGGGAGAGTATGGAGCCCCCGCTGTCTCAAAATCACAATAAGTTTGAACACTATTTTCTATTGCTTCAAGTCGTGGTAAGACATCCGAATGCCAATGATAAGCTATGAGTGCTTTAGTGGCAATCAAGATGTGATCCATCACATACCTATCCCCTGTGGCTACATCAATACAATAAAGATAAAACAACGCTATCAGAGGATCTGGAGCTAGAGAAATCCCTGTCACCTCAGAAATTAACCCGAAAACCTGGTGCCACAAAAGACAGATCTTTGGGCACGCCCAAAAAACATGAATCAGATCCCCAATCAGTCCTCAATTGCGCCAACATTGATTGGAAACAGAAGGCCATATTTTATGTAGCTTATCAGGGGTCAAATACAATTCATGGATATGTTTATACATCATTTCAGAATGGGAGATGCATTTAGAGAATGTAAAACATGTATGGAATATAGAGTTCCATTGCTCCCCTGTGGGAAATCTAGGCAAATCCATCTCCCATTTTGAAATTTTGAAAGGTCAAAATAGTAATAGAGCTTATCAACAAACTATACCCCTAGGTAATACTTTTCTTGGCCCCAGCTAGAGAAAATTTCCCTCATATATATTTTTGGGGGATGTAGTTATGCGACCGGCGGCTGCAACACCGCCGGTCTCAATCCCAACGCTGAAAGTGCAACACCAGGACTTAAGATAGGCATTGAAATACCAATGCCTTATTCCTGGTGCCGGAACACAGAAGGATGGCTGCCCGAAAGAGGTAAGTCCAGGGCACCCTTAGTGTTAGCTGGGGGGGTAGGGTTGGGTTTAGAGAGCATAGCGGTGTTAACATTAGGTTTTTTGGGGGGGAGGTTAGGCACCCCTAGAGGGGAGGGTTATGGTTAGGCACCACTGGTGGGGGAGGTTAGGGTTAGGCACTATGGGAGGAGGGTAAAGTTTAGGTACAAAGGGGGGAGGGTTAGGGGGAGAAGGGGGGAGGGTAAGTATACTTACCTGACCCCTGTCGGGATACCAACCATCGTGATGCCACTGGTAGTATTTTGACAGGAGGCAACTCGACAGTCGGCATTACATACCGATTCCATATTTTGGAGCAGCAGTAAGATTTTGTGCGCCCCAAATGTAGGCTCTGTAACCAATGACGCAATTGTGCATACTTATAAAAGTCTCTAGGAGAAACAAAAAAACGATCTTGGATATGGGCAAATGACAATAGCTCACCATTAATCATAATATCACCCTGCTCCCAAAGATGCCCAAGCGTCAGGGCGTAGGTCAGGAATCAGTGCTACTATATTTTTCTGAGTGATGTTAAGGGTCAAAAGTTGAAACTCATCTAAATAAGAGATCGCCCTATGCCACGCAGTCACCGAGGCCAATATAGCATAGACAGGGAGAATATTTGAGACATACATGACTGCGGTAGCCATAATAAATCAGTGAGTGGGAAGGGATGAATTTTGTTCTGCTCTAACTGAACCCATCCATCATAAACCAATCCCCCATTTGGCTAAAAAAGGCATGCCACTTGGTATTTTTCTTAATTGGGAAATACCAGACCGCCCTCTAATTTGGCCAGTGACATAACTTGCCTAAATAGTCTGGATTTGCTAGACCTCCAAACATATTATATAAATACGCTATAAAACTTATGAAATAATGAAAAAGGAAGTAACTTTGGTATGACGCAAAATAAATACATCAACTTAGGTAGCAAACCTTTTTCATAGCCGCAACACGTCCCAACCATGAAACCTCCTGCAACATCCATCAGCTATTAAAAGTGAACATTTCCCTACGAAGGGCACATAATTTCAGGCCACAACATCCCTTGGTCGTTGTGGAATATGAACCCCTGAATAGGAGAGACTCCAAGCCTGCCATGTGTAATTATATGTCCCTTTTAAGTCGAGATAAGAGTTCAGGAGAGACATTAACTGGCAGTGCTTCTATCTTGGCCATATTTAGCTTGTAATAGGACACTCTGGAAAAGTCTTCCAATACCGTGTAAAAACAAGCGCTGGAAGGAGTTCTTTGCTCTAGCAGCTACTGATAAAAGGGATCGTCACTCCCTGCCACAAATGCAATACAAAAAAGTAGTAGTGCAAACAGTCAATACTATTGACTACAACATATAATGATAGTATGATGGTACTTTCAATAGATTTATTGGATGAATATAAATAAAAATAGATTAATTTTCAATAAAAAATGTACATAATTAATATTGCACAGTTAAAAACATATATGAATGTGTGTACATGTAGGATCTCACCCACAACCTCAAGTCCATTTTGGTCTATTGTCCATGAAGCCACTGAGGGGGAACAAAGGTGTTGCCACAGTTTTATGAGAGCCTGTCTGCTGAGAATGATTCTGGTGTCCGCTAGAGGAATGTCCCTTCCAAAATGTATGGATGCATTTAGATTGGTGGGTCCTCACAAATTGCGGTGTCCAAGAGTAGCAGATACTTGGCTGCGACCGATGGCTGGCATTTCCTGGTGGCTGATTTCCTGATGTCCCAAAGGCTGCTTTAGACAAAGTGATAAATCTAAATGGATATGACCAATAGAGGTGAATGGATGAAGGGTGATGATCCTAAATATAAGTCTGATGCATTTCATTGCCTCTAGGTGCAGCTTTATCAATCGTTTTTGATAAAACTGCACTTAGATGCAGTGAAACGCGTCAGTGAAAGTAACAACAACGGAACTCCAGATGCAGCAAAGGCCTAAACAATATGGAACACCAGGCAGGTATTTTCCGAAGACTGTCTACCAAGAACAAATCCAGTTTTATCTGGGTGTACCAAATGGGGCATCAGTGGATTCAATCTAGTTGCAGTTAACTTAGCTAAATTTTAATGTCTGTGTTTAAAAGGGCAATAGTTAGTGACTAGGGAAGGATCTTTCCCAGGTTTAGGAAGAGCCACTACCTGGGCTTCTAGCATCTCCTTAGGAAAAAATCCCATGTCAGAAGCTTCATTGTTTAGAGGTGTAAGAACGGATATCTTTAAAAGTTTTGTAAAAGGCATTAACATAACCATCTGGGACCTGGGAGGCCTTGTCCAAAGATAGCGATTCTATAGCCTTAGCTACCTCCTCTTCTGGCTAAGGAGCAAATAAAGTTTGAAGTGTTTCTGGGGCTAAGGATGGTGAGTTTACAGTGTCTAAAAACTGAGCAATATCTGCCGACGTTGGTTGAAAAGTTTGGGAATCATTAGACAGATTATACATTTTAGAATAATAATCAGCAAATGCGTTTGCTACATCAAGAGGATCCACCACCTTTGCCCCGACCTTGTTAAAAATAGTACAGATTCTCTGCTTGGCTAACTTGGCCCTTAGTTTTTGCGCCAGCATCCTACCAGCCCTATCCCCTTGTACATAAAATTTTTGCCTAAGTTTAAATACATTCTTATGCACCTGACACATGGAGAAAATATTCCATTCCTCATGTGCCTTAAGCAATTCTTGAAAAGTAGTAACATCCTGTGATGAACTGTTATGGCATTCTTCTAAATTAGCTATAAGAGCTTCCAATTCCATTTTTCGTTTTAAATTAGTCCTTTTAAGCCTTGCTGTGGATTGGATAGCAGCACCTCTAACCATAGCTTTAAGAGCACACCAGAATGTGAAGGTTGATGTATCAGTAGGAGCATAGTGTAAAGTGCTTAGATAGGTATCAAGAGTATGAGAGAGAGCTTGCTTGGATTCAAGATTAGACAGGAAATAAGATCCCAAATGCCTAGATCTTTCCTAGAATATGACTTGTCCACATGTTAATAAAATTTATAATCTCGTACAATAGGGTTATGAGCTTTCCATACGTCAAGCAAGTCACATTCTGCTAGGACTTTCTGAAAGGTCCTATAGTGGTCGTGGGGAGAGGATACTTTTAATTTAACAGTTGTGGAAGATCTGTCTATTATTGGATCAACATCCAAGTATTGACAGGGCATTAATATGGGCCGGATTAAAGTTTGTGGGGGCCTAAGGGCAACTAATTTTTGAGGGCACCTACCAGTGTGCCCCCTTTATGCACATGCCACTGTGCCCCCATGTAAACAATACTACACTGTGTCCCAATTATGAAACAAAGTCTACCCCAGTATACCACACATTTCTCTCCCAGTATGCCACACAGAGCCCCCCATATTAATATTATGTACCAATGCTCTCCCCCAGTATGCCACATATTCCTCCTTCCCCCTCAGTATGCCACACAGAGCACTCAAATGTTGTCAGTAACTGGTGGGTTAGACGAACCCTGCATGGGGACCTTTGAGTGTGGTTGCTCCAGTCGCCCCACCATTAATCCAACCCTAGCATTAATTGAATTATATAAACGTCAGCCATGAACTAGCTTGGTACAGAGGGCTCTATTCAGACTCGCTCGCTAGATGCGTTTGCATGCAGCAAAAGAATGCAAATCCGCGATCGCATGGCAAGGCAATAGCACGGCCACTATGTCTTAGTGTGTGATCACTCTGTGTATGCAGACGCCCAAAAGCCTGTCTTAAGACGCCCACTGTCCCACGTCATGTCCAGGAAGTGTATGCAACCTTCGGTAACATCGAGTACCATCGGAAGTGATCGCAGCACTTGTGGCTGACCATACCCTACCACAAGCACTGCTAGTGAATCAGTGTGATTTTCAACCATGTGAAGTGTACTATGATGCTGCGTTTTAATTATGCACGCCTCTGAAACAGCGTTGAGACGCTCAGGCACACCAGCGTTTGCACCACCACTCCCCCATTTTCATGGACCATCCCCTGTCACCACCCACAAATGACTTGTCCTGTCACTCTAGCTAGTGAGCTGTCTATGTGCAGCGAGCAAACGCTTCCCGATCGCCTGGACTAGTTTGCGCACACACACTGTGATGCATACATATGCGTACATTGCAAAATTCAGCTGGTTACGTGCAAACGCAGCCTAGCGAGCGGGTCTGAATAGGACCCAGAATCCTTACTGAATGATGCTTATTTTTAACCACTCTAAATGGAACAAAGGGACAGATTTATGAAAGGTAAAATGCTACTGTACAGTAACAGTGGAATTTCAAGCTCAAAACTTTAATTTCCACACATTCGCCAAGTAGAACCGAGCTAGGGTTCCTGAGCAAAAAAAAGTAATCCTTAATACTTTCTGACAGCTGAGTTATCTAAATTATGGCGATAAGTAATTTTATACAGTCGCAATGATGAGTGACGATAGCAAAAAAACTACATTTATCGCTGCAATAAGTCTTTTTTTTTAATAAACAGGTCCCAGGGTCTGAGTATAACCAGGATATAAATCATTAATATCTATGAGAAAAGAAGTGGTCCATATACACAGTCATGGGTGAAAATGAACCAGACAGCAAAAGCATTACATGTTTCACTGAAGTAATCACAATTGCAATGTGCAGGGCTCTGATATCAATGCAGCTTGTCTCAGATGTAACAAATAGTTATTTTCTTCAGAAACAATCACAGTGTATGTTGTCTCTACTAAAGATCCTACTGCAAATTGCATCTAATATTGCCACAGGGTCAGAGAGAGACAGACCTATGTGAACCTTGTCTGAAGTCCAGCATGGCTGGAGGGTATTGTAAGAGGTGTTTCAGCATTGTGGTTGTAAACACAGGTTCTTCCTACATTTTGTAATTTTACGCAACATTAGTTTTGCTCTTGTTTTTTCTACAAGTTATTTTAAAATTTGCTTTGCACACATTTTGGAACAAATATAGACTTTAATAAGTAACTTTTTGACCTTTTTACATTTTTTTTTTTAAAGTTAACCGGCTTGTTGAATGTTTAGTTGTGGCTGGAAGGTTGTGCGAGATTGCAACTGATATCAAAGCCTGTAAAAGTATCCATACAGTATATGAGATGTGTTATTTCTTTTCAAAGCTACACTTTATCACATTTGTTTTAAAGACATCAGAAATGACCAGCAGCTTTTATTTTTGTAGGTACAGTGGGCCTGATTCAGACCCGCTCGCAAGCGGGTCGATGGCCGGGCAGTGTGCACGCGCGGTGTGTGCACTGCGCGTGCGCGAGCCCTGGAGTGAATGAGAAATCACTCGCTCCGGTGCTCGCATCCAAAAGGGGCGGCTGTCGATGTTGATTGACAGCTCGCCCCATTTGGTAGGCGGGTCCGGGGGGGTGGCTGGCCAAACGGAGGCGTTCCCGAAGTGATGTCAGTGGTGAGCTTCTGGCTCTATTAGAGCCGGAAGCTCACTGGGCCCAGCTTGCGGCAGACGAAACTCTACCACAAGGGTCTCGTTGCAAGCCCCGATGGTCGCGACCATCGCTACCATCACCTGGCCGCTCGCTAAAGCTGTGGGTGGTCACCGAGAGCTTAGCGAGCGGACAGAAGGCCGGTCAAAAAAAAAAAAACGCCCTTCAGACCAGCGAGCGGGTCTGAATCAGGGCCTGTATGCTGTGTTTGTGACTGTTAACTTGTCATGTAAGTGAGAAAACATAGGCCCTCATTCAGACCCACTCGCAAGCGGGCGCACGTACGTTAGGCGTACGTACAAAATTATTTAAATTCAATGGCTCGCTCGTATTTTCGTTCGCATCTAAAATTCCTCCCTAAACTCAGGCGACCCCTCCTCTAACTAACGAGCGTGCGAAATAGCGAGCGTACATCCCCGAAATGGCTTGAAGGGAACGCACGCACAAGTGAAACCGGAAGTGGCCTTGTCAGATGTCGATTACCTGCTCCTTTATTCTGCCTACCTCCCTCAATCGTATCATGCCAATCAATGTATCAATTAGCTTAATTGTTTTTTTTTTTTCAACACAATGCAAGAAACTTTACTCTTGTCCGTGTTTGTGTTTACCCGCAGAATACGTACGGATGGAACATTTGCTTTTATTGTTCAAAAAACATGTGAACCACAATTAAACAATTGTTCTATTGCTGTGGATCCCCGCATATTTTCCGGGGTTCATTTCTTTATTTACATTTGCAAACGCATGTCACTGCATCAAGCCTATCATAACTCTCCAGAGATTTCTGGCCCTGTTGAACACATGACTCATACACTAACCAATAAAATTGCTCCTGTTAATTTCCAAAATACATTAGCCAATCAGAAATTTTTGGCACACTTTATCAAAAATGTTTTGTATGAAAAACTCCATTGCCATCATGAGAGCCTCCGCATTCACCAGGCGCGAGCTGCTGGTGCTTACGGAGGTGATGGATAGGCGGATCACCAGCCAGCCTCCACCCATCACCAACCGGCAGAAGCGCTCCGCGTATGCGGAGGCACGGTCCCGCCTGCGGTCGTTGGGTTCACGCCGCAACATCGGGCAGCTGGAGCGCAGGTGGTCAGACCTGCAACGGCGAACGCCCCGCTTGCTGGCATGCTTTCGCATGCAGATCCTTGAAAGTAAGTGTTATGTATTGTGGTTTTCATGTTTGTGTTTGTGGGGCAAACTGCGTGTGCATGTTTTCCTGTCTGTCCTATTTATTATTTGTCCTCATATCTGCGTGTGCATGTTTTCCTGTCTGTCCTATTAATTATTTGTCCTCATATCAGCGTGTGCTTGTTTTCCCTCTATTTCTGTTTTTTTCATTCTACTCCTTTTTGCATGTTTTTTGTTGCTGGTTTTTTTTTTTTTATTTGGGCCCCGGATTTGCCCAGAAACTAACCTCAATTTGTTTGACATATTTTAGGAGGACAGCCAAGACTACGCCGTCACCGTCCGGCCAGACGGCGTTCCCGGCCACTATCCCGAACCCCCAGCCAACACTCCACCCCAAATATTTCCCCTATACCCCACTCCTCCCCAGCCTTCCCAGACCCTCTCCCGGAACTGTCGGGCCTCCTTCCCCTCCGTCCCACTTCCCCCTCTCCTCCACCCACCCCTCTTCCAATTACCCCCTCCCCGGAGTCCATCATTACCCCTCCCCGTTCTTTGGGGAATGAAGGCTCCTCCGAGGAGGAACATGGAGGGACTTCCGGAGCTCCCGTTTTGGCTCCCGGTATGTTTTTCTTTCTCATTTTTTTTAACCACAAACTGTTTGTATGTAATCATGTGTCGTGCCTTTATTCGTGCTTGTTTGGTTTACTTTTGGTGATTTAGCAGTTTGCCTTTACCTCTTCCTGCTGATTTCAACATACACATATCACACCTGTGTGAATTTGTACATAGGCCTTGTATTTTTGGCAGCACCCCCTTTTTGTTTTGGTTTTTCTTTTTTCGGTTTAGGAGTGATTTCGTTGTGTTTTTGTTTTTTTAATGTGGATTCCCTATTGTTTTATTAATCCACACACTTTTCTCACCCACAGAGGAACAGAGGCGTCGACAAGAGGTGGACGATTGTGTTGGCCAGATGCGCCAACATGTCATTGGCATTCTTGTGGCCCTTGACCGGCTGTCTGGCATCCTTCGCCAGTAGTTTTTTTTGTTTATTTTCGTTTTGTAAATAAATTTTGTAGTTCTAATATACGTTCTGGCTCATTCTTTTTTTCAAAAACAAAAATAGTTTTCCCTGACATAAGTAGACTGTTCCTGCAAGGATTTCCCTTTTTTAAAAGTTAGATTGTATTTTGTATTTGTATGTTAAACAGCCACAAGAAACACATAACAGTAACAATGTCATTTCCCTTTTTGGGTGTAGTGTCAATTAGATATTTCGCCATTTTACAGGTTCCTAGTTGGTGTGCAAGCTGCTTAGGCCAATCTTCAAAATCCAAAGGTTTGGACAGGCTTCCTTTTGGTGTGGGTTGGGAACCTGCAAACATATTTCAGTTTACATCAACTGGTGTCAGTACTGGATTACCCCTTAGTCAAATGTAAGGTGTGTTAACCTGGTTACACTTGCTGTTAACGTCCAAAAAAAGGAAGACCATTTCACTCTCCAAACATTTATTCACAACATAAATGAGAAATCAAAGTGGTCAGTCCCCCCCAAAAAAAACAGTGATAATCTCAAATACAACACATACAAATAAAATATTTAATTAAAAAAAACAATCAAGAACTGGTTGACGAAGGACCATGCCAACATGATTCCACAAACATGGCGTTGCGATATGGGTTCCAGAATATATGGACAAAATCACCAGATCCAGGTTTGGTAAGGGTAGCAGGAAGTAGTGAGCGTTGGAGTGGCAAAGATTATGTGAACAAACAGAAGATGGTGAAAAAAATAAAAATAAATTAGATGTTCGCAAACAAACACAAACACATTAGGTATAAACACTGTAGTTTGGGTCAAACTTACCTAAAAAATCTGGCCACCACATCATCGCGTATGGCCCCCCCACATACTGACCTCCGACCAACCTCGGGGGGCCATCCTCAGGTAAGGCATCCTCTGGCTGCATTGGGACACCACTCCTTATGGCGATGTTGTGAAATATCCCACACAGGACCACAATTTTCGACACCATATCCGGCAAATACATGAGCTCGCCACCAGAGCGGTGGAGGCATCTGAATCGGCCTTTTAAAAGGCCGATACAGTGCTCCACCACTTGCCTGGTGGCTGTAAGTGCGGAATTATACTCACTTTGTGGGCCTGGTGTGGGAGCCAAATAAGGAGTGAGCAGCCAGGACATGCAAGGGTATCCACTGTCTCCTGTGAAAAATAAGAGACAACATCAGGAACACTGTGTATCAAGCTTAACATTGTTATGTACTAAAGGTCTCCACTTACCCAGAAGCCACGCATCACCAGCTTGTAGGTTGGTTAATTTCTGCCATATCCCTGATTGCCGGATGATGAAGGAGTCATGTGCACTTCTTGGTAACTTAGCATTCAGGGACAGGATCTGGAGGGAGGCATCACATACCACCATTACATTCAGGGAGTGATAGTGTTTCCTGTTTCTAAATATTGCCTCCAGCCGTGCTGGAGGCTGAAGTGGTATGTGAGTACCATCCACAACCCCTATGATGTGTGGGAAGCCAGCTATTTGGTAAAAATTGGCCTTGGCCACACTAAGGGCACCCATATCCAAAGGCATTTGAATAAAATGATGGTGCTTGAAAAGTGCCTCCATCACTGCCCTCAGGATCCGGGAAAAGGAGGATTGGGAGATGCCCGCCACTATTCCCACCGTTGTTTGAAACGATCCTGAGGCACAGAAATGTAACACCACCATAAATTGCGTCAGTGGTGGTATTGCTGTTGGACTGTCAATTTGCCGCTCAAGATCACTTTCTATTAATGAGAGAGTGTCTATGATGATTTTGGGAGGTAGACGGTAGCGTCTTAAAACCTCATCATCGGGCATTCCAAAAAGGGTGACACGTGTTCGAAATATCTGGGGCCTTGCATGCCTACGATGCCTACGCCTGGGATGAGATTGAGGTTGGTCGGCTTCCGGGAGCATGGCCAGAACAATCCGCCCCAGATCAACCTGAAATTCAAAAATTTCAAAGTAAGGCTTTTGACCCACCCCAAAACTATATTAAAACAACTTAGCTTGATGATACCATCCATTGCTGCTTACATGCCGGGGTATTGTCATGATACGTCCAAACTGAAAATAAACAACAAAATTACTTGACACATTTCACTCTGTGCATTTTTGTTGATACATTTTGTGCTAGACCAAAGTTCAAATATGCCAAACACCCATTTAGCAAAACCACAAAGCGACATTTAACACAGTACATCAAAACGGGTCGAAATGTTGGCTCAAAAAGCGAAAGCTAAACCATCAAAAAGTTAGAATGATTATTAAGCTGTTTAAAATGCGCTAATTAGTTCGCTAATACAAGTCACAAGAGTAACTACTAAAAATGCGCTAATTAGTTCGCTAATACAAGTCACAAGAGTAACTACTAAAAATGCGCTAATTAGTTCGCTAATACAAGTCACAAGAGTAACTACTAAAAATGAGCTAATTAGTTCGCTAATACAAGTCACAAGAGTAACTACTAAAAATGCGCTAATTAGTTCGCTAATACAAGTCACAAGAGTAACTACTAAAAATGCGCTAATTAGTTCGCTAATACAAGTCACAAGAGTAACTACTAAAAATGCGCTAATTAGTTCGCTAATACAAGATAAAAAATGGACTTACCAAGAGCAAATATCTAAGATGCAAAATCAAAAGGTCTTTGGGGTCGAAAATAAACAAAATCTAAAATAGAATAAATTAGGTATCCAAAAATTACAAAATATACGAAACACAATGAAACAACAATTGAACAAAAGTTAGACTTCACAAAACTTACCAAATCAACAAACGAGGTCCCAAAAATATAAACCAACAAAGATAATGGAAAAAAAAACGCAAATCTAACCAACAAACGAAGCTCCAACCTCCAACTCCTTTCTACGCAATCAATAAACTCCAGCCAAGATAACCTCCAACAATCCAAAAACGCCACCTCGACTTGAGACACACCAAGCCATAAATAGTGTTTCGTTTCCCGCACAAATTAAGGAGGGATCATAGGGCCGCACAATCAATGATGCGGCCGCAAAATAAGGACGCATGTATAAATACGTCACGAAAACACATTCAAATTCTGGTGTATTTCTTGTTTAGACCTCAGACATGGCGACAGACCAGGGAAAAAATGCACAAGAGTCAGGCGGTAAGTCTTTCATGCATTTTCTATCAACGATTAATTTGAAACATAAGATTAGGCAAGTTGTGATTTGTGAATTCTGTAAATTTACACAAATAGGTGAGGAGGATGACATGGAAGAGGCTGCTGGGCCCAGTATTCCGGCCAAAGCGGCCAAAAAAAAAAGGCAGCCACATTTCACAAGAAAGGAGATGGAGGTTTTGATCCAGAAGTGTGTGGACATCCTGCCACAGGCAGACAGGAATATGAGTCTAAGCCAGAAGTGGAGAATGTGGGAAGAGGTAGCCGTTGCTGTCAATAGAGTGGGTGATTATGTCCGTCTAGCCCGGGATGTCAAACGGCGGTAAGTAAACCCTTGCCCCCCCTAAAAACAAACCCCATTTTAAACCAAAGGATAATGGCTTCCATTTTTCCCCACAGATGGGGCGACTTCAAATATCGCCTAAAGCAAAAACTCGCGGACAGGGCTAGGCATGCAAGGGGGACAGGTGGGGGTCCCACCCCTGTGTCATTGGAGTTGACGGATTTAGAAGAGCTGGCACAGGGGTGTGTGCAGCCTGTGGAGGTGTTTGGCGTGTCCAACATGGATACGGACATGCCAGACTTTGCGGCTCCTCATGTTGGCCCAGGTAAGTATTGTGATGTCACCAACTCTGAAATGCTATTGTGCCAATATGTAGATTCTAATGTGACTCTTTTCTCATTTTTCCAACAGAGACACAGGCGGATGAGTCTGCTCCAGAGGGAAGCCTTGGCCGCAGAATTTCTGCTGGCTCTGCAGGGGAGGAACCAGTACATCCGGCTGAGGACCCTGCAGAAGCCAGTCCAGGGCGTGCCCCCTCGCAGGCAGTGGGCCTCCTCACAGAACTCAATTTCAAATCGGATTTCCATACGGAGATTCTGCAGAGGATGGACGCCAGTCTGATACGGGTGGCTGAGGCCCTGGAGCAAAATGCTGCGGCCAACGTGACCATTGGTCAGGCCCTGGCGGAAAATACCAGGGCCAACATCCGCATCGCCGATGCCCTGGAGCAGCTCGTTCGCCAGCACATGGTGGAGCCGACCTCCCTTCCTGCCGGAACATCAGGATCCTCCACCTCTGGCACAACATCAGCCAATCCTCCAAATGTGCCTAGCCCTGTGCCTAGTCCAGAGGCCACAACATCTGCCTCTGGACAGGCCAGCCCGATGGCATCCCGGACCCGGTCTGGCGCCCACCCTCCCCCATCCAAACGGGCGAAAAAACGGTGACAGCAATGGCGACTTTTCCCACACTCCTTCTGTGCTTGGCTCATATTCCTTTCTGGTCAAAACTTCCCTCTCCTTTCTTGTGAAATGTTTTTAAGTTATTTTTGTACGTTTATGTTATCAGTTATTGATTATTTATTTTTGATAAAAAGTATCTTTGGCAGAAAAAAATAAAAAAATATTATGCCAATTGGTTTGTGTTTAAACAATAAATTTATGAAAAAAATCTGACATTGTATTGTGACATTATTGTACAAATGGGTTACATTTAATCCTGGCCCTAAAGGCAAAAAAGGATACAAAAAACCATTTCATTTGTATAAAAAAAAGGCCTCTTGAAGGAACGTTTAAAAAATCACATAACGATGCAAATTTCACATTAAAAAAATAGGCCATAAACAACAAATTGAGGCCAAAAAAAACCCAAAAAAATGTACGCCAATTGATTGTGTAATCCTGACATTAGCAGGTATGATTTCCACCTGCGTACGGTTTTGTGCTATCCCAATAAACTGCTTTCCAAACACATACCAAGCCGGTTTTCAATACAACACTAATTGCTTTTGTGACCACCCGCGATTAATCGCTGCAACATCATGGAGTCCCGGGACGGAGGAGAAGGCCATCGCCAATGTGGTCGAGTAATCCAGACCCTAAACTGTGCGAGCATTTTGAAGGGAAAGAGGATGTTCCAGTGACGTATGTGACGGTCCGAACACATTTGACGTTCGCATCTGCTAATGTATGTACGCCCCAAAAATGCCTCGCCACGCCTGCGTTTTTCCATCTCCACCCCTGTCAACACCCAAAAACGCCCTGTTCTGTCAATCACATTTGACATGTCACTTCCTGTACGCTATTTTAGGAACGAGAGAAAAAAAGCTTGCAATCTGCCGTACGCACATGCGCAGTGTAACACCGACGCATGCGCGGTTAGTCAACATCGGAACGCAACGAGCGTACTGCTGTTTGCGAGTGGCTCTGAATGAGGGCCATAGTCACATACTGAAACAAAAATCCCTTTAGAAATAGATGTTCAGAAATCAAGGTGATATATAAATCCAGTTTTCAAGATATTTCTGGTTATACTGTATTTATAATATACAGTACACTGTAGTAGTATAATACATATTAACATTTGTCAATTGATATTTGAACCAATGCAATAGTGTGCGAGGCCTATTTATCGTTGGTGGCAGTGGGGGCCTCAAAAGTATTATTCTTTATTGCCTCAAATTGGACCAGATTATGAGTCACACATGAGGCCAAAGTTCACGTACTGTAGTTGAGCGATCTTTGTTACTGCACATGCGTCTGAGTCACTTAAAGGTTGCACAGTGTACGTGTCCCACAGTTTGTATACACAGAGGTGCTATTGCAATTGAGATGCCCAGTATCAGACATGTATTAGAAAGTAGCTGAAGTACCCGAAGTTGCCCGGGTTTCAAGTTATTAACTTTCATTATGTGATGTCATCCAAATCCATCCATTAGAAGGCCCAGAACAGGCTCCATGGGCCAAAGTTCTGCCCGGTGCACCCCACCATGAGGTCTGACCGGAACTCCAACCACTCCATTAGGCATCCCATGCCAATTGCCACCCCTCTGTGAAGTTTTCATCCAAATCCATCCAATGGAAGGCCAGAACAGGCTCCCACGGTCAAAGTTCTGCCCAGTGTAAACAAATGGGAGGTCCAATCGGGACCTCAACCCCATAGTATGCCTTCTGGGATCCAATGTTACTACTCTGTGATGTTTTCATCCAAATTATGTGATGTTGTCCAAATCGATCCAGTGGAAGGCCCAAAACGGCTCCCGGTGTCAAAGTTCTGCCCAGTGCATTCTGCCATGCGGTCCGAATGGGACCCCAACCACTCCATTAGGCATCCCAGACCAATTGCTATCCCTCTGTGAAGTTTTCATGCAAATTCATCCAGTGGAAGGAACAGAATAGGCACCCTGGGGAAAGTTCTGCCCAGCATCCCCGGGTCAAAGTTCTGCCAAGCGTACACCAACAAAGGTCCGACCAGGACCTCAACCCTCTAGTATGTCTTCTGGAATCCAATGTTACCACTCAGGGAAGTTTTCGTCCAAATCTATCCAGTTTAAGGCTCAGAACAGGCTTCCCGCATCACAGTTCTGCCCAGCATACACCAACAGGAGGTCCACCCGGGACCCTAACCCCCCTAATACCTGGCCAGGATCCAACTGGGCCACCTTGTGTTGGTTTCATCCAAATCGGTGCAGGAATGTCTGAATGCATAATCGAACAGACAGACAAACAAACAGACCAATTAATTTTATATATAAAATGTGTTGGGTGTTCCTGAGCGGTGACTGGGAAGTGGCTATTCAGATGCACGGAGATTTTCCATCTTATGGGCGCATTATGAGAGTGTTGCGGACGTGTGGCTAAAGTGGTTGCGTACACAGACACTTAATCGCTCACATTGGAGGACGGAAAATCTACCAGTTCTATAGGGCAGGTGCAAATTTCGATGGTGCGACTGATGGTGGCATCTAAAGATGCACAAAGTGGTATTACATCATCGAAAGACACTCAAAGTGGGCATCTCAGTCCTTACCCATTCGGACACATGGATGCACACCAGGGAAAGCATTAGTATATAGTTCCAGTCACAACTACAGCAAAAGACGCTAAAGCAGTTGCAGCAACATGCGACTCAAAATCAGCTCCATTGTGGCATTAAGTAATGACTTTTCGTAGCAATTTATCAAAAGCCTCCTGCCAGACAGTAGCCCCAATGAGAGCCTGACCCAGCAAATAGTAAAGTGATAGCAAAATTATTAATTTACTGCTATGTATGTGCAGCAATCAGGCAGAACAAGTGGAAGCTTAGGATTCTGGGGAGTCATCCAAAGATCCCGCTCTGGTGAAAAACTTCAGAAAAATAGCCTAAACACTACAATGACTAACTCTATCTCAAATGGTGTTAGCTCTCCTGGCCTCAACCACTGAATAACTTTCTGGAGCTTGATAATTTGGAGAAGTTTGCATAATAAATGAGTACTGCTGTAACCTACGTTACACATACATCTATGTGTATTCTGCAAGACTGAACTTGTGCCTTATATTGGTTGGATCCACACACTCACCAATATTGACAAGACTTTTTCAAGACTTCATTGAGCTAAACTGAACTTTATTTTACTTCACTGATATTAATTATCTTATAAGTAACTGATATAGTTGATATAATCATATGTATTATTCACTGTGTTATTAGAATATTCACATGATATAAAGGAATATATATATGTAGAGAGTTAGAAATGAAACAAGAGTTCAGTGATGCTTATTGAAAGATTCTGCAATACAGCCAAAGTGGTCAAGTCCTGAATGGAAATGTTGCTTAGTGTGATATTATGTTATTTGGTACATGTAATCATGGTATTAACTTTGTTATGTTATACGTTGTTACTTAGTGTGTTAGGATAAGTAGTGAAAGTACAATGGAGGTTTAGATTATGCAAAGGGGATCATGTTCCTTATATTTGATATGTAGAAATCAGGGTGGAATGTAATCAGTGGATTAAATAGTTAATTTCTACATAGGCATATAAGTTACAAACACATATACCCCTTGCTAGACCTCTTGAGGTTTGAAATGAGATTGTCTTATTACAGTTGCTGTTTTTCCATAAATATTGAGGCCTAGCTCCTACCTGCAATTTCTACTACTAGAAGTATAATGAACCATTCATGCATTACATGTTCTTATTAGTAGTGAACCACATTCTAATGAGGTGACCACTGTAAAGCTGTGTAGAGATCCTAAGCATTATGGGTAATTAGCAGTGATGTCGAGACTGTACACACAAAGGAGCTTTGAAACAGTTAATCTCCATACATACTAAGATACGTCATTACTGTATGTCTTTGGTAGTATATATCTTAGTGCTTACAGAGCATGTGCAAGAGAGATAAGTTTGGTCAATGCTATGCTGGACCAATGAGTGCTTGATACCTAGCACTGTATGTAATTAATATGGGCTTAATATTCGGCAAGCCAACATCCCATACTAAGGTATATAAACCAGAGGTACACAAAGGACCCTTTAGCTTGTGCATGGATCTCTAAGGCTGCAGTTAGGATGCCTGCAATGTAAATTGAACTACCTGGGCGTTATTGCTTAACGAGGGCTCCCCGGAAGATAAGATGAAGTACATCTTATGCTGAGGATGATGATTTACCGGTGTCATCTGAATACATAGACAAAAGTTGAGTATACTGTATACTTTGTATGTTGTTTGTTTATTGTTTGCTTGTTACTTGTAAATAAAGTGTGTTCATTTGTACTCACTCATATTGGTCACATGGGTACTATTTCATTTCGATCAGAACGAAACCCACCATTATGCAATGTGTGTATGTGTATATATTGTGACACAGTTAGGTTAGGGGGTCCCTCTCCTGGGTAGAGGACTCCTTCCTTTCACACACAGCAGCTGGGAAACAGTACGCCAGACTGGATGCAAGTACAAGAAGGTCGGCGCCAGTCTTTATTGTGCAATGTCAGAAATAACACAAAGAAAACATAAACGTAAATCCTAACCCTGTCGGGGCACTAACTTCACAGGTAGTTCCCTCACTACCAGAACCTGGCAGGGCCTAATGCCCTCACCAGCAACAAAAGCACAGCACAACACTTACAGTTAGGTTTTCAAGTGTCTCTGAGCAAACTCCCTGTCTGCTCTCCCAGGTGAGACAATCAGCCCTAAACAAACTAGGCTTATATTGGCCACTCTCAGGTGGAAAACTAACAAGCCTGCGAGAACCAAAACCTGGAGTGGCCGTGGGTGGAGCCCTCCCTCTCCTCTCACCCACAACCCCCAGGTCCCAAACCGGCTTTTCAAAAAGCCGAAACTCAAGCCTGCTACACTGCAGACTTTCTCCTGGGGGTTTAAAACACAAAAGACAGGAATCTGAGACAAATGTACCTGCCACAGACCACTTTACCAGTGATCCTATCACATATCCCCCCCCTTTGTTTCGACCTGTGGGGCGGAACAAGTGAAGCTCTCAAACAATGAACGCATGACAACGCGTCAGCATTGGCCAGCTGGCTTCCTGGCCTGTGTTCCACTGAAAATTTAAAAGTTTGTAACGCCAAGAACCATCTTGTAATTCTAGCATTACTGTCCTTATTTACAGACATACACTTCAGAGGGGCATGGTCAGTGATCAATTTGAACTTTCTTCCGACCAAGTAGTACCTGAGAGCCTCTAACGCCCACTTTATGGCCAACGCCTCCTTCTCCACTGTGGCATAGTTTCTCTCATGTACATTCAACTTTCTGCTAAGATAGAAATTAGGGTGTTCCTCACCCTCCTTGTTCTGGGACAGGACCGCTCCTATACCTACTTCTGATGCATCGGTTTGTACTACGAATTCCCTTTCAAAATTAGGAGTCATCAGGACTGGTTGGGAACACAACGCTACTTTCAACTCCTGAAAAGCTTTCTCTGCCTCAGGACTCCATTCTACCATGACTTTTTGTTTGCCTTTGGTCAGGTCAGTCGGTGGGACTGCCATGGTGGCAAAGTTGGGTATAAACCTCCTGTAGTACCCCGTAATTCCCAAGAAGGCTCTCACCTGCTTCTTATTCAGAATCTGTGGCCAGTTTTGTATGGCATCAACTTTATTGAGCTGAGGCTTTATCAGGCCTCTGCCAATGGTGTATCCCAGATATTTTACTTCCTCCATGCCTAGACAATACTTTTTTGGGTTGGCTGTCAAACCTGCCTTATAGATGGAGTCCATCACTGCTTGTACCCTGGGTAAGTGAGACTGCCAATCAGGACTATGAACGACCACGTCATCCAGATAAGCAGCCGCATACCATCTATGGGGCCTTAGAATCCTGTCCATCATTCTTTGGAAGGTAGCAGGTGCCCATGTAGCCCGAAGGGCAACATCTTGTACTGAAACAAGCCCTCTGGCGCTGAAAAAGCAGTCTTTTGTTTGGCGCTCTCGGTTAACGGTACTTGCCAATACCCTTTGGTTAGGTCAAGAGTGGTTAAATACCTTGCCGTCCCTAGTCTCTCAATCAGTTCATCCACTCTTGGCATCGGGTAGGCATCGAATTTTGAAACACTGTTCAACTTTCGGAAGTCATTGCAGAAACGCACACTCCCGTCGGGCTTTGGAATCAACACAATGGGACTTGACCATTCACTATGTGATTCTTCAATAACCCCTAACTCTAGCATATTTTTAATTTCTTTCGACACCGATTCTCTTTGTGCTTCTGGTAACCTATAAGGCTTTAGATTAACTTTAACCCCTGGGTCAGTGATGATGTCATGTTTAATGACCGAGGTTTTCCCAGGTACGTCAGAGAACAGCACCCTATTTCTAATCAGAAACTCCTTGACCTCTTGTTGTTGAATTGCCGACAGGGTTTTTGCCACTGTCACTTCGGGAACTAAGGGCCCTGGACTTACTGGAGGGTCTCGGACGGCCGACAGTACCGTTCTATCTTTCCAGGGCTTTAACAGATTTATATGGTATATCTGTTCCGGCTTTTTTTTCCCCGGCTGGTAAACTTTGTAATTGACCTGCACCACTCTTTCTAAGATTTCAAAGGGCCCTTGCCATTTAGCCAAAAGTTTATTTTCCACAGTGGGAACCAATACTAACACTCTGTCCCCAGGAGCAAAGCTGTGTAACCGAGCATTGCGGTTGTATACCCTCTGCTGTGCCTGTTGAGCCTGTTCCAGGTGCTCTCTCACTATCGGCACTACCGCAGCAATTCTCTCCTGCATTTGAGAAACATACTCAATCACCGTTTTGTAAGGACTAGACTGCCCCTCCCATGTCTCTTTGGCAATGTCTAGTAACCCCCTTGGGTGTCTCCCATACAACAAGTCGAAGGGTGAAAACCCGGTGGAGGACTGGGGAACTTCTCTTATGGCCAACAATAAATACGGCAATAAGTAGTCCCAATCCCTACCATCCTTGTCGACCACTTTCCTAAGCATGTGTTTTAACATCTTGTTAAACCTCTCGACCAGCCCATCGGTTTGGGGGTGATAAACCGAAGTTCTTAACTGTTCGATTTTGAACAGGCGGCATAACTCTTTCATGACTTTGGACATAAACGGTGTACCCTGGTCAGTTAGTATCTCCTTAGGTATACCCAGCCTGCTAAAGACATGAACTAGCTCTCTGGCAATGGTCTTGGTTGACGTATTGCGCAACAGGATCGCTTCCGGGTACCTGGTAGCGTAATCCATTATGACCAGAATATACTGGTGTCCCCTGGCAGACTTCATTAAGGGTCCAACCAAATCCATCGCTATTCTTTCAAACGGCACCTCTATAATAGGCAATGGAACTAGTGGACCCTTAAAATGTGGCCTGGGAGCATGATACTGACACTCAGGGCAGGATGCGCAAAAGTCAGACACCTCTTTATGAAGCCCGGGCCAGAAAAACCTCTGCATTATTCGCTCAGTGGTTTTCTCTACCCCTAGATGGCCTGCTGTTATATGACCATGGGCCAGATCCAACACTGTTCTTCTGTAGGCTTTGGGAACTATTAGTTGTTCCACAATATCTTCCCCCTTCTTAGTCACCTGATATAAAAATCCTGACACATTGCCATGTGGGGATAGGACAAAGTACTATCAGGGTCTACGGGTTTACCATCAACTACTTTTACATTCTCCCTGGCTTTTACCAAAGTAGGGTCATTCAACTGCTCCACGGCAAAGACCTCTCTTCTGACCTCTAAATCAGGCAGACGATCACTTGGCCCAACAACACTTCCCACCTCAATGGGAGGCACATCAGTTGGCGGGCCACCGTCACGTTCCGCATTCTCTAGTTCACCAACCATAGTAGAAAAAGGGAATAACTCTGACTCAGAAGAAACTCCCTCCTCCACTACATCGACAACCTTCTCAAATGGATCGGGGTTGTTCACCTCTGGAACAAAACGGCTTTCCCACAACTTCCAGAAGTGAGCAAAGTCTCTCCCCAATATTGCATCGTACACCAGACCATGCACCAAACCCACAGAAACTATAGCAGAGCCACATGGTGTCTCGATGTTCACCTTGGCCATAACATAATATTGAGTATCCCCATGTATGCAGGTCACACCAACAGTTTTCCCTGTATGCCTCAAGGGGTTCACCAGCTCAGCTTTTATAAGTGTCACCAAGCTACCAGAGTCTAACAGTGCCTCTACTCGGTTGCCATCTACAGTGAGTACACACATGTGCTTATCAGTCTCAGCCTGCCGGTCAGCCGTACAGGCTGTCTGTGCAAAGAAAGACCCCCTGCGGTAGACATGAGCAGTATCACATTGCATAGATTCAGTTGTAAGTGAACAATTAGCGGCAATATGGCCGAAGCCACCACATCGGAAATACTGAGTCATATTAATGTCTAGTCGTTTACGGGGCAAGAACCTTCCAGGCCTGGCAGGCCTGTCTCCAGGTTCTACACCCTCAGTCTTAGGTACATTCCACCGCCCAGCATTCTTCTCCCCTGGAACAATCTTACCAGTGTCTGTGGGAGTTCACCGGTGCGCCATTGGGGCTCGGTGGGGCATACTCATCAGTTCCTCAGCCGCCACGTACCTCTCCACCAGCTCGACCAACTGGTCCGCGGACTTAGGGTCTGCATGGCTCACCCACTTGCGCAGAGTCACAGGTAATGATCGCAGGTACCGGTCCATCACGACCCTTTCCACATTCTGTGGTCCCGTCAGCGTCTCAGGCTGTAGCCATTTTGAGGACAGATGGATGAGGTCATGCATCTGTGAACGTGAGGCTTGTCCCTATGGAACTCCCAGCGGTGGACCCGTTGGGCATGAACAAAGGTGGTGACTCCTCAAAATGGCTACAGCCCGAGACGCTGACGGGACCACAGATCGTGGAAAGGGTCGTGATGGACCGGTACCTGCGATCGTTACCTGCGACTCTGCGCAAGTGGGTGAGCCATGCAGACCCTAAGTCCACGGACCAGTTGGTCGAGCTGGTGGAGAGGTACGTGGTGGCTGAGGAGCTGAGGAGTATGCCCCACCAAGCCCCGATGGCGCACCGGCGAACTCCCACAGACACTGGTAAGATTGTTCCAGGGGAGAAGGGTGCTGAGCGGTGGGATGTACCTAAGACTGAGGGTGTAGAACCTGGAGACAGGCCTGCCAGGCCAGGAAGGTTCTTGCCCCGTAAACGACTAGACATTAATATGATTCAATGTTTCCGGTGCGGTGACTTCGGCCATATTTCCGCTAATTGTTCACTTACAACTGAACCTATGGCAATGTGATACTGCTCATGTCTACCGCAGGGGGTCTTTCTTTGCACAGACAGCCTGTACGGCTGACCGGCAGGCTGAGACTGATAAGCACATGTGTGTACTCACTGTAGATGGCAACCGAGTAGAGGCACTGTTAGACTCTGGTAGCTTGGTGACACTTATAAAAGCTGAGCTGGTGAACCCCTTGAGGCATACAGGGAAAGTTGTTGGTGTGACCTGCATACATGGGGATACTCGATATTATGTTACTGCCGAGGTGAACATCGAGACACCATGTGGTTCGGCTATAGTTTCTGTGGGTTTGGTGCATGGTCTGATGTGCGATGCAATATTGGGGAGAGACTTTGCTCACTTCTGGAAGTTGTGGGAAAGCCGTTTTGTTCCAGAAGTGAACAACCCCGATCCATTTGAGAAGGTTGTTGATGTAGTGGAGGAGGGAGTTTCTTCTGAGTCAGAGGTACTCCCTTTTTCTACTATGATTGGCGAACTAGAGAATGCAGAGCGTGACGGTGGCCCGCCAACTGATGTGCCTCCCATTGAGGTGGGAAGTGTTGTTGGGCCAGTTGATCGTCTGCTTGACTTAGAGGTCAGAAGAGAGGTCTTTGCCGTGGAGCAGTTGAATGACCCTACTTTGGTAAAAGCCAGGGAGAATGTAAAAGTAGTTGATGGTAAACCCATAGACCCTGATAGTCCTTTGTCCTATCCCCACATGGTAATGTGTCAGGATTTGTTATATCAGGTGACTAAGAAGGGGGAAGATGTTGTGGAACAACTAATAGTTCCATTGCCTATTATAGAGGTGCCGATAGTGAGAGAGCACCTGAAACAGGCTCAACAGGCACAGCAGAGGGTATACAACCGTAATACTCGGTTACGCAGCTTTGCTCCTGGGGACAGAGTGTTAGTGTTGGTTCCCTCTGTGGAAAATAAACTTTTGGCTAAATGGCAAGGGCCCTTTGAAATCTTAGAAAGAGTGGGACAGGTCAATTACAAAGTTTACCAGCCGGGGAAAAGAAAGCCGGAACAGATATACCATATAAATCTGTTAAAGCCCTGGAAAGATAGAACGGTACTGTCGGCCGTCCGAGTCCCTCCAGTAAATCCCGGGCCCTTAGTTCCCAAAGTGACAGTGGCAAAAACCCTGTCGGCAATTCAACAACGAGAGGTCAAGGAGTTTCTGGTCAGAAATAGGGTGCTGTTCTCTGACGTACCTGGGAAAACCTTGGTCGTTAAACATGACATCATCACTGACCCAGGGGTTAAAGTTAATCTAAACCCCTATAGGTTACCAGAAGCACCAAGAGCATCGGTGTCAAAAGAAATTAAAAATATGCTAGAGTTAGGGGTTATTGAAGTATCACATAGTGAATGGTCAAGTCCCATTGTGTTGATTCCAAAGCCCGACGGGAGTGTGCGTTTCTGCAATGACTTCCGAAGGTTGAACAGTGTTTCAGAATTCGATGCCTACCCGATGCCACAGTGGAGAAGGAGGCGTTGGCCATAAAGTGGATGTCTGAAAGTAAGGACAGTAATACGAGATGGTTCTTGGCGTTACAAACTTTTAAATTTTCAGTGGAAAACAGGCCAGGGGGCCTGTTGTTTAAAGCAGACGCGTTGTCACGCGTTCATTGTTTGGGGGCTTCAGTTGTTCCGCCCCATAGGTCGAAACAAATGGGGGGGATATGTGATAGGATCACTGGTAAAGTGGTCTGTGACAGGGACATTTATCCCAGATTCCTGTCCTATGTGTTTAAAATCCCCAGGAGAAAGTCTGCAGTGTAGCAGGCTTGAGTTTCGGCTTTTTGAAAAGCCGGTTTGGCACCTGGGGGTTGTGGGTGAGAGGAGAGGGAGGGCTCCACCCACGGCCACTCCAGGTTTTGGTTCTCGCAGCCTGGTAACAGGCTTGTTAGTTTTCCACCTGAGAGTGGCCAATATAAGCCTAGTGTGTTGAGGGCTGATTGTCTCACCTGGGAGAGCAGGCAGGGAGTTTGCTCAGAGACACTTGAAAAACCTATTTGTGAGTACTGTGCTGTGCTTTGTTGCTGGCGAGGGCATTAGGCCCTGCCAGGTTCTGGTAGTGAGGGAACTACCTGTGAAGTTAGTGCCCCGACAGGGCTAGGATTTATATTTATGTTTTCTTTATATTTCTGTCATTGTACAATAAAGACTGGCGCCGACCAGCTTGTACTTGCATCCAGACTGGTGTGCTGCTTCCCTGCTGCTGTGTGTGTGTGTGTAAGGAAGGAGTCCTCTACCCAGGAGAGGGACCCCCTAACCTAACTGTGTCACAATATATATGTGTATATATGTGTATTTGTGTATGTATGTATGTATGTATATATATATATATATATATACACACACACACCGCCCCCCCTACAGCAAGAGTCTAGATCCGCCCCTGCTGCGTAATCCCTGTTCTCCTACCTCACCCATGTGTGTCAGTGCATGCACTTACTGGCATCTGTGTCCCTCCTCGTATTACCTGCCTCCTAGTGACTCCCCCTGTGTCTCAGTCCCTGTACTACCTGGTAGCTGTCTCCCTCCTCCTTATAGTTCCTGTCTGCCCCTCACTCCCCCCTGTGTGTACCTCCACTGCCTGGCAGTTGTCTCCATCCTCCTTATAGTACCTGTCCACATAGTGGCCCCCACTTCACAATCGTCTGTCCCTGCACTGCCGGCAGCTGTCTCCTCTTGAAGTTCCTGTTTTCAAAGAACCTCTCATCCAGACTCCACTCTGAGACTGGATGCATTAGCTCCCATGCCACTTGGAGGACAACTGGATGATTGCACAGTTATTTAAAGTCATTTTTTTTATTTTCATGTGAGGCCTTTTTATTTTTTCTGGTGGAGGCCATTGTGTATATTATTTTCTTACCAGTGCCGATGTGTGTTTGTTTATTTATTTTTTTCATGTGAAGCCTATGTGGTTTTATTTTGTGGGGGGATCGCTGAGAGAGGGGAATGTATGGGGGTGTCACTGAGACAGGGGGGTATGTGGGGGGATTGCTGAGAGAGGGGAATGTAGGGGGGATCACTGAGAGAGAAATGTGGTGGGGATTGCGTAAGCCTGGTACAATAAAGTGTTTTTTTTTATTATTGAGACAAGGCACACATGACTTCATGACATCACGTGCGCCACACCACTTACAGAGGAACCAGCTGCAGCGTAAAGGGGAGCAGCCAAAAGAGACAGGAGAAGGTACTGCAAGTGTCTGTGGGCTGTAATGGTCTGGATACAGGGGCTGGCTGGAGTGATGGAAGAGGTGTTGTCCAGAGAGAGAGAAGGGGTGATGGCTGGGGAGACACTGTGGGCTTTGATGTAAGAGTGAGGGGGTGGCGGCATCGGACCCAGGCCCCCAAAGGGCCCCTCCAGCAAGCCTGGGCCCGGGTAATTAGTACCCGCTCCCCCCCTGCTCAGCGCCCCTGGTCCCACTGCGAAAATATGCTAATGTTTGCAATCGCAACGCCACCACAGACTAGCATAAGGACGCCCACTTCACCTTACTTACATCCGTAATACCTTGCAAGTCTGCAAAACCATCGGTAACATCGAGTACTATCAGACACTTGCACAAGGCCTGACTCTACTCAGAAACTGCTAACCTTATCGCACACAGTGAAAGCTCAGGCTGCGAATGGCATTGCAGTGGCTAATTTATGCACGTCCCTATAACGGAGTTCAATCGCACTGGAAAGTCTGCGTTTCGCTGCCCCCCCATCACCACCCTCAAACACTCGCTTCTTGTCAATCACTCTGCGATGGGTCTGCATAGTCACTGCAGTCCAATCGCAGTAGAGCCTTCGCGCACACAAACTGAGATGCATGCGCAGAACGCAACAAATAGCCGTCACATTGCGTAATTGCAGTTGCGATCGGTAATGAATGGATCTGCAGACACTCCTAAACATAATCATAGCTCCTACAGCTTTGATGAGAGCAATGAAAACAAATAATTAAGGTAACCACACATGGCTAGAATCAGTCACTCAGCATTTGGATCTATGGACCTGATTCACAGATGCACACAATTGCAAACGGATCCTCTCTAGAAATCAATACCGTAAGTGAGTATGCAAATAATTTTCAGCCAATTGTTCTGATATGCGAAAATGCTCGCACATGCTCATCCATTTCCAGCCTCCCAACCTTAAGTGCATGTGCATCCCAATGTTGATGATCATTCTGCTGTCAGCACTCAGCATAAATCGGTAGGCCACTGACATTTGCAGCGATAGTAAGTGTGCTATGATCAATTGCTAATTTTATTCAACCAATCAAGCGACTTAAAACATCAAAGAAAGCAATCACTGCCTACACATCCATATACTTAACACCTTAATCAGTGTTTATGACTCATAGCAATCCTTTCTTACACTAATCCATGTACACAGACACTGTAATAGTTTTTCTTCTGTTATTGTGTCACTTCATCTTTTTGTAAAAGTTGTAAATAATGTTATGAATTTAAACACAAACCATGTATGTATGTATGTATGTATGTATGTATGTATAATAATCTGTGCCAAAGATCCTTCTTTTAAATGTGTTTTAGTTTCAATGGTTACTCATACCACTTTCATACCTATATTCTGGGTCTGACTCGGAGGTTGGAACATGGTTCCAAACCGGATCAGACCAGGAATTTAGCCGGCGCCGACCCAGGATATTCCCGAGTCGGCGCCGTTCACACCGGAGCCGGGTCTGCAGTGACACGGCTCTTTCAGCGTGGAAGTGGACGCTTGGACATGACATCATCTCCAAGTGCCACTGAAGCCGGCCAATCAGCTGGCATGCAGCGCACTCCAGGTCATCATGAGCTGGATCGCGCCGTTTACACTGCAGGGTTTCACGAGTCATTCCCGTGTTAAACCCTGCAAGTTACCTGGGTTGGATTGCAGTCACTCGACCCTGGAATCCAACCCTGTCCCCTTTTACACCAAGGAGCTACCCGAGTTAATCCTGCAATAACCCAGGTTTTAGCTCTGGTGTAAAAGGGCTATCATAGTGAAATGTGTAAAAAAAAATTGGAATTTAAGGCCCTGATTCAGCTTTGGGAATAGAGGTCCTGATTCAGCATGGAATGCAATTGCAAAAGCGTACGCAGATCGGCCTATGGTGCCTACCGAGCATGCACTGCAGTGTCTGTGCGTAGATCAGCATTGTGATCACACATGCAAATAGAAAGCCATCGCAGAGTGAGTGACGGGATGTCAGTGTTTGGGGGTGGTGACAGGGGGAGTGGTCAGAGCAACGCAGACGTGCGTGTCCATTTGAACACTGTTGCATGGGCATGCATAAATTAGCCACTGCGACGGGATATGCAGCTTCAGTACTCACTGCATGCGACGAGACTTGCCATTTCTGAGACAGCTCAGTGCCGCTGTAATTCTGCGCAAGGGTCCGATGTTACTCGATGTTACCGATATATACGAGGTCTTCCGGATGTGAGAAAGAGGTAGTGGCTGAGCGGTTGCAAACATTAGTGTATTTTCGCAGCAGAACTGCGTGCGTAATTGCAGCTGCGATTGCAATAGCAATCCATGCTGAATCAGGCCCAGAGTACGATATTGCAAGTAACTACGCATCTTGGTAAAAGCATGCTGCACTGCTGGTGGGTTAGGTTTAAAATGTGCAGAGAGATTCAAATTTAGATAGAAATGTAAATTAAAGTGTAAAAATAAGGCTGTCTAGCATTTGTGGGATACATGCAAAAGCAGCCAGTGTTTACCCCACATGCAAATAAAATGTATGTATTTGCTCTCCTTTCATTGCTATGTGATACGTTTAGTAAACAGGGCAAGTGGATTCAGGCACTTAGAATACTGGCAGCGGAATCCCGACACTTGTCAGAATCCGCTCATCACTGTTAGGGGGAGAGGGTTAGGTTTAGGGTGTGGGAAGGGGAAAGCTAGGTTTAGGCACTAGGGGGGAGTTTAGGTTCAGGCATGGGGAGGGAGGGTTAGGGTAGGGAAAGGTTACCTACCAACAGATGTTGGTATCCTAACCTTGTTGGGATGTCGGCGTTGGGATTATGACTGCCGGAATCCCAACTGCCGGCATCCAGTATCCTTCCCCATTGCAACATAGTATGTCCAGGTTCAAAGTTACTTGCAATATTGTACTCTGGGCCTAATTCAGACCCGCTCGCGAGCACTGAGCGCTCGCAAGCGGGTCGATGGTGCCCAAGTGCACATGCGCATGACGGAGGCGGCTCCGTCGTGCACATGCGCGAGACCCGAATAACGACGACCAAGCCGTCGTTAAGGGTCTCGCACCAAAGGGGGCATGCTGTTGATGGTGATTGACAGCTCGCCCCCTTTGGTGAGCGTGTCGGGGGCATGGCTGCCCAGACGGAGGCGTTCCCATGGGAACGCCTACCGTCTGGGTCCGGCCCCACTGACATCACTAGTGATGTCAGTGGGAGTGCTTTTGGCTCTGATAGAGCCAAAAGCACTCCTGGGCTTGCGGCAGCGAGACCCTACCGCAGGGTTTCATCGCAAGCCCGATGGTCGCGATGGTCTTGACCATCGCGACCATCATTTTGGCCACTCGCTATAGCTGTGGGTGGTTACCCACAGCTATGCGAGCGGCCAGGAGGCCGCTCCAAAAAGAAGCAGGGACGGCCCTGATTCAGAGCGAGCACTCTGTCAGAGCGTCCGGCTCTGAATCAGGGCCTCTATTCCCATAGCTGAATCAGGTCCTAAGTTATTTCTATGTATAAGCATGTTTGTTTTGTTTGTTAGCTTGTTATGCTGTGCACTATACAGATGTTCCCCAAACACTTTAGTTTTGAAAATGAAACATATATACAGTATATATATAATCTGCTAGAATCATCCAAGCAAGACGCATATTTCTACCCATTTTTTTTTTTTTAAACATGGACAAATGAAAAAAACTCACTATTTGCTTTTCAATTTTTTACTTAAACAAAATTGTTAAGAACGTATAACAAATTGTCAGAAAGCAAAACATTAACACATTTTTATCAACATTAATTAATAAAATAAATTTAGGAATCTCACAAAGGATTCATTCACGGAATTTAATTTGGATCCCCAACAATTCCGTCCTCACAGCCTGGCAAAATTGTCACCTCTCAAAATCTGCATCTACATAAAAAACACAAGAAAAAATGGATTTAAGAAAAAAAAAATCTAAAAACAGAATTCTGCTTTGGAGTTGAAATTGACATATCTGTAACCCTTAACATGTCCTTGGCACATATGTTAAATTGAATCCGCCCCTATATGTATTATACAGCATCACATAACATTCCAAAAATTCATAAATATACTTTGTAGCCTATTGTTTACTGTAAACTTATGCAAGTTTCTTTATTCCTGTCAGTGGTGTTTTGGGAAAAAAACAAACATGTTTTTGCCTCTAGGAATCATGAAAGCACAACTAAACAAACATTGCTCTTTATATCATTCTTCAGATGTTGCTCTTAATAAAATTGACAACAATATTTTTTAGAAAAACATGTAGCTTACCTTCAACTTCACCCACGATATCCACAACATCGGCCCGGATGTTGAGCTTTCACCATCAGAAGACACGTGGGGATGGGGTGTGGACCACATCTATACTTGGACATTATATAAAAATCCCATGATTACACAGACGCCATTATACAAAATGGTGTCTGTGTAATTATGCTAAGTAACGATAATGCACTATAAAGAGGATAAGATATGAAAGAATGCAGGCACAGAAATACAATATCGAAGAAAAAGCAATAATAATCAAAAGAAATGTCAATTTAATCTATGAACACTCTGCCAACTAGATCTCTTAACACTAGGAGCAATACTAGTACAATTCAACCCAGGATGGGACTGTTAGGTATATTATCCTACTAAATGTACCCTAAACAACCCAAATCTTCCTTATCTCACAGGAACTCCTATACAAACACAGCCACATGCACACTCTCAGATTTTCTGCATTATATTTTAGAATACAGTCTATAAATGTTGCAAGCTTGTTCAGTCAGAGGGTACCATGGGCGTTGGTGCACATACATTATTGAATAGTAAACACAGTCTCTGTTGAAACAATGTCTCTCAAAACCTTAGTTGCTACTTTTGAACTCTGGTGAAGTCATTCTAATCTCTCTATATCCCTCTAACACTCTCCACAACTCTCAGTGATAGATCACACCAGATACAGTACATGTACAGTAACTATGGAAAAGTCACTTATCTATGATGTACTCAAAATACAACTATAGACACTCCTTTCTTGCTTGAAGAGCCCTCAATGACATTCAACAAGAACCAGAGCCTCACTCGGTTCAGGGAATGCCCAGCTTTGTAAATACTGGCCTGCAGTGGCATAACCAGGGTAAGTCAGCAGGGGCTCGTGCCCTGGGTGTGGTCCAGGTCACTGGTTTTAGTCAGTGTAGTGCGGACCACAGTGAGTGCAGTCCGCACTACACAGTAACACACACACCATTGCCGGCCCTGGGTAGTACACTCATACTACCCGGCTGTGGTGTGTGTGTTTCAGCTGCCAATGAGAGTCAGACAGACTCTCATTGGCTGCTGCGCCCACTCATGAGCTCCACCTACCGGCTCCCACAGTGGGTGATGGGAGACGTCATGACGTCTCTCCTTTAGTACCGAGCAGGAGGATGGAGGAGCGGAGAGCGTCGGGCATGGCACGAGCGGGGATTCAGGTAAGTGGTTTTCGTGTGTATGTTAGTTGTGTTATATATGTAAGTGGCACTACTGACCGGGGGCACTGTATAGTGGCATTGTATCACTCCTGGGGGCACTGCATAGGGGGGACCACTACTGGGGGGACTGTAGAAAGGGTAGTGCATAGGGAGGACAACTACTGGGGGCAATGTATAATGGGCACTGCATAGGGGGGACTACTACTGGGGGCACTGTATAAGGGGCACTACTGGGGGCCTGCATAAGAGGGACCACTACTGGGGGTACTGTATCAGGGGCACTGTATAGGGGGCACTACTGGGGGAACTGCATAGGGGGCACTACTGGGGAAACTGCATAGGGGGGACCACTACTGGGGGCACTATATAAGGGGACCACTACTGGAAGCACTGTATTAGGGGCACCACTGGGGTCACTGTTTAAGGGGCACTGCATAGGGGGAACACTATTAGGGGCACTGTATAAGGGGTACTGCATAGGGGGAAGACTATTAGGAGCACTGTATAAGGGGCACTGCATAGGGGGAAACACTACTGGGAACCTGCCTAAGAGGGACCACTACTGGGGGCACTGTATATGGGGGCACTTCTGGGGGCACTGCATAGGCGGCTGTATAAGGGGCACTACTGGGGGCACTGCATTGTGGGCACTATATAGGGCACTACTGGGGTTACTGTATAAGGGGCACCACTGGGGGCACTGCATAAGATGGACCACTACTGGGGGCACTGTATAAGAGGCACTGTATAAAGGGCACTACTGGGGGCACTGTATAAGGGGCACTACTGGGGTACAACTACATGGGGCACTGCTACTGGGGTCATTGCATAAGGGGTACTACTACAGTGGGCATTGCAAGAGGGGTATGACTACTGGGGTCATTAAGGTGCATATGCAATGGAAAGGAATGTTCCCAGAGTGACAAAAAACAGGGTGTGTGTCATGTTGACATGCCACCATTTTTCAGTGGCCACACCCCTTGTGGCTTTTTATCGGGACGCTCCCCCTTGGCCTGTGTCCTTCTGCACATGCGCAGAAGGATGCCAGAGGGACTTCTGGATGTTAGACCCGGAAGTCCCTCTGTTCAGAGCCATCGCAAAGGACAGCTCTTATCGGGAGAACTGTCCTTTGCGATTTTCTAGGTACATACCATGGTAATCAACCACAGTATGTTGCTGATGGAATGCTTAGTACATCCCATCCCCAGACGGAGCTAATGGCCCTCTAGCTGCCGGGTGATAGCCATCTTGGCATAGTCCATGTATTAAATTGCTATCCCCACATGTACAGTATATCTCCTGGGATTTCTGGGACACTACTGGGCAGGAGAGCAAGGGGGCTACATTATATTCATTAATTGTGTTCTCTTTAACACAACTGTAGAACCTTTATCATTTAATATTTTCATAGATTTTCTGCAAAATCTTGATACCTTCTGCATTTGTTTAATAAATGCTAAAATAGTCACATTTGGGGGCCTATTCATCATCACTTATTTTTCACAAAAGCATGTGAAAATTAACATTTTAAAAAATAAGTGTCAGGGTCATTCATCAAGTTCCAAAAAAGCTGATCCCTCCAGCTCTGTCTCCTAGTCTTTCCTTACCTCCGGTGGCTCTGGGCTCCAGGTCCTGTTGATTCTGCTGCTTCAAGTTCTCCCCTGACCGAGCGGCTGTGGAGGGGCGGCAGGGACACACACCAACTAGAGAAAGATATACAGAGTGGCTATGCCCGCTGTGGATCGGGGGAAGGGGGAGCTCAGGATAGACACCAGGTGCTTACATACAGTTCCGCTGTGTCGGCAGCGGGGGGGTCGCTGGAACAGACACCTGCTGCAGGTGGTTACTTACAGAGCCTCTTTGGCGGTCACGGAATGGGGAGAATGGCTGTTGGGACAGACACCGGCAGGATGGAGCAACTGCGGACGTGTGGGGGGGGCTTGGGATGAGGCGATGGGGACAGGCTCCGGCGGGGGAGCTGATTATACATAGAGGCGAGTGGATGGGGGGGATTTTGTCTGGAAGACGGGAGACACGTAGCACGGACTGTGGGGTGTGGAGAAGGGAGACATGGAGCAGGGGGTGCGGGTGAGGAGTGTGGAGACCGGCAGAGGCCACGGGCTGGGAGCATAGAGGCCATAGATAACGGTGAAAAGTATCACAATTCCTAAAGGCTGACTCCGCAAAAGAGCAGCTTTTCGGAAGTGATACTTTAGGTAATGAGGCATGATGAATGCCTCGTAACAGCACTTTGAACTCACAGCAAGTTCAAAACATAATTATCACTAATGATAATTATATAATGATGAAAAGACCCCTTGATGTATCTTACATGTAAAACACAATATTTGTGCATATACTATAGACTCATTTCTACATGCAGCATCTATTTCTTTTGTAAAGAAATTAATGTGATGCTTTTATGGAATACATATACTCCTACCATCCATGTAGTAAATACAATTAATGCTAAAACACCAGATGAATCTTTGTAAACAAACATGAATTTCTGGAAGAAAGGGGGGGGACAAGGACAAGCGCCTGATAGTGTAGTAGAGGACACAGAGGTATAAAAAGCCCCTGTAATTTTATTATGTAAAACCCCTGAGGAAGCCTTGTTGGGAAAAATACACCATCTCTACAAACCATCTAGACCTACCTTAAAGGATCTTATATGGACTTTTATTAGCTATACCTGGAGGTACCACTACTGGAACTGATCATTGCGACTTATAAGATAAGCTACGTTCTTTTGTTTGTTTTGTGTGTGACATGTATATTTTTGTATTAAAAATCATATACTTATAAAACATACCACACTATGGAAGCAAATTCTTCTGTTCCAACAAGGTTGTAGCTATCTAGTCAGCGGTTCCCTGGGTGAACTTTGGCTGAAGGTCAAGACGGCTGTAGAAACCGTTTGGTTGTGATCGAAGGATTGTTTCCTTATTTGCTTAATACACTAGCATATTTATTCTACACGCATATGAATTTATATGTATCTAATTTAAGTTAACATTAAGTACTACACTATCAGGCGCTTGTCCTTGTCTCCACCTTTCTTCCTAAATTACCCGACCTACCAATCGGTATTTTCAAGGACTAAAGCTGCCACCTGAATTGGTAAAAGGAGTATAGTGTGAGTGACCATTAGAAGAAAATAAAGATTTTCTGACCAGTACCAACTACCATTGAGATTGAACAAATCTAAGGAGCAGCGCAACAAATCTACTTAATTTTTTTAAACATGAATTTCTGCTCCTTTTTTAAAGTGTTCTATTTTTTCAAGAGTTGAGTGGGTTCGTCTTCCGGGTCCCGCAGGGCACTATGGGAGTGACGTAATGATGTCACTCCCATAGTGCCAAGGAGCGGACGCTGGGGTATGGATGGCAGCAGCACTGGAGCGGGGATAAAGGTAAGTGTTTGTGTTTTTTTCTTTTGTGTGTGTGTGTTTGTGTGCGCACGGAGGGGGGAGCAACTACAGGTGGCTAACTACAGGGGGCTAACTCCAGGGGGCTAACTACAGGCGGCTAACTACAAGAGGCTAACTACAGGGGGCTAACTACAGGCGGCTAACTACAGGGGGCTAACTACAGGGGGCTAACTACAGGCGGCTAACTACAGGGGGCTAATTACAGGCGGCTAACTACAAGGGGCTAACTACAGGCGGCTAACTACAGGGGCCTAACTACAGGGGGCTAACTACAGGCAGCTAACTACAGGGGCTAACTACTAGAAGGGGCACTACAGGGGGCCCTGCATAATAGGCACTACTACAGGGGGCCCTGCATAATGGGCACTACTACAGGGGGCCCTGCATAATGGGCACTACTACAGGGGGTATTACATAAGTGGCACTACTACAGGGGGCATTGCATAAGTGGCACTACTACAGGGGGCATTGCATAAGGGGCACTACTACAGGGGACATTGCATAATGGGCACTACTTCAGGAGACATTGCAAAAGGTGCACTACTACAGGGGGCATTGCATAAGGGGCACTACTACAGGGGGCATTGCATAAGGGGCACTAGTATAGGGGGCACTGCATTTTGGGGCACAACTACAGGGGGCACTGTATAAGGGGCACCTATTTGATACACAGTTTACAGGTTATAAACTATGTTCCCAATAATCTGGTTCTACACGGACATAAAAACTGTGCAACCTGTCTTGAGCTGAGCTGACGGACTGGCAGGAGCAGAAAGGAGGGTTGGTGAAGTAGATCTGTTAGGGTGGGATGTAATGGGCATTACTGTTTGGCATAATGTGTATTTGGCATTACTGTGTGCACAATGTGCTATTAGGGGCATTACTGTGTGGCATAATGTGTAAGGGGCATTACTGTGTGGCATAATGTGTTGTATGTGGCATTACAGTGTGGCATAATGTGAAATAGGGGCATTACAGCATGGTATAAATTTGTTATAAGCACTTTACTGTATGTCATTATGTGTTATATGAGGCATTATTGTGTGGCATAATGTGTTGTAATGGGCACTCCGGTGTGGTATAATGTGTTGTAAGGAGCATTCCGGTGTGGCACACTGTGTTATAAGCGGCAGTACTTAGTGTGTCATAATGTGTAAGGCACGTTGCTGTATCATGTAACCACACACCTTAAACGTAGTCTTTGGGTGTGTTTGATCTTTGGGTGGGGGGGCACCTGAAACTTTTTTGGCATGGGGGAGCAAAATTTATAGTTACGCCACTGGATCCTACTTACATATTGTGAGACTGAAAATATGTTGGCAGATGGTTTAACAAAGCCAATGCCAAGGCCAAAGTTTGAGGACATTATATCCAAGATAGGACTAGTTGAGAAGCAGTTGTTGAGTGGGGCTGTTAGACATGAGTCATTTTGATATTGCAACCACTCTATTCAGCTGTATTTAGTATACATGCAGATGTCATCAGTGTTTAGCTGCTATTAAAGTTAGATTAAAGAGAAGGTAGAAAGGGGAGAGTTTATCAAGACTCTGATATAGAAGAAGTTCTTCCTTCTTTCCTTTCCTCCATGTTAAAAACAGCATATTAAGCTTGCAGCATGTTTAAACTGTTTATACCTAAAGAGTTCCTGCTCCGATATAGCGCAGTGCTGCAATAAAATTAGTGCCAAATGTTGAAGTGTGTACTGAGGTTGGACAGTGCCCTCCACATGTGCAAATGCAGCTCAGATTGAACCTTTACTTTAGCACATTTGCATGTCCCCCTATAGTAGCAGTGCCATACACTACCTTCAGCGCCCCGGGTCATCTCATCTTCTGTGACCCTGGCCACAGAAATCTTACAGCAGGGGCACAGAATTCTGTGTCTTACTCACCACTAGGGCACCTAACACTTGGTTGCTTATCTGGGTGTTGTCTGGGTGCTTATCTGGGTGTTATGGTCACTAATGTAGCAATATATACTATCCATGTCCTGGTCCTGTATTGTATTGTTCTGTAAGTCGCTTGTCTACAACTTGTTTATGTACTTTGTAAGGCGCTGCGGAACACTTGTGGCGCCATATAAATAAATGATAATAATAATAATAATAATAATAATAATAATAATCTGTTGCCTGAAGGTAATTAAATGTAGCAATTTTTTTTCTTTGGTAAATCTATTGTTTTCTGTCAGCACAACACTGTAGACCCAATGTTGGCCAAGGCAATTGATGGTATAGGTGTCACTTAGTGTGTAGGTGATTGTATTAATTGCATTGTTTTCTCTCTTGAATTGTGAGACATGCAAATATTTGCAACGTGTACTCTAATGGCTTTCTGTAATAGAGATAAATAAAATTCTAAAAAGCCATGGCCACCAGCCAGCACACATGGAGAACAAACATATCTTTGGTGCTGAATGCTGAAGAGAATATTTTTTTATATAAATGTCTATTGAAAATGTAATAAATGTAATTTGTATCTTCTGCAGTTGTGGATGATTATCTGCCAGACATCAGAGGATACAGGCAACAAGCTTATGTAGCTGGCCTCCAGCAAGAAATGTAAAATATAAGAACAAGTATTGACCACATTTTCACAGTACATGTATATTTTAGTTTATTCTATTTAAGTGAGATTTTAAAAAATAATAATAATACTAATTGAAATAAATGTTATTTTGCTGCTCACACCTGTATGGTTCTTTGATCAGAGTATGTTTTAGTTGTAGCGAAGTTAAGATATTTATCTTGACCAGTGTGATATAGGTGTCAGTGTTAAGGCGCACATCCACTACTCGATTAAACAGAGCAATTGAAACGATAACAACATCATTATCATTCAATCGTTTGTTAATTGGGCACAAATTGGGCAGCTTGATGTAAAAAACGATCAGCGATGCGCGCTCCTGCTGGTCGTTTTTGACATCTATTATCGGCCTGAACATGCTGCTCAATCTGCCGATAACGACAGATTGGCCATGGTCGGGGAAGAGGGAGGGTGCCTACACTGAACGACTGATCGGTCAGTGTAGGCAGAGCACAGACTGTGAAATGACTACACGATTACAATGTCGTATTCGTGCAGTCGTTTCACAGTCTGCTAGTGGATGTGTCCCTTTAGGGATATCGATGTATATATGACCCTATGAAGGATATACAATACTAGTCAAGATGCACAAGTGTTTTTATGTATAAAAATGGAGCATGGACATAACCTAAGCACCCATCCCAGCACAACCAGGATTGTGCCGTACCACTCCCCCTTAACTGGCATAGCACTGGCCCCTTCCTGGGATGAAGACCAGGTCCTCCCCTGAGGTAGATGCAATCCAGCTTTCTGCCAAACTGTGCCTCACCTGTTGGAAGGAAATGATAAAATAAAAAAAACACATTCCAACGCAAATAAACAAAAAGCCATACAAACAAATAAGTCGGACGGACAGGTGGGAATCATCAAACTGGATAGAGGAAGATAGATGCTCTTCCTGCCAATTTATAGACCAACTAACAATCACTCCCACTAACTCTTACTAGGCTAACTAAACCTGCCACTCATACTGTTATGCTAAACCAACCATATTCCCCTTCTTACTTAATGACTCCAGTACTCACCTTTCTCTGTACCCTGTCTAAGGCTGTCCCACCTTGCAAATACCTCTTTAACCTCTGAGGGATCATTTTTGACAACACTATACCAACTTGAGACCAATGATCTTAAAGCACTTGCAGGTCTGCCTTAATGGTGTTATTTAGTTCTACAAACTTGCAAATGTCCAAGTCATTACCCCCTATGGGAATCTGGAATTTCAAACATCTTAACCTTAAACAGACACTCAATCAAAGTACTCCATCTCATGCCCCTAATGCCCATCCATCTCACCTCCCAAGCACCCAGTAACTATGGAGCTCTACCAGCTAACTGATACCTTCTTGCCCAGTAGATGTAAGAGTGCCCCACAAACCACTACCCGTCCAGACTTCCCGGATCAAACTGTAATGACATTTCCTGATACACTAATGTAATAAATTGACAACAATAAACCTTGCACCAAAAAACCTAGCCAGGTAGGGGAAACATGTTTAGGGTGACCCATATGAAGTTAAAAACCACAAAAACTTCTGTAAGGGCAAAAATTTTAATGATCGTTGTTACCCCAAAGTGGCGGGTATGCCTTGAGTTTCCCAAAAAGTTTACAGAAAGCGCATGTAACAAGACAATTTATCCCCCTGCAAATCATACTTGCTTACTTTTGAAAAAGCATTTCAGGGAGATTGTGAAAACACCACCTACTCTATGAGTGCGGCGGTAATGTGGGCGTGTACTGCTACATCTGAGAGGCGTGTCATACAGTTGATTTATACCCAAATGTAAATGAGCCCCAAAGCAGTTTGTAAGGTCTACTTGTTGATGAAAACACACTGATACTTTTCAGAAAATGCATGTAGCCATAGGGATCATTGTGCTATATAACCAACGCAGGGAAATTATACTAATGAACCCATTTGAAAGTGTATATCTCTGTTATTTTTTTTATATAATATCTTCAAAATGGGGTAAGGAACAATGAGGGAGATTATTAGACTCTTCAGGAAGTCGGGGATATTGCTGCTACAGTATTTCAGGGACAGTTGGCAAGTATACTGCAAATACACCTAATAAGCTTCTGACTTCCAACAGCCTAATTTTTTAATGGAGTCAATTGAAGACCCTGACATCACCATGCAAGTGGCAGCCCTAATTCTAAACAAATGCATACCATAATCAGTTACCTGCAGATCTAATGCCCTGAACCAACTCTGAAAAACACTACTAAAAAGAAACTTGGTTAAAGGAGTACAATCAGCACGAATAAGCCGTTGAAACTGCCCACCCCTGGACACAACCTGCAAAAATTGATAACTAAATTAACCAGACATTAACTTGTGAATCAGCATGCATGGGAACTGACACCCAACATGCCTTCCCCAACTCGTCCATCTATGACTTATGAATTTTATAAAGCAAAAGATTGGACTTGACCACAACATTATTTACTAGCAAACCTAACAATTCAGAACTCTTATTGACTGCAATTTGCTCCACAATTCTAAACGCCCCAAAAAACACAAAAGAAAAAATTAAAATGTGGCGTTTTATAATAGCATGTTGCAATTCTAGACACCACATCAACCAATGCCCTTAAAAGGCTCAAGTGATTGGGCTTAAAGGTATCTCCTGACAACACCTGTTCCCTGACCCAAACCTTTCAGGCCTTTGTCTGCAAAAATGTCTTCATCGAATTCATCAACCCATGAATTTTGGAAAAATATTATATGCCAGCCAGCCAAAGGCATGGAGATAGCTGCCTTAGAATGGCCATGCCAAATTGCTACACCAAATAACGCATAAACTTGTGGGGTCTATATGATGAGCTAGAGCAGTATTTCCCAAACTCATTTCTCATGGAGCACTAACATTTTTCCTAGTTGGTGCACATGTGTATTCATTACTGGCTGACACATTTTAAAAGATCCACAAGTGGACTTAATTAATTAACTTGTGATCATGTGAGGAGACCTGGAAAACAAGCACTGTTAGTGCTCCCTGAGGAATGAGTTTGGGAAGCACTGAGCTAGAGGAATCATTGCTGGACAAAAGCAGTGAAGCAAGAGGCAAAACAGAAATAGCATGCTCACAGGGGTTTATTTATAATGGGTGGAAGGTGTGCAGTGCACAAGGGACCCTGGGTCCAGGAGGGCCCACACACCGCACACCCTGCACCCAATGAAATATTCTTGCCGTAATCACCGAGGAAATGGCATGGATGGAACAGTCATTATAGGGGCTTTGAAATGTCCCACACTGTGTGGTGAACCTACCATGACTTGCTTAGCAGATGTTGCCTCTTGTCTATTGGTGTGCGTTGTGCCCACCACAACTTCCCTCGTGGATGTTGGTTCTTCATGACTAGAACTTGCCAGTTAATCAACCACAACCTTGTCATCCTCTCAACTTCGAACAGGTAACTGTGAAATCTTGTAGAATTAAGCAAGGGGGTGCTAAAAAGAGGGGGTGGGGAAGGGGAGTGCTTGCTGGCCATAAAAGGGAAGAGGTGGGGCTTTCAGAGATGGAAGGGGGAGTGGGCAGGGGTGGAAAAGAACGGTGGTCCAGGAACCATATTGCTGTACTGGTGATGGGCACTACTGGGATGGCTGCTTTAATGCTGCTGGAGTCAGCAATGCCACCTTGCCAGTGGGCCTTGCATGTAGTACTGTTATGGGAGTCGGTGAACCCTCACTTTTCTGCCATTGTTCTTTGAGAAATGTTCCAACGCATACGTTGTTACAAGTGAACTTGCGTAAGTCAAGTGGTTTCATTGATCAGCTGGCAGGTGATGAATTTTGTATGCCACTTACTTTATGTCTCTATGTTTTGTGTCTTCATTTATATTAGAGATGAGCGGGTTTGGATCTCTGAGATCCGAACCCACCCGAATTTAGCAGATCTGAGTCCGGTCCAAGCAGGCTCGATTTTTCCCGCCTGACTCGGATCTCAAACCGAGGCAAAACTATAGAGTCTGAAATCTCGCGGTTTGCGAGCTTTCATCTCTATGATCAATGTAATATATAAGGGACCACGAAACGGACGCCATTTAACTCTGGCTGTGGAGACTGAACAGGGAGGGTGGGTAGTGTAGGGCTGGGAGAGGTGTTGGTGCTGTCTGCTGTGTCCTCGGCTGGTGCTGATCCATTCTGGGTTGGTGCTGTCACTGTGCTCTCTGCTGTATCCATCTGTGCTGTTGCTGGTCCATCTGGGCTGTCTGTGCTGTCTGCTGTGTCCTGGGCTGGTGCTGATCCATTCTGGGTTGGTGCTGTCACTGTGCTCTCTGCTGTATCCATCTGTGCTGTTGCTGGTCCATCTGGGCTGTCTGTGCTGTCTGCTGTGTCCTGGGCTGGTGCTGCTGATCCATTCTGGGCTGGTGCTTTGGTGTCTGCTGTGCCCATCTGGGCTGGTGCAGATACATCTGGGCTGGTGCTGTGTCCATCTGGGCCCAAGTTCTGGACTCAAAAAAAAAAGTGTCTTTTATATTTTTCTGTGTGTGTGTGCGTGCGTGTTAGGCTTAACCATAGTATCGCACAAGATCCAGCCAGCAACGCAAGTTGCAACTTAGTGCTGCCCAACTCCAGTCATGCTAAAAAAAAAAAAAAATCAATAAAAGTGTCATTTATATTTATCTGTGTGTGTGTGTGCATGTTAGGCTTAACCACAGTGCAGCACAAGATCCAGCCAGCAACATAAGTTGCAGCGTAGTGCTGCCCGACTCCAGTCGTGCTAAAAAAAAAAAAATCAATAAAAGTATCTTTTATATTTTTTGTGTGTGTTTGCCTGCGTCTTGGGCTTAACCGCAGTACCGCACAAGATCCAGTCAGCAACGCAAGTTGCAACCTAGTGCTGCCCGACTCCAGTCAAGCTAAAAAAAAAAAAAAATCAAAGTGTCTTTTATATTTTTCTGTGTGTGCGTGCGTGCGTGCGTGCGTGTCAGGCTTAACCACAGTACCGCACAAGATCCAGCCAGTTGCAACCTAGTGCTGCCCGACTCCAGTCATGCTAAAAAAAATAAATCAATAAAAGTGTCATTTATATTTTTCTGTGTGTGTGTGCATGTGTGTTAGGCTTAACCGCAGTACTGCACAAGATTCAGCCAGCAACACAAGTTGCAACCTAGTGCTGCCTGATCCCAGTCGTGCTAAAAAAAACAATTTAAAGTGTCTTTTATATTTTTCTGTGTGTGTGCGTGCGTGTCTGTTAGGCTTATAACTGCAGTACTACACAAGATCCAGCCAGCAACGCAAGTTACAACCTAGTGCTGCCCGGCTCCGGTCATGATCAATCGCTGCTTTGTGCCCAAGTTCTTCATTATAATTTTTTTTAAATCAATTGGTTTTTTTGGGGGATCTTTTACTGTCTATGTGTGGGCATGTATCCAGCCAGCAACGCAAGTTAAGTTGCAACCCAGTGCTGCCCCACTCCAGTCGTGATCGATCGCTGCTCTGGGCCCAAGTTCTGGAGCTGAAAAGATTTTTCAAATAAATTGTCTTTTTTTATCTAATATTTTAGTGTGTGCGCACGATTGTACATGTGTGAATTTTGTAACCGCACCTTGTCTACACTATTGGTGCTTGTGACACTGCTTCAAGACCACAGAAAATATGGAGGGCTGTCACATGACAGGAGAGCAAGGCCAAGAACCACAGTGCAAGGTCGTCAACTTCCTCATCCTCTATGAAGGCCCATGCCCAAGGGCTTAAGTCATGCCATTGATATGGTAAAGCTACTTTTACCGAACTTAAGATAAAACAATTGAAAGAAAATTTGCCTTTAGATAAACAAAAAATTGGCAATATGCTATTCACTACACAAAGTGGAAAGGAAAGGATAAGGCCTTGGCCTTTCTTTTTGAAGACTGCTGATTCTGATAGCCTTTCTGCTTGTAGTAGTGGTGGTGGTGGTATCTTTAAAACATTTAAAGTTGTTAAAATGAGTAAGCCAGCTCCGGAAAAACCAACTGTGTGCCCTGAGAAATCAAAATCACAAATCCCAGAGGAGAGTGCAAGTGTGTCCATGGTTGCCATGAGTGAGCCAGGCCTAAATACTAGTGAACTGGAGGATCCTCCAAGTTCCAACATTTGTGTGCCCTCTGTAAATGTGGGGAAGGGTAGTCAACATCTTGCAGACGTAGTCATTGAGGATGCTGCTGTGGAATTGCACATGGAGGAGGAAAATATTTTGGTAGTCGAAGGTGCTAAGGATGATGAGGATTTTGATGATGAAGATGTTGGTGATGAGGATATTGATGCTGAGGATGTCCTTTGTGTAAGTAAGGCAACAGCTGTTGCCCATGTATTGAAAAAGACAAAGCCCATTGTTGTCATGCCAGGGCAAAAGACAAAAAATTCCACTTCTCAGGTGTGGAATTATTTCATCCCCAATCCGGACAACAGTTGTCAAGCCATATGTACCCATTGCCAAGCAAGAGTGAGTAGAAGGAGTGACCTAAACCACCTAGGAACCTCCTCCTTGTTAAGTCACTTGGAATGCATTCATCAAATATCAAAGTGTATGTCGTCAAGTTCCAAAACTCAAAACGTAACAAGTCCAGTGTCACCTACATGCTCCCTCTCTGTGGGATCCAAGCGCCTTCGATCTACAACACCAACACCTTTATCATCAACATTCTCATTCGTCATCGGGAGTAGTCCTGCTGCATCCAATGTTGTTATTCGAAGCATGATTGACTCCTCTCTTATCCGTGATTCCTCAGAAGGATCCTTGATGACTACACCTGTTGCTGCTGCTGTTGCTGTCAGTGGATCTTCATCCCAGAAGGAGACCAGGAGGATGACTACTTGTAGTGTAGCCTCCAAAAAACAATTAACTGTCAAACAATCATTTGCAAGGGCAAACAAGTATGACAGCAATCACACAGTTGCACAGCGGATTACTGACGCCATAACAGCTATGCTGGTATTAGATGTGCGTCCAGTATCTGCCATTACTGCAGTGGGTTTTCAACAGTTAATTCAGGTCCTGTGTCCTTGCTACAAGATCCCCTCTAGATTCCACTTCGCTAGAAGAGCAATTCCAAATCTGTATAAGGACATTAATAAAACCTTATTAATGTCCTCAGAAATGCCATTGTACCCACTGTCCACTTGACCACTGATATGTGGACAAGTGGGACAGGGCAAACTAAGGATTACATGTCTGTGACAGCCCACTGGGTAGGTGCATTGCCTACAACAGCTACAGCAGCAGCAACATCTACCAAAAGACAGCTGATACAGAGGCAGGCTACTCTTTGTATAACTGGTTTCACTAAGAGGCATACCTCTGAGAACCTCTTAGAAAAACTCAGGGAAATCATTGCTAAATGGCTTACTCCACTTGGACTTTCCTCGGGATTTGTGATTTCAGACAATGCCACCAATATTGCAAGAGCATTATATCTGGGTGAATTCCAACACATCCCATGTTTTGCTCACACAATTAATTTGGTGGTGCAACATTTTTAAAACAATGACAGGGGCATGCAGGAGATGCTCTCCATGGCCTGCAAAATATCCGGACATTTTAGACATTCGGCGACTACTTGTCAAAGATTGCAGGTACTGTTAAATTTGCCCTGCCATCAGCTGACGCAAGAGGTAGTAACTCTGTAGAATTCTACCCTCTATATGCTTCAGCGGATGGAGGAACAGCAAAAGGCCATCCAGGCCCATACAATGGACTATGACATAGGCCGTGGAGGGGGAATGCACATTACTCAAGCGCAGTGGAAAATTATTTCCGTGTTGTGCAAGATTCTCAAACCCTTTGAACTTGCCACACATGAAGTTAGTTCAGACACTGCCAGCTTGAGTCATGTCATTCCACTCATCAGACTTTTGCAAAAACAGCTGGAGAAACTGAAGGAGGAGGTGAAACAGAGCAATTGCGCAAAGTATGTCGGACTGGTGGAACAAGCCCTTGCTTCGCTTCACAAGGATCGAAGGATCATCAATCTTTTTAAATCTGAAAAATATATTTTGGCAACCATTCTGGATCCTAGGTTTAAGTCCTACCTTGTGAGTTTTTTTCCAACAGACCGAAATCTAAAACTGTGCAAAGAGATGTTAGTAAAAAAATTGTCAGCTGCAGCCGCACGTGAAACGCCATCATCTCCTCCTTCAGTTTCTGCAGCTGTCAGGAAAAGACTCAATCTTCCTTACAGAATGCCTGCTGGTCAAGCAGATCAGTCACCAAAAATGACATCTGGTCGGGCCTGAGAGAACTGCCTACTAGTGACATGTCTTCTGCCGTGACTATGTGTGATATGGTCTCCATTCACAGAATGGTGGAGTACTATTTCAGAGATAACATCCTAATAGACATGTCAGACAGTCCCTTTCAGTACTGGCAGGAAATAGAGGCAATTTGGAGTCCCATACACAAACTGGCTTTGCATTACTTAAGTTGCCCACCCTCAAGTGTGTACTCCGAAAGAGTTTTCAGTGCAGCTGGCAACCTTGTCAGTGATCGGCATATGAGGTTACTTCCTCAAAATGTGGAAAAGATGATGTTCATTAAAATGAATTACAAATGCCATGAGGAAGACCTCTACCAACAATTGCATAAAACAATTACAGAGGTGCCTATGGTGGATTCCAGCGGGGACAAATTAATATTGTGTGAAGAAGAGGATGTACACACTGATGGGGATGACGAGAACGAGGATGGCGACAACTAGTAATGTAAAGCCAGTTTGTGTATGGGATCATTTTCATTTCCATGTCCATATCACATTGGCAGCTTGTTTTATGGGGGTCCAAACAAACCAATAATTTCAGCCACAATTGGCAGTCCTTGTCGCTGAAATGATTGGTTTGTTAAACTGTGAATGTCCTTTTTCGTATACAACATAAGGGTGGGTGGGAGGGCCCATGTACTATTCCATCTTGCACCTTTTTCCTTTCCATTATGTGCTGGTTGGGGCATTGCTGCCTGACATTTTAAATTAATGTTATGGTTGGTTTAGGAACCAATGATTTGTTTTTAAATTAATTTATTATCAATTTTACAGCCAGGGGCTGCACCAAATGAATTGTTTTTTACTTTTTTAATTAAATTATTATTAATTATTCAGCCTGGAGCTGCACCAAAGAATTGTTTTTTTAATTATTTTACAGCCAGGTGCTGCACCAATGAATTTTTTATTATTAATTATTCAGCCTGGGGCTGCACGAATGAATTGTTTTTTAAATGATTTATTATCAATTTGACAGCCAGGGGCTGCACCAACTTTCAACTATCAATTCTTCAATCCTCAAGGGTATCCCAACCATCATCTTTGCACAGTCCTCAACTCTATTAATAATTATATCAATCAGTTTTGAGCCAGCAAGCTGGATGCAACCTTTTGGCCCTTTAACTAGATGAAAAAATTAATATTGTGAGCTGTGAGGTGGTCAAAATTGACTGGAAACAAGTGGAAATAAATGTTATTGAGGTCATTAATACTGTAGGAACAAAAAAATGGCCCATTTTATGTGATTTTAGCAGTTTTTTTTATTTTTTAAGAAAAAATCCAGATCCAAAACCAAAACACGAAAACAAAACACGGAGGTGAGGTTTTGGCAAAACCAATCCAGATCCAAAACCAGGGGAGATCCAGATCCAAAACCAAAACCAAACACGGGGGTCGGCGCACATCTCTAATTTATATAGTGAGTGTTAGGGTCTTTTAGATTATGCATTTGGTACATGAGCTATAATCAGTCGCTAGAAATTTATCAAAAAAAAGCAAAGAATATTTTATGTATGTTGCCTTGTCATAAGTACTTAGGTCACACCTACAATAAAAATCTGCTAGGTGTGAGGGATCTGCTGTTCCTGATTGAGCTCAGCTGATATACAGGAGGACAGCCAGAGCTTACAGCCATGTGGCTTGTTCATTATCTATTTCTGGTACGTTTGTATTTTAAAAATGATTCTTTATAAAAAAAAAAAATCAAAGAAATTCTGCACCAGGAAAGTGGCCTTGTTCTTGTTTTGTGCTAGATATAACTAGGAATTGTGGGCAACAAATAATGTGAAGGAGAATCCGCAGAGAATAAAATCTTCATAGTGATTTTCAATATCCAAAGGGAATTAATGGAAGACCAGGTGACCTGAAAAGAGTCTACAGTATCACTATTTATGCAACTTTTGAATTACATTTGTGGATAATCAGTGCACTGTTTTTTGGTTTTTACATACTATTTTATTTAAATAATAAAGTTGATAATTTTTTTGCCACTCACTGTATAAATATCGAATGCTTGAATAAGCTTGAGAAGATATAAGCAGACTGTTTTTTATTTGGTACATTACTAGTTAGAGCTGGTTTTTGTTTATAGTTTGTAATTGGTAGAGGTCAGTTGCCAGTCATTATCTGTTAGCCTATTAGCTGCCCCGTCGAGGCGGGGTTTAGCACTAGTGTAGTAGGGCTGGAGGAGGAGTCAACTTCCTCTTTCCAGTTTGTGATCCCAGACTGATAAGTACCCTGCATTTATTGTCTGTTTTTCTGCTATACAGCTTTAAATAAAACTTTTAAATTCCTTTGCTTTCCTACTTATTCCACAGCTCTTCCTCACAGCTTTTTCTTCTGTCCTTCTATTTCTTTATTCCCTCTTTTCCTGCCTTTTCCTTCCCCTCAGTTTCCTGTCAGGTCCTCTCTGCCCCCTTCCCATCACTTTCCCCTTTGACAATACCCCGTCCCCACTGCAATGCCCCCCCTCCTAGCTGTCTTGTAGAGGCGGCTAGACCGTTATTGGTCGCCGACGCTTCACCTGTGGCATGGGGTGCCCCCCTGTCCACAATGAGCACTGGCCCCCACCCCTCGTCCTCCGCGGCGGTGGTTGACTGTGTGCGCCTGCCGACCCTGCTGGCTCCTTCACCCTCTGGCATTCAGGCCTGGCTGGTGAGGGGCTCGTGGGCATTGTAAGCACCCCCCGTCCGCTCAGTTCTCCGGCCATCAGCGGGATGGTGCGCAGGGATTCCCCAGCAGCTAGCCCCGCCCCCTCTATAGCGGCCACCATTTTAGATGCTGGGGAGGTCCAGACCACCTCAGATTCCCCTCTCTCTGTCCAAGGGACAGGAGGTTTATGGATTTCTACTGCCCCTAGCTTCCTGGGTTCACCCTTGAGCCAGGATGCTGGGATGTTAAACATTTTACATCCCACCCTGCGCTTAATATACATAGGCCGCGATTGCTGCAGGATAGAGCAACCCCTTATGGGGGCTCTTGGCCCAGGTTGCTGGCACCAGTGTTAACCACTCCACCTGCTGCAGCTAGTACACATGCAAGGCCGTAGGTTTGGGCTTATGTACCTGGCCCTGCCCCAAATCCGGCGTTTTGTATCACCCCTTACTTTAGCCAAAGCTCATACCAGCAGCCATTCGCCAATCCATTTCCAGGTTTTAGCCACAAATTCTACACCCCTTCATTCCCACAGGCACCTAGGCATTTCACACAGCAATACTCTGCTGCCTCGGCCTATTCTACCCCTGTGCCTCATCAGGCCCAAATGATTCCCAGGCAGCACCTAGACCATCAGCCTTTGAGTCAACCCCCCCTTCCCCAAGTCCCGCCGCCACCACTGCCACCAACTCCAGGGCAGGCTTCTCCAGCTCATACTCCTTTAACCCCCCCACCACAAAATGCCCCTCCTGAACGCTCTACCATCTGTGTACCAGCAGTTTCTGTGCGTAACGCAAGTGTATTAAGTCCACAGGTCTTTTCGGTTCAGCCGTTGGTGTCCATATCGACTTCCGGGGATGTCGTCGCAGAGGAATGTTTGTCATCATTTCAAAGCGCGGTGGGCGCACCGCAAAACGAGGGACAAGCTTCCACTTCTAAGGACGTTCCTGCGATCCCATTGTTTTTCTGGATCAGATTATATGAGTTGCAGTACCTTAATTTGCTCCGTTGTCGCATTTTGATGACTCTTCCAATTCTTCTAGCTCGGGGGAGAGGCCGCACAAGCTTATGAAATATTTTGTGCAAAAGCTGAAAGGAAAAGGCAAAAGTCCTAAAAGAGCAGGCAGTGTAGCGGCCAGTTCGGTTCTGGATGCTTCAGGTGATGCGGTCCATTGCTCCAACACGGTGATATTGAGGGGTGTTAGGTCCAAGATCAGGGAGTGAATACGAAAAAGTTGATATGTCAACATGTTCGCAATCATGCATGACACTAAGAAGGCATTAGACACAATGAAGACAGGGGGAGTGGCAGCCAAGGAGGCCAGGAGGTGCTATCAGAATTGGCTTACTAGTATGTATGTGTTTGCTGCGTGCTACATTGAGACACGCCCGGCTGAATGTATGACCGTGTTAAAGTACTTACATTTAGTGCAGGACATGCAGGTGTCAGTTAGGCATAATGTTTGGAGGCAGCACAATGAGCTTTTTAGGAAAAAGCAGGATGGCCAGAACATTTTTAGTTTTGGTTTTAAGGATGTGGAGGTGTGGGTGGAAGTTACGCAACAGGCCCAAGTAACTGTCGAACCTACTGTTGGGCATTAACACCCCTTTCCTGCCGGCCCAGGATTTAATACCAGAGGGAAGGGGAAGTGCTACGCATTTAATAATGCCCAGTGTAACAGAGGGGCTAGCTGCTGCTATCGGCACGTCTGCATGCTTTGTGGGGGAAGTCACTCGGCGAAGGCCTGCAGTCATCTCGGGAGTCATGCAGCAGGTAAGGGGGATCAGTGTGTGGGTGCTAAGTAAAGCTGTGTCTCTAATTAAGGTGGAGGTGTTAGAGCATTGGTTGAGGCGTTATCCTCTTAGGGAGGAAGCGGCCTTCCTATTACAAGGTTTTAAAGAGGGTTTTAGGTTACCGTTGGTTTCTCTGGTTTTAGTTGTAGCTAAAAGAATTTAAAGTCAGCTAGGGATTTTCCAGAGGTTGTGGCAGAAAAAATAGATGTGGAGCTGAGTTTGGGGCGTATGTGTGGCCCTTTTACCTCACCGCCAGTGAAGGATCTTTGCATTTCTCCGCTGGGCGTGGTACCAAAGAAAGAACAAGGAATGTTCAGGTTGATACAACACCTGTCCTACCCGGAAGGAGAGTCAGTAAATGACGCTTTAGATCCAGTCGATTGTAGTGTCACCTACCAGTCATTTGAGGATGCACTTTGTATCGTGCAGGATTTTGGGAAAGGGGCTTTATTGGCTAAATTGATATTGAATCGGCTTTCAGGTTGCTAACTTTGCATCCCGAGTCATTTAGGTACATGGGTTTTCGGATAGGCGGTTCAATTTACGATGATAAGTGTCTACCTATGGGCTGTTCTATTTCTTGTTCCTTTTTTGAATGTTTTAGCTCTTTTTTATAGTGGTGTCTTCAAGAAGGTACTGGCCAGTCAGGAATCACTCATTATCTTGATGACTTTTTTTTGGTAGGGCAGGCCGATAGCACAGTCTGTATCGAGCTGCTGTTTTTGGTCCAAGCGCCTTTTGGGTCAATGGGAGTTCCCATTGCATACAAAAAGATGGAGGGGCCGGTTACTAAGTAGTCTTACCTGGGTATTGAAATTGACACTGATTTGGGTTTGTGTAGACTCCCCTGTGAAAAAGTGCGGAAGATTAGCGAGTTGTTATCGAATTTTGTGTCCGTTAGGAAAATATCTTTGAAGCAGCTGCAGTCACTACTAGGTTTGCTCAATTTTGCTTGTCGCGTCATTCCCATGGGTAAGGTTTTGTCGCAGGCTGGAGCGAGCATCCGCAGGCGTCAAGAAGCCACACCATATGATCCGCCTTTAGGCGGACATGAAGAAGGATTTTAAGGTCAGGTTAAGATTCCTAAAGGAATTTAATGGGGTTCGCATTTGGCTCACTTCGTCTGTGGCTAATCACGAACTTCAGTTGTTCACAGATGCATCAGGGGCATTAGGTTTTGGAGCATTTTTTGAGGGTGAATGGTGCGCAGAGGCTTGGCCTGATGTATGGCATTTGGAGGGTTTGATTCATAATTTACTCCTGTTGGAGCTATTTCCAATTGTGGTAGCAGTTGAACTTTGGGCATCGAGGTTTAGCAATAGTAAAATTGTATTTTGATGAGATAACTTGGAGGTGGTTCAAGCTATTAACAATCACAGGTCGGCCTGCTCCCAAGTGCTGAGGCTGCTTAGGCATTTCGTTTTTGTCTGTCTGCTGAGGAATATTGATTTCACGGCCAAGCATGTCCCAGGTGTGGAGAATGAGATTGCTGATGCCTTGTCTCATTTCCAGTGGGATAGGTTTAGGTTGTTGGCCCCGTCAGCCAGGATTCATGGATTGTTTTGTCCCAATTTTGTCTGGCAGATCATAAATCCATCATTGAAGGACTCGCTTTGAGAGCACTTGCTCCAGATACATTGAGATCCTATTCCGCAGCTTGGAATGTATGGCAGGTTTTTCTGGTGAGATCGGAGGCGGGTAAGGAGCTGCATGTCAGTATGTCTGAATTTGTATGGCATGGGCATGAGAGCGGGCGTTCAAAGGCTTCTATGTCTTGAACTTTAGCTGGCATTTCCTATTTCTCGTGTCTGAATGGTTTGACTGATCCTACAAAGTCATTTTATTATTGCTAAAGTGTTGAGAGGCTGGGCGAGGGAGCAGGTGACTTTAGGTGATTTGCGTAGGCCAATAGATGTGGGTATGTTGAAGGATTAAGTTTTGGCAGTCTCAGGCATAGCTAAGGGTTTTGTTCAGTTTGTCTTTTGCGCTGGCATTTTTCTGCGCTTTATGGGTTGGGGAGTTAGTAGCAGCGAATAAAAAAAATCAGCCAACTCAGGGTTGCTAATAGGTAATGTAGTTAAGGCTAATTTAATTTTGTTAAAAATACAGAAATCAAAAACGGATAAGATGGGTTGGGGGTGTTGGATTCCTGTACCCTCAGCGCAGCAGCATCAGGTTCTTCCACAGAGGCAATCAAGCTCTTAGGTAGATGGAAGTCTTCGGCTTACAAGAGTTATATAAGGGGCAATAAATTGCAGAAGTAGTGGCGCTCCTGGCGTGTTTGTTCTTTGGGAAACCCAGTGCCTTATGCTACCCGCCACTAGGGGGGATTGGAGTTCTTTTCACTTTTGCCCTCAAATAAAGAGGTTTTGTTTCTTTCACCTCCATCTGGGTCACCGAAACAACTCAGTCCCCCCCCCCCTTTTTTCATTCTTGGTTAAAGTTTTTAATCCTATTATTATATTTTATTAATGCTTATGTTATACGATTGGGCGTGTTATCAAGCACCCTCGTCTTCGCTATGATGAGGCGCATTTATATAGGCCAGATGGGGTGCACCTCACTGAAGAAGGTTTTGAGTTTTTTTTCTCGGATATCCTGGCCTCGTTGGAATAGTTTGGGAGGGACTAGGTTTTTCTTTGGTGGCGTTACGTGGCCATTTTTTGTCCACGTCGTTGGCGGAAAACAGTACTCCTCGACGGCTCAATTTAGCGCAGCAGAGCTTGGCTAGCATTCCCCCTTTGAGAGAGGCGAGTCGGTTACTAATTTAGGGGAGAATCAGGTCTTCATCCTAGGGAGGGACCAGCACTATGCTAGTTAAGGGGAGGTGGTACTACCCAGGATGGCTTGCGCACGGGGTGGAAAAACTCCACCCCATTTTTGGTAAAGCAAACAATTAATTACCAGCTGTAGACAGAGGTAGCACTGCTTTTTCACCACCAGGACTAATTCATTCAATTCTAATTTGATATAAAAAAATTTGGCTGTGACCTCTTTTTCCAATTCTATACAGTTTTCTGTGTCTTATTTATTTAGTTAAGATAAGCTTAAGAGTGATGTTTGAAATAATAAAACTGTGGGTGACTTAATTCTATATACTGTACACACTGTACATTTATAAAACTTCCCATATATGTACACATTATCTCTGAGTGAACTGGCACAGATCATAGTATCAATGAAAATGTTATGTGAGTTTCGCACTCATCCTGGCAACCTATTAGGAGTGCAAATTATCTCTGTGTCCTGTGCTATATTAGGCCGCTTCACACTTTTAAATGTGCAAATGTTCCTTCTCACATTAGATGAGTAACTGCTGTACAATCTGAATGTATTCTACATATTTATTTGTACAGTCTATTCCAAACTATAAATTTGAACAAAGTTGCCCACATCTAATTATACAATATTGGGGCTTGTTCACAGACCTGAGAAAATAAACATAGCAAGTCCAGGCACACACAAAGCCCCCCTTTGCAAGGACTATTTTTTGTGTGTACTAATAACAGATAGGTGTTATTCAACAAGTCATTTCATTATTTCCCACATTTCAGTTTGTGATGTTTTTATTTTCTTTCTTGCCATGTTTCTGCATTAAATCATGTCAGACTTGCAGACATTAAATACAGCTTGTACAGATACATTACATGAGTTATGGATTCATGGAAGAGATTCCCAGCAGAGGCGGTAGATGTTATTAAATACAGTAAGGACATTAAAATTTCTTGAAACAGAGATGGTAATTTCACAATGAAGTTTAAGGTTGCTGTGTGAACTGTCTGGTCATATTTAATGGGACATAGTGCATGCATTATACATTCTGTCATAGAACAGTTGTCAGGCATGTAAAATAACATCATTGTATAGCAAGTTTCATCTGCAGTATGCTTGGTGCAACTGGCTGGAATACAATACTTTGCATTACTGGGTAGCATTTAAGTCATCTATCGCAGGTTGTAGCATTAATAATGAAATGTTGCAACTACAGTACTTGCTAGGATGAACAAAGCCGCTATCTTAACACATAGCCCAGGGCAGGGAAAGCTTCTTTTAAGATACTGTGCATTAAAACAGCATGTTTGTATGCAGTGCCTCTTGTTTGTGCAGCTGAAGCAGGAGAATAAACAGTATGGTCTTTGTAATCTTTAGTCTGAAATGAAATGAAAAGCTGTCATCCAGTGGTCTCTGCAGCATCAGCCTAATGCCCGAGGATCTATCACACATGAGAGAACTAAACAAATTGTCCTTATGTCTCCAGGGAAAACCGTGCTGTGTGAGCCACAGTAAATCCCTCTATCTCTTTTTGCACTGGTATAACTGTCTGTAATAGGGTGATGATAGTAATGTTACTTAAATCTTACAACCCTCTTGGGGCTGTGCATATAGCAGAACATCAAGAATATACAGCAATAATAACTCCCACTTTACCCACATACTCTACTTACTGTATAAAGTCAAAACAAACAGTACTTGAAGCACTGTTCTTTACTGCCTACTGATTCATTTCATACAGCAATGTGTAGATGACTTGTCACACAAGGGGTCAATTTATCAAAGACTCATTCATGCAAAAACTGAACATTTTGGCAGGATTTGGGCCTATTTATCAAAGTCTATATCCTGGTGAGACTTTAGCAAAGCTTCATGCCTACTGTAATTACCACAGATTGCTAAGGTACAATACAGCAATTGCTAATGCCATATGAGGATGGCATTAGCTGGCATTGCCACAGGAAAACAAATCTTATTAAATTTAAGCATTTTACCACTTTTATATATATATATATATTTTTTTTTTTAACAAAATTGTGGAATTTGGAACTGGATTCCCCGCTCCCCATTACCGAGTACATACAGGAGTCGATATGTCAGCTCCTCCCCTGTCATACTCCCTGTCAGACTGCAGAGAGTTTTGAATATAAAAATGATTAGAATAATATAAAGAAGATATTTATAACATATAAATATCTTCTTTGTATTATTAACAAATAAAATAATGACAATACCACGCCTCACTGAAAGGATATGATGTCACAATTCAGATAAAAGATATAGGGGTCTATTTACTAAGCAGTGTTAGGAGACAGAGTGGAAAGTGATTAGGTACCTGCCAATCAGCTCATAACTGTCATTTTTCAAACTCAGCCTGTGAGATGGCACTTAGGAGCTGATTGGCTGGCACCTTATCACTTTTCACTCTGTCTCCTAACACTGCTTAGTAAATAGACCCCATAATGTTCATAATCCAAATTCTTCAGATCAGACACAATGATAGTCCTCTCCACAATATCAGTGAAGTCGTCACATAGAAGAAAAGAAACACATTTCCATAGTGTAGTGATCTTAGTCAATGGAAAGTAGATCCCAATTCTAAACCACAGATATACTATTTTTGCTGTGCTGATAAATGTCTCAGAAGAGAGAAGGGAACACCCTTGATAATTAAGTGTTTTTAGAAAACGATGCTCACTTGTACGCTTAAAACAGTAAGGTGATCCCAGGCTTATAAAGATATCTTTTCACTTCTATGAATTTCAAGGGGTCACCACGTGTAGATAGACAAAAACAATAAGCAGCTCATATGTAAGCTTACTTCTGGAGCAGTGATCAAATGCATATAGCGGTTTCTTTTAATCCTTTCGAAACCTCCTTTTGTATAATATGGATGACGTTCCACTCAAATTAAGGGAATTTGTCACATAGAAAGAAAAAAGTAAATTTTCATAGTGTAGTAAATTCAGTCAGTAAGGAATAATAGACCCCAATTTTGAACCCAAAATAGGGTCTTTTAATTGTGTTAGTGAATTTTCAAAACATGAGGGATCACCCTTAGTGACTAAGGGGGTCATTCAGACCCGCTCGTGAGCGGTAGTACGCTCGCAAGCGGGTCGATGTTCCCCCACTGCGCATGCGCACGACGGAGGGAGCTCCGTCGTGCGCATGCGCGAGACCCGGCGATCGACGGGCTCTCCATCGCTCCGGGTCTCGCACCGAAGGGGGCGTGCTGTCGATGTTGATTGACAGCACGCCCCCTTTGGTGGGCGTGCCGGGGGCATGCCTGCCAGACGGAGGCGTTCCCATGGGAACGCCTACCGTCTGAAACCAGCCTCACGGACATCACTAGTGATGTCAGTGGGAGTGATTTTGGCTCTGATAGAGCCAAAATCACTCCAGGGCTTGCGGCAGCGAGACCCTACCGCGGGGTCTCCGTTGCAAGCCAGATGGTCTTGACCATCGCGGCCATCATCATGGACGCTCGCTATAGCTGTGGGTGGTAACCCACAGCTATGCGAGCGTCCATGAGGACGCTCCTAAAACAGGTAGGAGGGCCCTGATTCAGAGCGAGCGCTCTGGTCAGAGCGTTCAGCTCTGAATCAGGCCCTAAGGACCTCATTCAGAGTCGGTCGTTGTGGCCGCACGGTCGTACGCATACAATGTTTTTCTTTCTGCGCCTGCACACGGCTAGCAGTGCGCATGTGCGTACGAGCTCTACCGATCACAAATACTGTCGGTCGTAGGGCTTCCGACACGGAAGTGGATTGCTAAAGTTGATTGACAGGAAAGACCGTTTGTGGGAGTATACGGGGGTGGTGGTCTGGAAACAGAGGCGTTCTTCAGCGTTTCCAGGCGTTTTAGGGGAGTGCATAAATTACCTGCTTCATACGACCAAGAATTGCGGATGCATGAAAACGTCACTCTACGAACAGGCTGATCGTCCAGGCTAAGGTAGGCAAGAAGCGTCCGTAAGCCACAACAGTATAATCGTTAATCTGATGTTCCCTGCGATGTTCCGATTTTGAACCACACAAACCAAGCAGCTAAGATTGCTGCATTGTAACTATTAACACTGCTAATTACCTTGTAACTCATTTCACTTGCGTGTGCATTAGTGAATTCGTAACCAAAATGTTTCTTTGTGCTTTTTAACCAGTTTTTTGCTCAAACAGTTTTTAAAACATCTAGCATTGTGTTTTGCATAGCAGCCTTTTCAGATACCACACTATTTAAACCTTGTATACATTGATATAGTTAAAGATAGACATTTTTGGTATGAAATTATTTTATTTTTGTGAAATTTGCCTAAGAATAAGAATAATTGTTTAGGTAACATTTGTATATAAAATTTTTGGTTAAAAAAAAAAAAAGAACTTGAGACATTGGTGACCAGAAATATGGGGACTGGACAACAGGTGAGGGAGGAGATATCCAGGGCTACTTGCGTCGTTTGGGCCGGCTCGGAGGAAGAGGTAAGCTACGGACAGCCGACTGCCATGTAATACGCCGACTGGCCTGGCCAGAGGTAGATGGGATTTCCTCTGGCCTTGGCATAGGGCTCTCCATACATGCGGGGGTGGCTGTTGGGCTGCCAGAGTTGGTGGACCTGGGAGGAAGGGAGTCTCGCTCCATCATGGCAGGTGGGTTGGCCTGCTCCTGGGTATTGGCCAAACGATCTAGGGCCCCAGCAATGGTCTCCAGGGCCACCGCCACCCTCACCAGAGTGGTCTCCATCCTCAGAAGAACACATGTGTTATCCTGAGTTTGGGAGACCAACCTGGTGAGGAGAGGCACTGCTCGGTCTGATGTTTGCCCTGGAGTAGACTCCACAGGGTCCCCAGATGGAGTACTTGGATCCTCCCCTGCAGAGTCCCCATCTGTGCTGGACCCAGACCTGACCTCAGGAGCAGGCACTACCTCCTCTGAGTCTGGATTATAAATTAAAAAATGTTATTTGTTTTTCCAAAAAAAAACAACAGACGTTTAAGCTTTATACTTTTTGTCTTACAAAATGAAATTACCTTCTTGCACATGTGGAGCATTGAAGTCAGCCATGTCAGTGTCCATAGTGGACACGCCGACTATCTCCTCTTCCATCACACATCCCTGAGCCAACGTCTCCAACCTTGTCAAGGCCAGCTCCTCAGGGATGGGACCACCACCTGTCCCCGCAGCATGGTCCACCCTACTCCGTAGCTTCCTCTTCAGTTGGTATTTGAAATCCATCTAGCTGTCAATGTTATTTTTAAAATTTTAAGTGTTAGTTTTTTTAAATAAGATCAAGCTTTGGCCTTCAGTACACTCACAATATCATTTTCTTACCGTTTTTTACGACTTTCTGTGTTCTGTAGGTTGTCCCCACACCATTAACAGCCCTGGATATCTCCTCCCAAATCCTGTCTTTGGCTCCAGCCCCCATATTTCTGGGTGCATTGACTTGGTTCTCCATTGTCATGGTCACCAATGTCTCAAGCTCGATCCGTGAAAATGGAAGGTTTCTTGGCCTTGGCCTTGGCCTGCTTGGGCCCGCCTCCTCCTCCTCTACTGCTGGACTTTGATTCCCAGCACCTACAACAATTTTTCAAATAGTACAATTTTTTAAAATATTTTTTGGGAATATGACCAGTTCTTGTGTTGTGTAAAATATGTGATTGGAACTTACCTGGCTCAGTTGGCCTCTGCTCACCATGCTCCTCGCTTGCCATTCTGCTAACCTGTGAGAGAGCATGGAGAATACTGCTTCTGTAGACTTTTTTATAGATGTGATCGCATCCCTGGATTGGTTACCCGTGCATCCTTATTTCCCTAACTACAAACGCACACCTTTCCTGCATTCCGTAATCACTGCATGGGTTGGGCTAGATGTGAGTGCATTCCTGGATTGGTTACCCATGCATCCTTATTTCCCTAACTACAAATGCACACCTTTCCTGCATTCCGTAATCACTGCGTGGGTTGGCTAGATGTGAGCGCATCCCTGGATTGGTTACCCGTGCATCCTTATTTCCCTAACTACAAATGCACACCTTTCCTGCATGTTTCAATAATTGGTGTTTGGTTTCTTTATTTAAGGCAAAGCCAAATGTTCCCTTACTTGTGGGTTGTAGTTGGAGTGTTTGGTGGTGCAGGAGGTGTTTGATAATAGTTAAATAGTTTGAAGTTGATTGAGAGGTGCTTGTGTGTGTAGTTTGTGAGGTGTTTGTTTGAAGTTGATTGAGAGGTGCTTGTGTGTGTAGTTTGTGAGGTGTTTGTTTGAAGTTGATTGAGAGGTGCTTGTGTGTGTAGTTTGTGAGGTGTTTGTTTGAAGTTGATTGAGAGGTGCTTGTGTGTGTAGTTTGTGAGGTGTTTGTTTGAAGTTGATTGAGAGGTGCTTGTGTGTGTAGTTTGTGAGGTGTTTGTTTGAAGTTGATTGAGAGGTGTTTGTGTGTGTAGTTTGAGAGGTGTTTGTTTGAAGTTGATTGAGAGGTGCTTGTGTGTTTTTTATTTTTTTGGTATTAATTTATTTTGGTTGTGGGTTTTTTTTATTTTTTTTATATTTTTTTTAGTGTTGTTTTTTTTGTGTTCCTTTCTTTTTGGGTTGTTTTTTTTATTGGTGTTCCTTTCTGTTTTTTTTTTTTTGTGTTTGTTTTTTTGTGGTGTTTTTTTTTGTGTTCATTTTTTTGCTGTTTTTTGTTTGTGTTCGTTTTCTTGTGGTGTTTTTTTGTGTTCGTTTTTTTGTGGTGATGGTTTTTGTGTTCCTTTTTTTGTGGTGTTGGTTTCTGTGTTCCTTTTTTGTGTGTGTTTTGTTTTTGGTGTTGTTTTTGTTTAGCAAAATTTGATTACTTTGGAGTTTGAAAAACCCCATAAGTTTTTGGGCTTGATCCGGTGACTTTTTTTGTTTGGTTGGTCGGCCTTTTGTCTTCTTCATAAATCCAATGTTATTTGAAGAATCAAGTAAGTGTGCCAGCCTACTGCATTTTGTTTGTTATTTTTTTTGGATCAACAATCATAATCTTTGTTATTTTTTGTTTTTTATTCTAATTTTTTTTTAAATATTTCTTAAAGGTGTTTAACACTCCTTTTTGGTCTGGAATCAGGTAAGTGTCTATTTTTTCAAACATACACTTTTTTTTAGTTTATTCTATTTTTTTTAACAAAATTTTTGGGGAATATTGTTTATTGTTCTATTTTTAAATTCTAATTTGGTACATTTAACAACAATTCATATTTGCGAGTTTAAAAATTAAGCATGGTTTTAACACTAAAAGTAGTAATATTGTTTTGTCCTTAAAAAATTTGTTTTTTTTAATTTTTCCCTCTCATTTTTAAATCGAACAACAAATACACATGTAGTGATTTCCGAAGATGGCACTGCCCGACCCTGTAAAAATATGCCCCATTATTATAAAGCTAAGTATTTTTGCACAAAATTTCAAAATACACTCTGGAGAACCAATTAAAAATATAAATTTAACTTTACAGAGCAATGTTGGACAGCTAATAGTTGCCATGTTGACCCCCACCAACCTTCCTCAGCCTCCTCCTGGGCGTAGGCATAGGAGGCATGCAAGGGCCAAGATATATAGAACACGTGTCACCCTTTTTGGAATGCCTGATGATGTGGTTGTTACCACTTATCGCCTGCCTCCAAATATTATCCTAGACACTCTTTCAATAATAAAGAATGATCTAGAAAGTCAGATTAACATTCCAACAGCAATCTCACCACTTACACAGTTGTTGGTGGTATTACATTTCTGCGCCTCAGGCTCCTTCCAAACCACTGTGGGGCTGGTGGGTGGCCTCTCCCAGCCCTCATTTTCACGGGATCCTGAGGCGTGTGCTAGATGCATTTTTCAATCATCTAGCACATTTTATTAGTATGCCTTTGGATAAGGAAGCCCTTGATGTGGTAAAGCAAAAGGTTTTTGAAATTGCAGGCTTTCCACACGTCATAGGGGTAGTGGATGGCACTCACATAGCACTTCAGCCCCCTGCATGCAGGGAACAAATATATAGGAACTGCAAACATTACCATTCCCTAAATGTACTGGTGCTATGTGATGCCTCCCTCCAGATCCTCTCCCTGAATGCTAAATTCCCAGGCTGCACCCATGATGCGTATGTGATCCAGCATTCAGGGATTTGGCCCAAATTAAGCACACTGCAAGCTGGTGATGCGTGGATTTTTGGTAAGTAAAAATCCAGTATGTCTTTATAGTAATAGTGTAAACAGGTTCTCATGGTAAATGTATATCTTTTGGTGTCCCATTTCCATCAGGTGACAGTGGATATCCTTGCACACCCTAGCTGCTGACTCCTTATTTGACTCCCACACCAGGGCCCCAAACTCACTATAATGCCGCATTTACTGCCACCAGGCAGACGGTGGAGCGCTGTATCGGCCTTTTAAAGGGCCGGTTCCGGTGTCTCCATCACTCTGGTGGTGCACTCATGTACTTGCCGGATATGGTTTCTCGAATTGTTGTCCTGTGTGGGATTTTACACAACATTGCAATAAGAAGTCGAGTACCCATGCAGCCAGAGGAGGCCTTGCCAGAGGATGGCCCCCCGGAGGAAGGTGTTGTGATACTGTCGGGGGGGGGCAGACGCGATGATGTTGTTTCACATTTTTTTAGGTATGCATATTTACATTTTTTGGAAAAGAAAATACAATTTTGCAAAATGTATTTTAATGTGGCCCTTTTTCTTTTGTTTTCTTTTCCTACCAACAAAATCACAACACTTTCCAAAACATGGATAAAAAATGGAACCCATTGGCAATACCCTGTATGTTTTTGGGCAACTAACACATTTTGCACAGATATCCCCCAACATGTTTAGTTAATTTGCCTATTGTTTTAGTAATTGATATGTTTCCATTCCAAAATCTGTTTGTTTTTTACTATACTTGTTTAGGTTTGACTAAGCCAGATGTTTAATTTGCCATACCATGAGGACATTTGTTATGTGTGAATCTGTTATGTTTTTTTTTTTACCATTAAAAGCCTGTTGGCAACATGTTTGTTACGTAATAAATGTTTTAAATGATGCAAAAATGTTGTTGCTTGTTTGTTGTAAAAAATTGTAAGCCATTTTGAGGTGTATAATGTATGCCAACCCATAATTGAAAAATAAACAACATTACTGCAAATTTTCTTAAGGTTTACTAATACATGTTTTAAGTTCTTACACTATGGAAAGGCACCCACTTTTGTTCCTAAAATTTTTCACATGCAGAATTACACCCTTTAATGTGTGGCAAAAAAAGAGGACAAATGTTGGAAATAACACAACTTTATTTTTTTTTATATAGAAATGTCATAAAATAGTAAAAAAAAAAAAAAAAAAATACTACACATCCTCCAAACGCCCCACTAATCTTTGGAGGCAGCAGTAGGCCTGCATTAAGTAGCCCAAGGTCTCTCGCAGCTCCTCCCAAATTTCCCTCAGGATGTGGGTTAGATCTGTTGAAAATTTGTAAAAAATGCAGATTAAATACTTCATTACAATTAGAAACATTTGAACATTACACATTATTCAATGTACCAAAAAAGTGTTTAAACACACTGATGTTACGGTGTGTTTGAAAGTATCAGACACACAACATTATTAATAGGTTTCTACTTTTCTGTTGTTCAACTAATTTTAAACTCTAACTATGTGGCATAAGCCAAAATCCACTATGATGATGTTACAAATAGTGGGAGGTGTATTCTTAAGTCATGATGGCCATATCCTTAAAACACAATGCACGTATTCACTTTTAGAATGTTGTTGATAAACCAAAAAAATTTATTATTTGTTTGCTATAAAAAACATCACTTTGCCTAAGTACATTAGTACATTTTAAACACAGTGTACACAACATCAACAAGGCTAGTCTGGTTCCTAGCACCTTGGCAAGTTTGGTGACAGGTTTTTTAACATTGTAAAATACTAATCCAAATTTAATCATTAGTTCCTCAAACTCCAAAAAAATTTTGAAAAAAAACCCAAAACTATATTTTTGAGGACCCCAAAACAAAAAAGGGTCAGACAATAAACATAAGGTTGTAAGTCTGAAAAACAGCATTACTGCACAATGATGTTAAACCCCATACAGCAAATTTTCAAAACAACAAAAAAAGCACAGAAATTTTAACAAATACATGGATAACAACAACACCCCAAAAAATTTAAATAAAAAAAACATACCCTGAGAGTGTTCAGACACAGCAACAGATGGTGCCAGCGAAGCTTCGGGTGAGGGTGAATATTCGGGAGTGGGGGGAATGGTGGAAGGGGAAATGGAGGCGGAAAGATCACAGGGAGGGGAGATTTGGGATGAGTGGGCAGGGGAGGGAGACAGACTTGGGGAGGATTGGAAGAGGGAGGGAGGGTTACTGGGGGAGTATGGTGGTGGGGAGGGAGGGCTGGGTTGAGGAGATGCAGGTGAGGGCTGCTGGTTGGTAGCTTGTCTTTGGACTCGCCGTGCCCTTCTCTGTCTCCGCTGGGCTTCTAAAGTGTAAACATAAAAACCCAAAAATAAAGTTTTGAATTTCGGTTACACAATACAAGTACACATTCTGTACAATAGGGACAACATACAGGAGGGTTTTTTAACATTGACTAAAATAATTGGCAAAGGAACATACATTTTTAACAGTCCACTAATTAATACTTTTAAACAAATGCATACTTACGTCTGCGTATTTGCAAATGCAAATTCCTGAGGAGCGCAGGTGACTGGCGGCCAGGTCCGACCAGCGACGCTCTAATTGAGCAATGTTTCGGCGAAACCCCGCTGATCAGAGGGCTCGCCTCACCTCCGCATAGGCGGCCCGTTTTGTCCTATTTGAAATGGGCGGCACAGCATGGGTGATACGCCTGTCCATTATGTTAACCAGGACAAGCAGCTCTCTCCTGGTAAATGCTGCAGCTCTCATAATGGCAATGGGGGTTTTTACAGAAAACATGAAATATACATGGGGTTGAAAAAATATGATTGCCTAAAATATTTACACTTTCATCAAAAACACCACTATTGGCCAGTCCTTTAATCATGTGTCCCGAAAAATAAGGTCACATTTGATTGGCTACAACACGCAGTGTGCAATTGCAAACATAAGAGTGCAAATGAGCCTAAAGCAAAATACACATGTATTTATAAAGTTAACACAATTAGCAAATGGACATTCACAGTTAATAAACCTTACTTTGTTTTTAACATTGTGTGAAACAATAAGAACGGAGAAAACAAACATGAAATGAACAATAAAGTTTATTGACACATGATAAAAACCTCATTTGAAAGAACAGCAAGAGTTAAACACTTAATTAGATAATTGCCAACAAGCTAATAACAAGCTGATTGATAGTCCATGTAAACATGACATGTGACCATCAAAACAGCACATACGGCCGCAAACATCAGAACATAATTAGCATACAGCGAATGACAGCGCCTGACTACGATTGACTGGATCGTTCGTTCAGATCAGTCGGTAGCTAGAGGAGGTGCAGTGCTAACGAATGGGTGTCACTTTGTTTACGATCGCCCTGCCGTACAATCGGATTTTGTGGTCGTTGGTCGTACGACCGTGCGGCTGCAACGACCAACTCTGAATGAGGTCCTAAATCTTTTAAAATGTGATGCTTACTTATATGCTTACACTAGTGAGTTGGTTCTGTGTGGAATCTCTCTTTTTCCTATTGCCCATAGTATATTACTGATGATTATTCAGTTTCTGATTCCAGCATGAACCTTATAGAATTTGTAGTTTTTGGTTCTGTGCAGAATCTCTCATAAAGGTATCTTTACACTTCTTCCAGACACCGAACCAAGGATGATTTGAGGCCGGGTCACTGAGGACAGCTAATCCCCACCCTCTAACCGGTTAGAGGGTGGGGATCAGCTGTCCTCAGTGACCCAGCCTCAAAACAACCTTGGTCCGGTGTCTGGAAGAAGTGTAGAGATACCTTTATGAGTCTGGAGCTAACTCACTAGTGGACAAGAGGAAAAAGAGAGATTCCGCAAAGAACCAAAAACCACAAAAATGTGTTTCTTGTCTTCTATGTGACAACTTCACTGATATTGTGGAGAGGACTATCATTGTGTCTGATCTGAAGAATTTGGATTATGGACATTATATCTTTTACCTGAATTGTGAGATCATATCCTTTCAGTGAGGCGCAATATTGTCATTATTTTATTTGTCTATATTATTTACCCAGTCTTGATAACATCGGGAGATTTGTACCAGCTGCCTTTTTTTCAGCACATGGGTCAATCCATTTATTGTAATCTTCTTTGTATTATTCAGATCGTTTTTATAGGCAAAACTCACCAAAACTGCAGCACTCCCTGGAAATACAGGGAGAGATGAGAGATGAGGCAGTAAGAGCTCAGCCTCACCTCTGAGAGCTCAGACACTGCCTGGAGCTGGGGGCTGGGCCACAAAGTAACCAATAAAACACAGAGAAAAATAACTAATGGAAGCGTCCCTCACTGCGAGGGGACTTGCCTTGAGCTCTGATGGACACCTCTGACGATCAGGTGACCAGTCCAGGGACTACTCAGGCATCAGAGCTCAGCAGCAGCCATGGGCACCGAGAGGGGGGGGAGCGGGTACAGTTTACCTGGGCCCGGGCTTGCTAAAGGGTCCCGTCGGGGCCCGGGTCCGGCGTTGCCCCCCACTCCCTCACAGCAGCTCAGCACACAGCTTGTCTGGGCTGCTGTGTGAGACTGCTCGCGGCTGCTGCAGCAGCTGGAGCAGTCTCCTATGGCTGTGGGGGGGAGCAATCACACTGATTGCGCCCCCCATGCTTAGCACCGCACTGGGGGGCTTACAGCGCCCCCCCGGCGCTCAGCGCCGCTATGCCTCGCTGAAAATATGATTATTGTTTCTTTTTTTTTCAAGGGGGCATGACCACGCCTACTGTGATTAGGCCACGCCCCCTCCATTACCCGGGCCCGGACAGTCTCTCAACGGCCCTGGCAGCAGCACTCAGGAGGGAAGAAAATTGGAATATGCAGGCAGAGGAAACACACAAAGAATAAGGTGAGGAGGGTTCACTGCTAGAGGGAGGTCTGTGTGTGTGAAATCTTTTGTGCAAGGGGGGATCTCCTGTGCTAGTGGGATATATGTGTGAGGGGTATCTGTGCTATAGGGAATTTGTGTATGGGGGGGGATTCTGTGAGAGGGGAGATCTGTGCAAGTGGGGCAGGTTCATATATGTGTGTGTAAATCTGGCTCTGACACTAGCCAGTGCCTCCCCATCAATTGACCTCACTGCACCTCCCTGGCTCACACATGCACTTAGTAAAAACTAACTGGCCTCGCAAGTAGTAAGATTATTCATACCGTTGATGGCCAATGTTGCCAGGAAGTTCAGCATTGCTCTGCTGCCCGGGCAACTTTTCTTTTAAAAAATGTGGTAAAGATGATGTTTTATTGCTGTACGGAGAAGCAATAGAAAGTCTTTTCTGAGGGATCTTGATAAATAAACCCCCAAAAATGACATTTACTGGAAACTTGAAATAGCATTAACAAAGGGGATAGTTCATAATGGTGGTCTGCCAAGTTATGGATTTGATGTTCGTTAATGAAGACTTCATGATATAATTGCTTTTGATTGAAGGGTAAGCCCTACTTCCTTAATATAATGTCACCATTTCCTGATTTCCTTTAACAAAATCCTAAAACAAACTAAAACTCTTAATTACCAAGTCCGAGACCAATATCCACATTTCCCTTCACCCAACCTATAACTTGCTGATGTAAATTCACACTAAAACTAAAAATTATGTATACAACCTGAGCTCTTCTTGTTAAAACACTAATAATCAATTATTTACACTGCGTAAATAAACTCCACCAAAATGCATAATCCTAAATTGTTTCTAATTCAAAATCCTATAAATTCACAGTCTCTTTATATAAATACTAAGTAAATATTAGAACCTTACAGTATACATAACTGTAGCCCACAGTCACTCCTAACATCCAATCACATCCATAAACTGCAGTAAGATTACTCTTTAGCGTAAACTTTAATACAATATTTAATCAATAGTTCTGTGAGTATATGGCCAGCCTTTCATTGGTGCACTTACTGGAACTGTTGGACCTTGGCTGTAAAAAACAAAATGATATAATATTTTGCTGGCTCTGTTTTATTAATACATTCCACCTGACCTAAAGGCTCTGTTTTACATCGTCTGCATCCATATATTGAAAGTATAGATACTGTCCCATGTCTGCGGTTTAATATGACACTTTCTTTAGACTGAAACGGCAATATACTGCGCCTAAATACCCCAGTCAGGACTTTAATTCAAACACACATAAAAAATTAAGGTTTAATTACCTGCACTTATGGTCAGAAAAAGTACATAAATTTACATAGACATAAATACCAATAAATACACTATCTAAAGGAATATATATATATACTGTATACTGATAACAATATAGATAGTAATATAAAAAATACAGAGAGTTGATCAGACTCTATTTATAGGAACCATATATTACTTTCCCAAACAGGAAAAAAATCCACAGTCAGGGGTCTCTGGAGTAAAACACAAAATCACAATTTAATTCATCTTATTTGCTCAATTGTGCACTGATTCATCAGATGCGATACATACTGTATTATGCATAAGAAAAAATTAGTCTCATGTATCCAATGGAATTACTGCACTTTGTATCCAAAATAAAATCCTCACTTGCCGCAAGTGGTATGACAAGTATACGGCAGTCCACCTCAAAGCATTCATATAATCATTCTCAATTTGATTTCAACATTAGGACATCTATTTCCCAGCAGCCCAGCTGGAAATGTAGGTCTGGTGTATTATTGAGAGTTTTAGTCCTTGCCGTCACCTCTCATCAGCAGCCTCAGGTGGCGTTGGCAGGATGTAATACCTCAGTGAGATAACAATTCCATATGCCGTCAGCAGAGGCGTCACTAGTGTTGGTGTCACCCGGTGCTATAACTCATGGTGACACCCCCCCCCCACCAAAAAAAATAAATAAAATTGATGCGCAGCTCCGCAAACTCTCCCCAAATACCAGTCCAGCAGACACATTTACACAATGCCCCCAGTAGTGGTGTCCCGTATGTAGTGCCCACAGTAGTGGTGCCCCTTATGCAGTGCCCCTATGCAATGTCCCCAGTGGTAATGCCCCCTAATAGTGCCCCCAGCGGTAGTGGTAATGCCCCTTATAGTAGTGTCCTCTATAGTATTAGTGCCCTCTATAGTAGTGACCCCAGTATTAATGCCCTTAGTAGAAATGCCCCTAGTAGTAATGCCCCCATTAGTAGTGCCCCTAGTAGTAATGCCTTCAGAAGTAATGCCCCCTGTAGTAGTGCCATCAAAAGTAATGCTCCCTGTAGTAGTGCCCCCTAATAGTGCCCACAATGACAGTGGTAATGCCCCCTATAATATTACCCCCAGAAGTAATGACCCCTATTGTATTGCATAGAGTGTAACAGTGACTGCCAGATAATGCAGAGAGCATCGTAGTAACCGCCAGATAATACAGAGGGCATCGTAGTAACCGCCAGATAATGCAGAGAGCGTCATGGTAACCGCCAGATAATACAGAGAGCATTGTAGTAACCGCCAGATAATACAGAGAGCATTGTAGTAACCGCCAAATAATTCAGAGAGCATTGTAGTAACTGCCAGATAATACAGAGAGCATCGTAGTAACCGCCAGATAATACAGAGAGCATCGTAGTAACCGCCAGATAATACAGAGAGCATCGTAGTAACCGCCAGAAAATACAGAGTGCATTGTAGTAACCGCCAAATAATACAGAGAGCATCCCAGTAACCGCCAGATAATACAGAGAGCATCGTAGTAACCGCCAGATAATACAGAGGGCATCGTAGTAACCGCCAGATAATGCAGAGAGCGTCATGGTAACCGCCAGATAATACAGAGAGCATTGTAGTAACCGCCAGATAATACAGAGAGCATTGTAGTAACCGCCAAATAATTCAGAGAGCATTGTAGTAACCGCCAGATAATACAGAGAGCATTTAAGTAACCGCCAAATAATTCAGAGAGCATCGTAGTAACCGCCAGATAATACAGAGAGCATTGTAGTAACCGCCAGATAATACAGAGAGCATCGTAGTAACCGCCAGATAATACAGAGAGCATCGTAGTAACCGCCAGATAATATAGAGAGCATCGTAGTAACCGCCAGATTATACAGAGAGCATCGTAGTAACCGCCACATAATACAGAGAGCATCGTAGTAACCGCCAGATAATACAGAGAGCATCGTAGTAACCGCCAGATAATACAGAGAGCATCGTAGTAACCGCCAGATAATGCAGAGAGCGTCATGGTAACCGCCAGATAATACAGAGAGCATTGTAGTAACCGCCAGATAATACAGAGAGCATTGTAGTAACCGCCAAATAATTCAGAGAGCATTGTAGTAACCGCCAGATAATACAGAGAGCATTTAAGTAACCGCCAAATAATTCAGAGAGCATCGTAGTAACCGCCAGATAATACAGAGAGCATTGTAGTAACCGCCAGATAATACAGAGAGCATCGTAGTAACCGCCAGATAATACAGAGAGCATCTTAGTAACCGCCAGATAATATAGAGAGCATCGTAGTAACCGCCAGATTATACAGAGAGCATCGTAGTAACTGCCAGATAATACAGAGAGCATCGTAGTAACCGCCAGATAATACAGAGAGCATCGTAGTAACCGCCAGATAATACAGAGAGCATCGTAGTAACTGCCAGATAATAGAGAGCATCGTAGTAACCGCCAGATAATACAGAGAGCATCGTAGTAACTGCCAGATAATACAGAGAGCATCGTAGTAACTGCCAGATAATACAGAGAGCATCGTAGTAACCGCCAGATAATACAGAGAGCATCGTAGTAACCGCCAGATAATACAGAGAGCATCGTAGTAACCGCCAGATAATACAGAGAGCATCGTAGTAACCGCCAGATAATAGAGAGCATCGTAGTAACCGCGAGATAATGCAGAGACCATCATTGACCCACATATAACACATAACATGAATACACCCCTTATACACACAGAAACACAATGAGTATACACACGCACATACAGTAATACACCATCCCCAGCATAGACACTCTCTCCTCACTGAATTAGTTACTTCCCATTACACCTACTGTATACATTATACCATAGTCACTGTGCTGGCTGCTCGCTTACTCCCAGCTCCTTCTCATCCTCTCTGACTGGGAGCTCAGAGGGTCACGCTGGGAAGAAGCAGGGACAGTGCACAAACTACTTGTCAGTATTCAAGTGTAATCAACAGTATTTGAATACACTTGTAAACTGGCAAATGTTTTGTAGACTGTCCCTGCCTGCTCCCAGCGTGATGATCTGTAAGGCAGGGAGTGAGCTGATTCACTGAAGAGAGGAGGAGCAGGAGCTCAGCTGCCATGATCCACCCCGGCGGCTTCAGTCAGGCTGATGGTCTTTACACTGACAGCAGGTAATCAGCCCCGTGTCTCTAGCGCTCCCCCCCCCCACATGTAGGGGACTGTATGAAGAGCACAGCCGCACTTACTGTATAGCTGCCGCTGGCTGTCTCAGTGTGACAGGCGCAGCGGCAGCCGGCAGAATTAAAACCTGTCTCAGCAGCTGCTGCAGGGAGAGCGCCTCTCCAGCCTGGCGTCTCCCTGCAGTGCAGGCTCTGCTGAGCGGGGGGCGGGGATGAGTCAGATTTTGGTGTCACCCCCTTGGAGGGTGACACTCGGTGCGGCCCGCACCCACCGCACCCCCCTTGTGACGCCACTGGCCGTCAGTCTCTGTAGCCGCGTGGGTCCCCAAATTAATAGATCAAAAGACGGCTTGGCGCTGGTAATAGGTGAATGCTGAGGGTACAAGTCCAAAAAACAAGGAGAGCAGAAACGCACCTTTCGGCTAGCGCTGTAGCCTTTTTCAAGCCGATATATATTCTTTAGACTGGCACACTGCTGCTTTTGCATAGTCACTTATAAAGACTGTCTAACCCTTATGCTCTGATGTAGCATACACTGATTTAACTGTCACTGCTGTGTTTTTGACCAACTTTCCAGTGTGTATAAAACAGAACACGATTACCTTGCTTCCAGGTGAGAATAGGAATCAAATTTTCAAGTTGGTGTTTATCTGGGAGTTGGTAGAATATGTCGGTAATCATAATGTTGGCATTCATCATGTCTTTCACCATCAGACCACTCAAGTCTCAATTCACGATTCCATGATACTCCAATCTCTAACAGCTGTCTAGAACTTTGTCAAGATCAGCACTCACTTGAGCCTGCATGACGTGGGTCTGACACAGAGTTAATAAAAAAAAAAAAAACACCTGGTTTGTCTGCAGAAATGATTATCCTCCTCAATATCTATCACACTTACTATTAGGTTGTCTGCCACCACTTAAGAGTTTTAAAGGAGCTATTCACTCCAAATTGAAAGCCTTAAGTTCTTCCTACAACTACACTTAGGTTCAGTTATCATTACCCAAATTATTATGTTTAGTACAGATATGTAGCATGGATAAGCCAAATCCACAGGCAAAATTAGATTCAGAGGGATATATTTACTAAAGTGCTGTTTTTTAGAAGTGGAGATGTTGTCTATAGCAACCAATCAGATTCTACAGTACTTAATATTCAACTAGCACCTTATAGAAGATAATAGCTAGCATTTGATTGGTTGCTATGGGCAACAACTTCACTTCTAAAAACCCACACTTTATTAAATATACCCCCAGAGAGCAATCTTATTAAATTAAATTTAATGAGAAGATACTCATAGTCCTTAAAGTATAAACAAAACAATTAATTAGAATGGTATACAAAGATAATTTTAGGCACATCATATTCTTATAAACAAAAAAGAAATCAATGAACATAGTGTCACTTACAGGAATCTGATTGCAGGGAGTTGCAAGAAGATAGAACAATTCCCAATGTTAGGTTGGCTCCCAAGAATTATACAAAGTTTCAGTGCACTACATGGTATTTTATGCCTGTCTGGGCTGTCACAAAGCCCCACTTCTATGGTCCTGTGTAGATGCTAACTAGGTTTAATATCCCTTTGTGCAGTGTATACTGTCACTCAGGAATGGATGGGTGACACTCCCCAGACTAACCTCATGTGAGTGAGAAGACCAAGCTCAGAATGTATAAGATGCTTTAATTTTACCATGATCTATCTGATGGATCATTTGCTGGCAGTCCTAATTGGCTATACATAAATCTGCCAGCCTCCCCCTCACGTGGCATCTTCTTAGACAAATAATTAACCCTGCAGCTGGATAGTGCAAATCAAAGGTCATTCACGGGTCACCATACAAAACTTTATGACCTTTCCATAAACCATTTTCTCTTCCCTGATCTGACCATCCCACTTCATCTTTCTGATCACCTGTCTCCAAGAAGGTCAGGGGAGAGCATTCCCATGTAATATGATATTTTCCTGACATCTCAATCCCATATTTGATAAAGGACAACACAAAAAGGTTAAGTTAAAGATATTTCCAAATTTCACCCGGTGGGAGTCCCATGACACCTGGAGATCCCCAAAGATAAGAACCCCAGATAGGCCCACCAGCTGGTGAACACAAACAATCCTCTTATAGTGCCAGGTTTCAAAAGAAGAATGTGGGAGAACAGGAGGGAAGGAAGGTTTACCAAACAAGGGGTCATAGGGATGATTCCTGATTGCCAAGGTAGGAGTCAGCAAAGGGTTTCATATTTATGGGGAGGGTAGCAAGCCAGGGTAAACTGAGGTCTAAGGTCTGGAAACGCCAGCGGGGAAGACGAGCTGGTGCTCTGGTAAGGTGGAAGCAGAGCGGGCACCATTCTTTGTCAAATGTCCGCTCTCTGGTAAATAAGATGGATGAGTTATTATTGCGTCTCAAAATAGCAAATGCTGGTATTTCTGGATCGTCCATGCTGTGTTTTACTGAGATTTGGCTCGCAGAACATATTTATGATGACTCATTGTACTTGCCGCGTTTCTGTCTGTATAGGGCAGATCGTATATTGGAGTTACCTGGGAAGGCAAAAGGAGGGGGGATTTGTTTTTATGTAAATGAAGGCGGGTGTATGGATGTTGCAATTCTACATAAATTTAGCAGTCCAGACATTTTTCATCAAACTCCATGGGAGTTTGCATCATTTGTCTTGGCTGTGGTGTATATTCCCCCTTAGGCATGTGTAAATGAAACATTACATCATTTGGCTGCTCAGATATCTGAATTGGAGTTAAAATTTCCAGACTCATTGTTTATTGTCCTTGGTGACTTTAACAGAGCTAATTTGAATAAGGAGTTACCCAGGTATAGACAGCATGTTAAGTCTAGAGATGCACCTGAAAGAATACTTATCAGTCCATTCCACATTAAGCGCTGGGCTGATCATTGCTTGGTACACCTGCTTCCGACCTGAAGGCAGAAGTTGAAGTCAGTTAAGCCTGTGGTTAAGACTGTGTTGAGATGGACTAATGAGGCACAGTCAGATCTTCAGACTTGGTTTGAATGTACTGACAGGGGTGTCTTTAAGGCTGCAGCCACTGATTTACATGATTTAACTGATATTGTGACATCGTATATTAACTTCTGTGAGGATATGTGTGTGCAGACAAATATGTTTTGTGCCTTTAGTAATAACAAACCCTGGTTTAATGCGAGGCTTAGGCTGCTTGTCGTGCCAAGGATGTGCCGTATAATCAGACGGGGTACACCCTGATTAAAGAGTTCGGGGTAGCAAAGAGGGGCTTCACGGATAAGTTGATTAATAAGTTTTCGGCTAATGATCTTGTGTCAGTGTGGAGAGGTATGCAAGCAGAAAAAGAGAAAAAATGCAAGTGCACACTCTAACCATTCTAAATCTAATAATAATACTGCTATATTGCATCAAAGAGGTTCTTAGCATAATAATGGCCATAATTATGGGCCTGCCAACCGCATCCAGGTGACCTCTATTAGGCAGGTCCCTAATATTCCTATGGAACAAATACAGGGCACAGGACCCCCCAGGCCAACCCACGGCATCACACTTAATAGGTAGCACCTCACAAGGTGGGCAAGTTATTACTAATTATAATTGGCTGATTATTTGAATGTGTTATACTGCAGGTTTGAAAATGCTGATTCTGTTTTTCGTGCTGGTTCCAATTATACCTTTCAATTAGAGGAAAATCCTCCTACTACCTTATCTGTGCCTAGGAATTTTTTATCTGGGTTGCAGGTTGGACAGGAGTAGGTGGCGGGGCTGTTCAGAGGGTTAAGGTCTAGTAAGGCACATGGTCCAGATGTTCTGAAATCCTGTACTGAACAGTTGGCCCTCATTTTTACAGGGATCTTTAATAGATCCTTGGAAATGTGTGTGGTTCCTTCTTGTTTTAAGTGTTCCACAATTATTCAGATCCCGAAGAAATCTACGATTACGGGTTTAAATGACTACATACCGATTGCTTTGACGTCTGTGGTAATGAAAATGCTTTGGTGTGGAACCATCTGAAGAAGATGGCAGGTACCTTTTTGGGCCCCTTGTAGGTTGCCTATAGGGCAACTAGATCAGTGGAGGTTGTGGTCAATATGGGGCTGCATTATATTTTATAACATCTTGATGTGCTGTGTACTTATTCGATGGTTTTGATTGTAGACTTCAGTTCAGTGTTCAACACAATCGTTCCAGAAATATTGTTCTGGCATCTACCTGTTGTTGGATTGTGGATTTCTTGGTGGACAGGAAGCAGTACTGTATGTGAGAATGGGGAAGGCTCCTCAAGGATGTGTCCTTTTCCCCCTGCTTTTCTCCTTGTATAGAAGTGACTGCACCTCTGGTGATCCATCTGTTAAACTCCTGAAATTTGCAGGTGACACTATGGTTATCAGTCCAATTAAAGACAGGTAGGAGTCCTCTTATAGGAGGTAGGTGGAATGGTTGGCACTGTGGTGCAGTCGGAATAACTTAGAGTTAAACCCACTTAAAACAGCTGATATGATTATCGATTTCAGAAGACTCTCAGTTGTTGTGTCCCCACTCACTATAGCTGACAATGTTGTATCTATGGTGGATTCATTTAAATTTCTGGGTTCTATAATCTCCCGGGATTTGAAATGGGTGTCCAACACTGATGCTATTGTTAAGAGGGCACAGCAGAGGTTTTATTTCTTACAGCAGCTTAGGAAGTTCAAGCTACCAAAGGAGTTGATGACCCTCTTTTATTCAGCAATAATTGAGTCTGTGCTATGTACCTCGATTATAGTGTTTTTTGGTGCCGTCAGTGAGCCAGATAGGGTTAGACTACAAAGAGTAGTTAGGACAGCTGACAGAATAATTGGCATTGAACTCCCCTTCATACAGGCGTTATATTTGTCCAGAGTTAGGAAGTGGACAAGGAATAATGTGGCAGATGGAACACATCCTGGTCATGATTTGTTTAAATTTCTCCCAGTCAGGTAGAGGATATAGATCCAGGGGTGGATTGGGATGGAAAACCAGCCTGGAAATTTCTGGTAGCAGCCTTAAAGGAGGTGGGTGTGTTAAGAAGGTGGGTCTGTTGAAAGGGCGGAGTCTGTGGAGGAGGGCAGGATACTCCCTCGTTTTAGGGCCTGGAGCTGCTATTGCAAGCCACTGAGGGGAGCAGGGCTGGCAACAGAAATCTGGGTGAATGATACCCTTTTATTTGGGGCCCCCCATCCCTCTGCACTAGTTACAGGCCAGTCAGTTTAAAAATATTTTCTTACCTAAATGGTGGTTTCCCTACTACAGGGAACCTCTGAAGAATTTGAGCCTCACTGGGCCGCGTCTTCATCCGGTATTCACTATTCATGTAGAAGATCACAATGTCTGGAAGATGCCTACAGTAGCAGAAGTTTTTGTGCAGGGCAAAATGAATTTCCCTGATCAAACAATTTCTGTGTCTCCAGATGCCCGTATGTCTCTCCATCCCCAGGCTCCCCTGTGGTTCTCCAGGCTCCCTCTGTCTCTCCATTTCTAGGACTCTATGTCTCTCCAGGATCCCATGCATTTCTCCATTCACAGGACCCCCATGTCTCTCCATCCCCAGGCCCACATGTCGCTCTCAGCCTCATTCCCCCAGCCCCAGTGTGTCTCAGCCTCATTCCATCAGCACAAGTGTGTCTCTCAGTCCCATTCCCCCAGCCCCAGTGTGTCTCTCAGCCTTATTCTCCAGCCCCAGTGTGTCTCTCTGTCCCATTTCCCCAGTCCCAGTGTGTTTCTCTGTCCCATTTCCCCAGTCCCAGTATGCCTCTCAGTCCCATTTCCCCAGTCCCAGTGTGTCTCTCAGTCAGTGCCACTGTGTCTTTCAGTCCCATTTCTCCAGTCCTAGTGTGTCTCTCTGTCCCATTCCCCCAGCCCTAGTGTGTCTCTCAGTCCCATTCCCCCAGTCCTAGTCTATCTCTCTGTCCCATTCCCCCAGCCCCAGAGCGTCTCTCTCAGCCCCATTCCCCAGTGTGTATCTCTTGGCCCTATTCACCCAGCCCCAGTGTGTGTCTCAACCTCATTCCCCAAGCCCCAGTGTCTCCAAGCCTCATTCTCGAGCCCCACTGTACATCTCTCAGCCTTATTCTCCAGCCCCAATTTGTCTCTCAGCCTCATTTCCCCCCATCCCTTGTGTGTCTCAGCATTATTCCCCAGCCCCTGTGTCAGCTCCAACCACCCCCACCAGCCCTGCATCATGAGCTCACCCACCCGTACCCCTTGCTTTGTCAGCTCCCCTCCCCTCCCATCTCCCCCAGACTCCCCCTGCAGCCAACACTTACCTGATGATGCTCTGGCTGTCCGCTTCTTGTCCCTTTGGCCAGCCGCCAGTGTCACCTGCTGCTTCTCTGGCTGCCTGCTGCTTGTTTCTGTGGCCGCCCGACGGCATCACCATGCAGGCTGCCAATACTTGTTGCAGCATGCACGGAGTGGGGCCGGGCTGTGTGGATGGGCTGGAGACGGAGCTGTCAGCTATGACTGACAGGCTTCGCAAAGGTTTATGTGAGGAGCTGATGCTGCCGGGCATGCGCAGCAGCTCACCCGTCGGCCATTTTTTCTTCCATTAGTAAAACCCTGTGCATGCGCAGAAGCTGTACTACTGTAAAGCTGCCCGATCGGAGCTGAGCAGCAGGTGGATAAGTGGAGGGTGGCCAGCCATAGTAAGGACCGGCCTAACGGGAACCAGCCCGGCATCCCGGCGGCCCAATCCGCCTCTGTATAGATCGCATACTGTAAAGACATATTGACAGTAGGGGTGTGCACCGGCCACTTTTCGTGTTTTGTGTTTTGGTTTTGGATCTGGATCTTTCTTCGTGTTTTGGATCTGGTGGTTTTTGCCAAAACCACCCTTCCGTATTTTGGGTTCTGGGTTTTGTGTTTTGGATCTGTATTTTTTTGAAAAAAAGCATAAAAACAGCTAAAATCACAGAATTTGTGGGTTTTTCTGCTCCTATGCTATTATTAACCTCAATAACCTTAATTTCCACTCATTTCCAGTCTATTCTGAACACCTCACACCTCACAATAGTGTTTTTATGTCCAAAAGGTTGCACCAAGGTAGCTGGATGACTATGCTAAGAGATACGAGTGGGCGGCACAAACACGTGGCCCATCTAGGAGTGACACTGCAGTGGCAGACAGGATGGCAGTTTGAAAAACTAGGCCCCAAACAGTACATAATGCAAAGAAAAAAAAGAGGTGCAAGATGGAATTGTCCTTAGGCCCTCCCACCCACCCTTATGTTGTATAAACAGGACATGCACACTTTAACAAACCAATCATTTCAGTGCCAGGGTCTGCCACACGACTGTGACTGAAATGATTGGTTCGTTTGGGCCCCCACAAAACAAGCTGGCAATTAATCTGTCCCTGCACAAACTGGCTCTACGGAGGCAAGATGTCGTCCTCATCCTCCTCATCCACCGATATCTCACCCTCTTCAGTGTTGTGTACATCCTCATCCTCACAGAGTATTAACTCGTCCCCGCTGGAATCCACCACCACAGGTCCCTCTGTATGTTCTGAAGGCTGGTCTCCCTGGAAGAGTTGATAATTCATTTTTATGAACATCATCTTCTCCACATTTTGTGGAAGCAACCTCCTACGCCTTTCGCTGACAAGGTTCCCGGCTGCACTAAACACTCTTTCGGAGTACACACTGGAGGGGGGGCAACTCAGGTAAAATAGAGCCAGTTTGTACAGGGGCCTCCAAATTGCCTCTTTTTCCTGCCAGTACAGGTACGGACTGTCTGACATGCCTACTTGAATGCTGTCACCGATGTAATCCTCCACCATTCTGTCAATGGTGACAGTATCATATGCAGTGACAGTAGACATGTCAGAAATTGTTGCCAGGTCCTTCAGTCCGGACCAGATGTCCAAACTTGGTCCTGCCTGCTCTCCATCACCTCCAGCGGGTTGCTTAGGATACTTAAGTTTTTTCCTGGTAGCCCCAGTTGCGGGAGAAAATGAAGAAGGAGCTGTTGACATGTCATGTTCCGCTTCAGCTGACAGTGTTTTCACCAGCAGGCCTTTGCACCTCTGCAGGCTTGTGTCGGCCGGAAAGAGAGACACCACATAGGCTTTAAACCTAGGATCGAGCACGGTGGCCAAAATGTAGTGGTCTGATTTCAACAGATTGACCACCCTGGAATCCTGGCAAAGCGAATGAAGGGCTTCATCCACAAGTCCCACATGCCGAGCGGAATCGCTCCATCTTAGCTCCTACTTCACTTTCTCCAGCTGCTTCTGCAAAAGCCTGATGAGGGGAATGACCTGACTCAAGCTGGCAGTGTCTGAACTGACTTCACGTGTGGCAAGTTCGAAGGGCTGGAGAACCTTGCACAACACGGAAATCATTCTCCACTGCGCCTTTGCCTATGTCATAGGTGGATGTATAGGCTTGAATGGCCGTTTGCTGCTCCTCCATCCTCTGAAGCATATAGAGGGTTGAGATCCATTGCGTCACAACCTCTTGCTTCAGGTGATGGCGGGGCAGGGTCAAGAGTGTTTGCTGGCGCTCCAGTCTTCGGCACGCAGTTGCTGAATGGCGAAAGAGGCCTGAAATTTTTCGGGCCACCCAAAGCGTCTCCTGCATGCCCCTGCCGCTTTTCAGAAAATTCTGCACCACCAAGTTTATTGTGTGAGCAAAACATGGGACGTGCTGGAATTTGCCCAGATGTAATGCTCACACAATATTGGTAGCGTTGTCAGATATCACAAATCCCCAGGAGAGTCTAAGTGGGGTAAGCCACTGGGTGATGATTTCCCTCAGTTTCTCTAAGAGGTTGTCGGCGGTGTGCCTCTTACTGAATCCGGTGATAAACAGCGTAGCCTGCCTTGGAACGAGCTGGCATTTCTGAGATGCTGCTACTAGTGACGCAGCTCTTGTTGCTGCGTAAGGTGATACATCTACCCAGTGGGCTGTCACAGTCATATAGTCCTTAGTCTGCCCTGTTCCACTTGTCCACATGTCCATGGTTAAGTGGACATTGGTTACAACTGCATTTTTCAGGACACTGAGGACACTTTTTCTGACGTTTCTGTACAGTCTCGGTATCGCCTGCCTAGTGAACTGGAATCTAGATGGGATTTGGAACCGGGGATACACTACCTCCATCAATTGTCTAAATCCCACTGCACTAACGGCAGATACCAGATGCACGTCTAACACCAACATAGCAGTCAAGGCCTCAGTTATACGTTTTGCTTCAGGATGACTGCTGTTGTACTTCATCCTCCTTGCTAAGGACTGTTGTAGGGTCAATTGTTTAATAATAGCAGTGGTGTTCCTACTTCCTCTCTGGGATGATGAACGACTCCCAGCAGCAGCAACAGCAGCAGCAGGAGGCGTAGCAATGCAGGATCCTCCGGAGGAATCCCGGATAGGAGAGTCAGTCATGCCAGTGACATGGCCTGCAGGACTACTTCCAATCCTGACTAAGGAGGAAATTGACGAGGAGGGAGTTGACGATGTGGTTTGCAGGCGCTTGGATACAACAGGACAACGGGATTTAGGTGTCCCTGAACTGCTTACGGTCTTAGCCAAAGTTTCTGAACTTGACAGTAACTTTTTATGAACGCGCTGCAGGTGCCGTATAAGGGAGGATGTTCCTAGGTGGTTAACGTCCCTACCCCTACTTATTTCACCTTTACATATGGTACATATGGCAGGACAGTTGTTGTCGGATTTGGATAGAAATATTGCCAGACCAAAGAGGTGGAATGTTTGGTCTTCTGCCCAGGCATGACCGTGATGGGCTTTTTCATCCCACGGACAACAACTGTCTCCCCCAGAGCCTGATTTAAACAAACCACATCACCATCAGTATCCTCCTCGCCAACTTCCTCCTCAGCGCCAGCTACACCAGTATCCTCATCCGGTTGTGCTTCAACAGTGACATCTTCAATTTGCATATCAGCAAGTGGACTGTGGGTGCTCCTTTCAGCACTTGCAGGGGGCATGCAAATGGTGGAAAGAGCCACCTCTTCCCGTCCACTGCTGGGAAGGTCAGGCATCGCAACCGCCACCACACTTGATCTCTCCTTGGGGATTTGTGATATCTTCGTAGAATGCGCAGTTCATCGCTGTGCTTTTGCCAGCTTAACTCGTTTAATTTTTTTAGCGGGAGGAGGGCTTCCATCGTCATGTGAAGCTGAACCACTAGTCATGAACATAGGGAAAGACCGTAGCCGTTCCTTGCCACTCCGTGTCATAAATGGCATATTGGCAAGTTTACGTTTCTCTTCAGATGATTTAAATGTTTTTTTCAAGGTCATTTTCCTGAACTTTGTCATTTGGGATTGTATGTGCCCTCTACTATGTCATTGGGCATTGGCCTTGGCAGACGACATTGATGGCATGTTATTGTCTATGTCATGACTAGTGGCAGCAGCTTTAGCACTAGGAGGAAGTGGTTCTTGATCTTTCCCTATTTTATTTTTATCGGAGAAAGTTTGGTCCACCATTTATGTTATATTGATATATACGTACGGCTAAGGCGCACACAAACACAGAAAATAATTTTTTATTTTTGTTGGAGACTAGTGCACCTTGTGGGTTACACCACCCTTTAAGAAATGCGCCAGCCGGCCCTTTACTTATGGAACACAGGCGCACGCTTGGCGCTGCTCCTTTGTTGATGCACGTGCAGCTACAGCCCACACAATTCACAAAGACAGAAAAAAAAAGAAGAATTTTTTATTCTTTGTGGAGCGCACTTTGGGGGTTACACCACCCTTTAACAGACAGATGCACGCTTGGAGCTGCTGCTTTGAGGATGCACGTACAGTGCAGACAACTCACAATCACAGAAGAAAATGTTTTATTTTTGTTGGAGTGCACTTTGGGGGTTACACCACCCTTTAACAGGCAGATGCACGCTTGGCGCTGCTCCTTTGTTGATGCACGTGCAGCCACAGTGCACACAATTCACAAACACAGAAAATATTTTTTTATTTTGTTTGGAGTGCCCTTTGGGGGTTACAGCACCCTTTAACGGACAAGCCAGCCGGCCCTTTACTTATGGGACACCGGCCCACGCTTGGCGCTGCTCCTTTGTTGATGCACGTGCAGCCACAGTGCACACAATTCACAAACACAGAAATTATTTTTTTATTTTGTTTGGAGTGCCCTTTGGGGGTTCCAGCACCCTTTAAGAGACAAGCCAGCTGGCCCTTTACTTATGGGACACAGGCGCACGCTTGGCGCTGCTTTTTTATTGATGCACGTGCAGCCACAGTGCACACAATTCACAAACACAGAAAATATTTTTTTATTTTTTTGGAGTGCACTTTGGGGGTTACAGCACCCTTTAACAGTCAAGCCAGCCGGCCCTTTACTTATGACACAGGTGCACGCTTGGAACTACTTTGTTGATGCACGTGCAGCTACTGCACACACAATTCACAAACACAAAAAAATATATTTTTTTATTTTGTTTGGAGTGCACTTTGGGGGTTACAGCACCCTTTAACGGTCAAGCCAGCCGGCCCTTTACTTATGACACAGGCGCACGCTTGGCACTACTTTGTTGATGCACGTGCGGCTACTGCGCACACAATTCACAAACAGAAAAAAATATATTTTTTTATTTTTTTTGGAGTGCACTTTGGGGGTTACAGCACCCTTTAATGGTCAAGCCAGCCGGCCCATTACCTATGACACAGGCGCATGCTTGGCGCTACTTTGTTGATGCAAGTGCGGCTACTGCGCACACAATTCACAAACACAGAAAATATTTTTTTATTTTATTTGGAGTGCACTTTGGGGGTTACAGCACCCTTTAACGGTCAAGCCAGCCGGCCCTTTACTTATTACACAGGCGCACGCTTGGCACTACTTTGTTGATGCACGTGCGGCTACTGCGCACACAATTCACAAACACAGAAAAAATATTTCTTTTTTTTTGCACTTGGGGGGAGCACCCCTGATGGACAGAGCACCCCCTGGACAACACTACAGCACCCCTTTAGGACTGGGACACTGCACAGGACTTAGGAGTGGACACAGCCCCTATGGACAACTGACTGCACAACACAGTCCAGCCAGCCCCTATGGACTTTGGAGGAGTGGACACAGCCCCTATGGACAAAAGCAGCACAGCACAACACAGCCAGCCCCTATGGACTTTGGAGGAGTGGACACAGCCCCTATGGACAACAGCAGCACTGCACAACACAGCCAGCCCCTATGGACTTTGGAGGAGTCGACACAGCCCCTATGGACAACAGCAGCACAGTGCAGCACAGCACAGCACTACACTACACTACACAGCCCAGCCAGCCCTAACTTCCACCCTCCCTCTTCACTGTCCACAGCCGAGTGAGAAAATGGCGCCAACGCGGGTACCTTATATAGAATCCAAAACCCGCGAGACCCAGATGGCGGGATGATGACGTTTTGCCTCGATTTCAGATCCGAGTCAGTCGGGAAAAGTCGAGCCTGACTCGGATCGGCCTTGGATCGGAGGGCTTGGGGGGTTCAGATTTCAGAAATCCGAACCCGCTCACCCCTACTTAAAAGTTTTTTTCCACAGGCGGTTCTTTTCTTAAATACCTAACTGGGGAATAATTTGGTGAGTATTAATAATTGTTTTAATTAGGAGGTTTCTTATTTAGGAATGTGTTGTATTTGTATTATTTATGAATTGGTGTATTGTGAATGCATGTTTGCTGTGTTCTCTTATGTTAGTACTTGACGAGTAGTAAACCGGAGTTAAATCCAATGTATACTGTTGTATACTTGGCAAATAAATTTTATTTCTGATTCTGATTCTGAATCACTTCAATAGTCACGTCACCTAAGTGACTCTTCTTTTCTTCAGGCACTGACAGAAGTTAAAAATAGTCACTCAGGTTCCCAGGGCAGTGAATGTTTTTTCTTTCCAACATTTGGGGTGGATGTAGACTTTTTGTTTAGCAAGGTGGTATACCAATTACATTTATCCCATTTCAATACATAGGTTGCCCAAATCTTGATTCCCTTTGCTGTGTTTTCAGCTACTACAATGTCCTGTGTATTGGTATAACCCATTGGTAGAACCTGTTTGATTACAATAGGTGTCAGAGGAATGTGAAATGGATGTTAGTCCACACAGATGTCCTTAATCACGATGGTGGGTTTATTTCATAGGTTCCCAAACCCGGTCCTCAAGGCAACTTAACAGTCAAGGTTTTAAGGATATCCATCCAGTGTGTGTATATAACCTCTGCAGATATGGTATCTCTTTATTAACCTCAGTCATTTTACTGCAGCTGTTTAAAAATGTTTTCATTTTTCTCAATATTCAGAGACTGTAGTGTATTTAAAAAAAGAAATACAATATCCATACCTCATTAGCAGTGGCAGTTTGAGGGACAAGCAAGCACTGTGGCCTGAGGGCACAGTTGCAGTCATCCGCCTAGTGCCGCCTGATCTGGCGGTGCCCGTCCACTTTTGCCCACCGTGGCACCGCCATTATAGACATTAATAAACTGCGGTGGCGCCATGATGTACAGTTCCCTCCCACTGTCTCCCAGAATGCCTGTGCCCCCTGCCTGACGTGACGCCACCACGTAATGTAGTCTTGCATGGCATTCTGGGAGCGGCCATAGTGAGAAGAGGATGGACTCGGAGTAGCAGAAGCAAGGAGGAGAGATCCGCCTGCCTTCACAAGGTAAGATTAAGGCAAACAGTGCCACCCCCTGGCAAACGGCGCAACCCCCGCTGTGCAGCACACAAATTTTTTTATTTCCTCTGAACTCAGAGCCACCAAAGGAAACATTCACCCTGAGCTCCGCAAAGTCTAGAGCTAGCCCTGCTCATCAGTGATAAATAGGTCCCAGTCTCCAGGGTAGGGGAGTGGACTGGTGTTGGGGACCGCCTAGGGCTTAAAAAGTGCTAGGCATGTCCCCAGGTGATGTGGCCATGCTAATCATGTTACACCAAGTAAAACAGAGATCATGACCGAATCACAGTCCAGACAATCCAGCCAACTTTAATGTTGGGAGATATGAATATAACTGTAACATATTTACAACACCCAAATGATCATATCCCCAAAATACCCTTCCTCTATGTGACATTTGAAAACCTCAAAAACACAGCACGTTACCTCACACCAATCACACATCCTACCCACCTCTATAGTTCCTAATTTGCTACTAATGCAATAGTGCACACTGCTTACTATAAACTAAGGCTATCACAAGCAAAAATATAAACTGTAATATCCAAATTTGAACTTTGATGTTAACTGTAGAACTCAGGGAACTTTGATGTCATTATTTGAATATTAATCAACATTCCCTTTTCATCCTAAAGGAATACAAACTATATCTGCCAGAACTCTTCAATATATTTGATGTTCTTATAATATATATATGTTGTATGTGGTCCTGACGAAGGGGTTGTATCCCCGAAACATGTGTTGACTGAATTATACACATTTTTGTTGCTTCAAGTCTCCGAGTGCCATTCCTTATCGTGGAGTATATATATATATATATATATATATATATATATATATATTCAGTGCATTAAATCACATTCACAAAATATCAGGAATTCAGCATATGCACATCCTCTGAATTTATACATACTAAAGAGCAGCACTAATCAATACAACTTTAAGTTGAAAAATTCTAAATGGTAACAGCCACTATCAGCATAGATGGGATATCGATGGAGGAGTATTAGAAACAAATCACCCAAAATTTCCAACTGGTATACAATTCTTCTGGTGCCAGCTCCTCCAAATGCTCTGAACCGCCACCTTGGAATTTGCGAAAACTCACACATCCCACAATCGGTTCATTGAGCTGACCATGAGTACATGTGTGCCAACAAGTCTTGCAAAAGGCATGTTCACAGTGAATGGCTGTTTCACAACTTCATGCTCGGCAATGTGCTTGCAGAGCGTATTAAGGAACCTGCTGGCTGCCAAGATGAGTTACTGTAGATTGTATGGGGGTGGATTGCATCCTCTGGATTCGATCCTATGTATACACGGTATGGTGTTCTGAGGCTTGGGGGCAAGTGGTGATTTTCATAAAGCCCTTGTGGCCCATTCTGACCTTACAAGGTGTAGTGCAGTTGGTGAGAAAATACTTTTTAATATGGGCATTGTTATACCTGTGTAGAATAGTTGTATCATCCACTGAGCCACCTAGGCTGTGGCCTATGGTCCAGTAGGCACTGTGAGCCCATATTACACTAACCAATTTTTTATTTTTTTTAACAAATGGAGGGGGTATGATAGCTCAATCCAGTATATTGCTCAGTGGGCCATTGGTCTGCTACGGAGTTAACAAGAACAAACATGTAAATGTACTGAAATGGTATCGATTGTATTATTATAACATTTACATAGTATGGCTCTGAACTTGTGTCCTTGATACATTCATTGTATCTGTTATACTTACTTGTTTAAGCAAATAATGTTGCGATTTACAATAAATGCAGTATACTGATAGTTGTTACTATAAATAGGGTTTTGCAAAAATGTCACTGCTGATGGTCTGGCGGGCATACTGTAGCACTACCAATATATTGGCATTTATTTTGCAGATGACACATTATAGCTGCTGGTACAGCTACTGCAAGCTTCTGGTCATCGACTGCCTTTCTTATTTGTGTACATGGCATTTATGTATTTTGCCAAAATGCAAGTTTTGCTCCATTTTACTGAGACAATGCACAAATTGGTAAGCCAGGACTGTTCCAAAAATATATAATAGCACTACAGTAAAATAGCATATATTGGATTTAAGGTATGCAGTCACATTGTCAATGTTTTAAATGTCGACACTGTAATGTTGAATGGTTCTGAATGTCGATATTCAGAATGTTGACAACTTTGTTCATAATGTCAACATGTTCATAATATTGACATGCAACATGTCAATATTGACATGCAACATTGTCAACATTATGCATGGCTACATCACGGGGTCGATTCTATTAGCTGCTATGATCTCACCGGCGCGAGTCATCGTGGCAATGGCCGCACTTTACGGCAGCCTGGATTCCCTGAATTTTGAGCAAAATTGCACGAATTCAGGCTCAGAGAGGGCCGCGAAGGGTGCGAGGTGCAGGTCCGTTGCCGGTGTTTTAACGCCGTTGCAATGGCAACTTGCACCCCTCATGGCTAATTGGATTGACCCCTATGAACATGTCAGTGTTAGGGTTAGGCTGCAGTTAGGGTTAGACTGCTGTTCTTTAGGCTGCTGTTCGGGTTTGGATTAATGTTAAACTGAGTTGGGTTAGGATTAGATAGTATTGTCGTAATGGATAATGTTGAACATAAAATAAAAAGATTCTGCACTGACCTGTGACAGTGTACTGACACAAAATATAAACGGAGTCTGGTAACTTCAAATATACAAAAATGTATAACACATTCATTATATACACAAAATATAAATTCATATAAAAAAAATAAAATAATAAACAATGACAAAATATATAAATATATAAAGAAATAAATTAAAACTAAATCGATTCCGTAAATCCCTAAATATAATCACATATTTATATTTCCATTATGTGCCAAATTAATTAACTAGCTAAAATATAAATATAAAACTTTGCACATAAAAGGTCTCCCAATAAGCTGGTTTTGTGTTATCATCTAGTGACACAAATTGCAACAGCCAAAAAGAAGGATGATAAATAGTATCCACTGATGAACGTTAAATTGGTTGAAGTTGCAGTTCTTAATATTGTTCAGAAATTGCTGGATCCGTCTGATACTCCCTGCTTGTTGAATAGATGATAATTCACAAATTATGTTGGTGTGTGAGAAGATTCCAAGCTCATCCGCTTATAAGATTGGGGCATTGACTGCTCATTGGGGCAGAAGTACTAAGCTCTGGAAAGTGATAAATTGGAGAGTGATAAACTACCAACCAATCAACTCTTAACTGTCATTTTTCAAACACAGCCTGTAGCAAGACAGTTAGGCGCTGAGTAGTTGATAGTTTATCACTTTCCAATGTATCACTTTCCAGAGCTTAGTACATCTCCCCCATTATTCCTGACTCTGCTGCCATGAATCATACAGTACATACTGAGCCCATTAATAGTATGTCCACATGGAGCTTAGGACCTGATTCAGACCCGCTTGCTAGGATGTGTTTGCACACAGCCAGCCGATTTTTTGCATTCTGTGCATGCATACGCATCGCAATGCGCGTGTGCAAACCAGTGCGGGCGATCGGGAAGCGTTCGCTCGCTGTGCATAGAAAGCCCGGCTGAATGAGTGACAGGAGAAGCCATTTGTGGGTGGTGACGGACTGGCTGCTAGAAACAGTGAGTGGAGCTGTGAACGCAGGCGTGCCTGAGCATCTTAACGCTGTTGCAGAGGCATGCATAATTAAAAGGCAGCATCATTGTACACGTCACTTGGTAGTTTTCACTTGCAGTGCTTGCGGCAGGGTATGGTCAACAACAAGTGCTGCGATCGCATCCGATGTTACTTGATGTTACTGATGGTTGCATACACTTCCTGTATATGACGTTCGCAAGTGCCTTGCAGAATTTGCGTATACATCTAGTGAGTGGGTCTGAATAAGGTCCTTAATTCCCAAGATGGTACCTGTTAGTTTTTCTCCACTGCGGCGAGTTCTATGTTTAATCGGCAGCAGGAAGGTCAGGAAAACGAGTGTTTAATAATTTCAATCCAACACTTCCATAATTACTTGCTCTGTTGTGTAAAAACTGCTAACATGTTTCCCCACACTGGGTTCATCAGAGCATGCTGATAATTGGGGCTTTTTTTTTCAAAGCCTGCTCCGCTTCTAAATTAGCTGCTTCGGAGCTAATTGAAGAGCTCTGTGGGATCCATTAGCCGCAGTACTTTACTGCAGCTAATTGTATCCCCCCTCCCCTGTGTTTGAGTGTTTATTGTTTTATTACATACATTTATGTGTATTTATTTATTTGTCAAGGGTTATGTTATGTTTGTCCTCTCCATGCAGGAGGATGTCATTAGGGTTAAGGTGCTCACACACATACCGACTTTTCATCCAATTTGGCCGATTTCGATGAATCGTGATGACAGATCATGTAAAAAATGGCCAAATCGTGAGTTTCTACTCTTGATCACGATGCCGATGTGCGTCCCCGTTCATCGTACCTGGCATTTTCAGATCTGCCATGCTGTAGGGCAGATTAGCCAATCTGTGATACAATGCACTGGCTGCAAGATAGATCTTAAGTCAGATTGGACATTTTTAACTCCAAATCGTGACCACGACTGCCTGGGGAGAGTTCAGGGAGAGTTCAGGGGAAATTGTGTACATCGGTTGATTGGGAGCAAGTCGGTATGTGTTTGGGCACCTTGAGATTACCTTGTTGACCTCTCCCTGTATGGACCCAGGTAATTAGTAGTGTTTTATAAAGGATGTTTTATTTGTTTCCCACATTTCACTCTTAAAGAAATGGAAGCATACTGTAAATCCAAACAAGGGGCAGATACTGTATAGTTATTAGTCACTACCTGTATAATCTGTGTCTTCACAGTATTAGCTATTTCTAGGAATCTCCATCTGCCCGGTCTCAGAATTTACTTTTAACTGTAAATATGATATTGAATTGTTATCTATAAAGATATAGGGGCCTATGTTTCAATCTGTTTGTTACATAAAATTATGCAGAAACTGCAGTTTTTGCATAATTTTATGTATTGCTCCTATGTACAGTACTAAAAGCACAATGCAGGAGATTTCACAATATAATCCCTATGTACTAAAACTCCAAAAAGCTATGCTCTTTGGAGTTTCGCCCCAGTAGTTTATACCATCTACTGTAAAAAAAAGGGGGTGGTAGGAAGCGCTGTTACAAGAGCCGCTGGTAAAGGGATTGTCAGTCCCAATAATACAAAGAAAGGCACATATATAGGAATACCAGCGCCAGGATGAAGTAAATGTAAAAAATTATAAAAAGCATATAAAATATGATGGACGGTTTAAGAAACAATTGAATAAATTTAATATTAAAATGAAATAAACATAAATACTATAAATGACATATCTAGCACATTGCGCAGTATAACAGATCACAGTGTGGTATATATGGATATTGAAAAATGAAAAATGATGAATAAAATTCAGTAAAATTACTGTGACAATCCACTTGGGGGCTTGTATAATAGTCAATGGTTGGATTTAGGGCTCCTTCCACATAGTTCCAGATGGAAAATAATTAGAATGGCCACTCCTGAGGAAGCTGAGTGGCCATTGCTCATTGAAACGCGTTGAGAGACATTGTTGTCATTATCCACTTGGATATTTCTTTTGCTGGACGTTTATTTCAACTCCCACCATCCCTTGGTACTTCATCATCTGCAGCTACGGTTGTTCCCTTGTGAATTGTGCTCCAGCCTCCATATCGCTATTGCTGGATGCCAGAGGACGCCTTGATAGCTAATTCAGCCATCATTGGTAAAGTTGCATTGCTGCTAATTATTTTCCATCTGGGACTATGTGGAAGGAGACATAAATCCAACCATTACTATTATACAAGCCTCCGAGTGGATTGTCACAGTAATTTTACTGAATTTTATTAATCATTTTTCAATATCTATATATACCACTCTGTGATCTGTTAAACTGCGCAATGTGCTAGATATGTCAGTATTATGTGCAGCACCCAGCTCCTGACACTGTGAGGGAGCTGGCACTGCAACACAAGTAGTCAGCACCCCCTGCACCCTCCCCCAGTAATATTAAGAGCGGGACATCGGGATCAGGCCGCGAGGCCACGCCCCGTCCCACGAGGCCACGCCCCTTCACCCCAGGCCACACCCTCTTTTCGGGGGCGCACAGCTACGCCGTGCTCAAAGCATCCCTCCCCGCACCGGGTGACACTGCAGGGAGGGATGCCACTGGGAACCTCCTCCATTGTTCACAACATATTCACCCCACTTAGGGCTGTAGCTATGTATCCGGAGTGTACATGGCACCTCTTACCAGTACCTGAGAAGCCACCATACACTAGTGGAGAGCTCCATGTCAGACCATCAACTGCTGCCTTCGTCTATCTATAACCTGTCAGCATGCGAATTGCTACATTACAGTGTCAGCGGCTGTGATGGGGGGGGCACCAAATTATAACTTGCCTGCGGGAGTCTGGAATTAATTTATGCCACTGCTTAGGAGGGAGCTAAAATAACCACGTAATCTAGCACAAATAAATGCAGATATGATCTAAGAGTGCAGGAAAATGTTTGGGATATGGGTGATAGAGTTCTTGTACTTGGGACTTTCAAGATGACAGACGTTAGCCCATTGTTGGAAACCCAACCGATATGTGGTAATAGATAAATTATCTCAAATACTTGTGTGCAAATTGAGATTAGAGTCGGGGGAGGAACTCATGAAATGGGTACACACCTTACAGATATATCTTCATATGAAGGTTGTTTATACACACTGAACAATCATCATCTGTCGTCTGGCCCCGGGTCCCGCTGGCCAGAGGGCGTGACGCTGACCACCCGTATACACAGCATGATGTCTCCAATATATCTGCAGATATATTGGGTATCAGCTGTGCAGGACAGCCAACGCAGTACGTCTGTGAATTATGTTGTTCAGAGACATATCGCTGGTACACACTGGCCAACACACACAAGATATATTGGCTGATCAATTGATTGGACAATATATTTGCCAGTGTGTACCCAGCATTAGTCACATACCACCGACAACACCTCCTTCCCATAGCTCAAGATATTCGGTTATCTGATGTACCTGAGACCGGATCCCAGAAACGCTCTAACTGCAGAGACAGTGGCCGATTGCAGTCTTTAGACCGTCAAACTAAATTGAGAAAATGGGATACTGTAAGAGAGGATGTAGATGGCAGAAATTATGGAGGATGTTTTTACTACAATATAGATAATTCACCCCTGCACTCCTATAGTGCCAGAGGGTAAGATAATAGAAGAATAGTATCCTGTGTTATTAGATGCCAACAGTAATGGTGGTAGTTTAGGGTCAGACTGGAAAACTACTCTAGAGACTGATGGGGATAAAGATGCGGTTAGCAGAAATAATGACTCTGAAGATGACCCGGGGCCTCTAGTACATGGTGATGGAATATTGGGTAGAGACATATCCCTTTGTGCATGTAGACTTCCTTTAATTTTAACATACCCTCAATTGGGTGAACCTGCATACTTACATCAAATGATTCATCCAAGTATAGTATTCACATATCCATACTTCAGATATTATTAATCAGAGAGATAAGATAAGTGGTGATCTTAGAAATGTTAAAGTTGTGATATGCAGTTCATCAGTGGGATGAAATGCGTAGGGTCATCGCTTTGAAAGACCTGCAGCTACCACATGAGCTGTCCACCTAAGAACTGGCAGATAGCATCTATCCTTCTGTACCGGGGAAGGTTTACTAAAAGTTGTTTTATGCTATTTATGTATTGATTTGTATTGTAAATTTTTTTTATATATTTTTACCTCTGTTGATATACCAAGAATTCAATATTCAGGTATAAGAATTATGGGCTGCCATGTTGCTTTTATTTTAATTTTATTATTTTGTTTATGTTTTATCCAAAACATAAACAAATGGTGATTTGAAGAGTAACTAGAAGGTTGTGTTTGACCAACAGCTAATATTGCAATAAATCCCCCTAAGTGGTGGAAATTTCTCCTATTCAATCAATATTCAAAGTTGTAGCGCACCAAAGATACCCCCCTCTTTTCCATTTTTATTTTTAGGTCCTCTACTAGCAGAGGTCCACCTAATTGGTGCAGCTGAACACGATATAGGCGCGATATAAGGGTTCATTTTGTATACAGTATATATATCAAACAGGTGTCCATAGCAAGGGACCAGGCGGCACTCACGCAGACTTTGTGAAATCGAAATACATTAATTTATTTCCAATGTTTCAAGGCTATGCAGGCCTTTTCGTCAGGGTGAAAGAAGTGTAAAAAGTAAAAGTGCTTACCTTATATCCCAAAAGTGACCCAGTACTCGTCCATCTCTCGCCTCCAGAGCGGGTGTCTCGTGCTGTATGACGTCATCAAAGAAGTGCGGGATGGCTCAGTAGTGCTGAAAAAGTAATCATGGTAACCAGGTTACAACATACATGCATCACGGCATCCGGAGGGGAGAGAAGGGGAGAAGCGCTGGCTGGGATAATAATATGGAAGTGTTAAATAGTGATAACACATGTTAATAAACATTAAATATATGTTAAAAATATACATTAAAAATTAAGTGTGCACAGTATATGCATAAAACAGTAATATAAATAATATAAATAATGCCATTATATAGTGAAAGGTGCATAAAAAGAGCATATTGGTATAAAGGAAGAAAGAATGGATATGTATTTGCTTTTCTATACTTACTACATATAATTAGATTTAATGGTTAACCAAATATAAAAGGAGTATTGTATAAAGAGTGTTATACAATAAATGCACGCCAAGCGATTTTATCATTTAACCCTCTAGGATGTATGGTATCCAAGGTATGGATCCATCTGGACTCAGTTTGAAGTAACATTTTAGCCCGGTCACCACCTCTATTGGGAGGTGGGAAATAATCGATAATTTCGTAGCGTAAGCTGGCTAAAGAGTGTCTTTAAAATGATGGGCGCACAGCATCTGTTCACCAGTATAAGGAGGGCCTGGGTGCTGCCCAGCATCTCAGAGAGTGTTCGGCATGCCCCCATAGTGATGTAAACTGGGGAAGCAGCGTGGCTATGCCCCATTTTCCCGGTGCTCCTCCCCCTTTTCAGAAGCCCAGTCCCTTTTTTGGCTGCACGCGCCTACGGCGTGCGAACTGACCCTCTTCGTGGGACCTAAAAGTTGGCAGGTATGCACATGTGACACTCATGAAGTGGTGCAGCGTCCGTATTAAGTTGTGCTGCGTAACCCTTCAAACAAACTGAATATGGAAAGGGAATAAAGGATCCACACCCCTTATCTCTTCATACTCACTGTCTATATATATATATATATATATATATATATATATATATGTATGTGTGTGTATGTGTGTGAATATGTATGGATGAGTTTGTTGTAGGTATACTCTAGATTCACAGGGTTCCATTTCAAAAATACACTACTACTGTAGTTAAATTGGCTTCTGAGAAAATGAACTTTAGTGTGAGTGTGTGCCCTACATCAGGTGACAGCAGAATGCAGAAGTATGTATACAAAACTTCATAGTTCACAGACTCATTTGGTGTGATCCCACTACCCAGGGGTGGATTAAGTGAGGAGGGGACTCATGTGCATCCTCCGTACTGGTCCCCTCTATCTCGCTGGCACATGTGCGAGTAGACTCTGCCACTGTACCAGTGTCTGCTGCAAATGCGCTGATTGTTATGAACATGTGCCCAAGCCATTTTCTCGGTGATCATCATACTGCACTTTACTAATTTCTGTGGTGCTGATGGACAAGTACAGTAACAGTGTCTATGGGTGCAGGGTGTGCAGTGTGGACCCCCCTGGACCCAGGTGTCTGTGGGCACTTCTCCATTATAGATACACCTATGAAACTTTCTTTCCACCACACATTGCCCCATAAATAAAGGTAGGTAGACAAAACAGTAATAGCCAAATAATAATGTATATGTGACTATCATTTGTTTTATGAAAGCTTATACTGTATTTGTTTGTTGTAGATGGGTGCTTTGTTTAGTCAATAATCCAACTGCATGCTAACATTACTACAAACACCTGGAATGTAAACTGTTAAATTGGAGCTTTAAATATATATTACAGAAACCCTTCTGTTACTCCCTCTAACAGTAAATAAAAATTACAGTGCTGCTTGACTTTCTGTTTATTACATACAGCAGGATCTGTCCTACAAACTCATCTGAAGCGGTATTCCTTTGTTTAAATTGCCTCTTACTCCCCTTTATTTTCACTGTGAAATCATCCAGTACATTCCAATTACATAGAAGTATTGATTTAAAAACAATATTCACTACCTTTTAAAGCCAGTTGCTATTGGTATTGTCTTAAAAATGGTTATTTAGCTCAGCCTGCTTAGTAATTTTATTTTATATTCATGTCCTGTCTAGTGGAATTTACTGAGTATTAAAAAATATAAAATTGCATCTAAAATAGTCTGCGCTATGTAGACATTTTTAACAGTCATATACAAGGAGAGACTACCCTAAGCTGTCTCTCTGACCAGGCGCTAAGATCCCCGGACTGCCGAAGTCAAAACCTCTGACCATTGTGTACTATTGCACATGTGCTGCATGTTCACGCATTTTCAGCTCCGTCCTCCATGCTGGAAGGACGTGCACCTGAGAGTCTCCAGGCTATACTTACTGTAGAGACAGCTTTTTGTAGCCTACAGACCCCTGTAAGTTCCACTGCACAACCTCCGTTGTACAACACAGGTGTATGCTCCCACCTGTCACACTCCACCTGCGCTCCACTATTTGTTTCTGGCTGGATCTAGTCCACACATTTTATACTGCGTTGTTCTCCTCATATTTTTGCTGCATTAAACCTGTGTCACCCTGTAAACCTGTTCTTCCCAGTTAATAAACCTAAAGCCACATACACACCTAATGATATACTCCATGAACAATATTGTTAAGTGTTTTCCCTGAACTGCCAAGCTCAATGTCGGCAACGATATTGAGCATACACACTGAACAATATCGTTCAGTGACGTCACCCTCCCTCATCTCTGAACATGCACAACCTGACAATATCGTCAGGTTGGCCTGCAAGATCAGGCGATGAAAGACATTGTTAACGATTCGTGGGAGCTTGCATCATTATTGATATCTTGCATACACACTGGACGATATTGAAAGCTATGAACGATAATGATATCGTTATCATCCATATCGTTCAATTTATCGTCTAGTGTGTATGAGCCTTTAGTGTCAGATTCTGTATTTTTTGTGGTCACAGAACTGGGACCTCTGGGGAAGTTGGAAGAACTGGAATGGGTAAAACTAGGCTCACGTATAATGCTTTTATTCATTAGTTGGAGCTCACAGGAATAATGGCAGGACAGATTAAACCCAGGTAGAGTCACTGGTGACAGCCTGACTGTGGCTAAACATTGCTCAAACCTAGAATCCTTGAAGGTGAGAGGTGCTTTAAAAACTGTATGATAGTTCAGAAAGAACAGGATACACACTATTACTGTACATGCACCCACTGCAGGTAGGATCTGTAATGGAAGCTGGATATTGGTTTACAGCACAGGTGCTGAGATAATTCAGCCAGGGGGAATTTAGCTGAAGTAATCAGCATGCTGAAATGATGTTTGGAAGTTGCAGTGGTTAGCAGAAGATGGTAGCTGTTTGCAGGAATATATTTAGGAGATTGTGCACAGAAAACCAATAAATCTGCAGGTAAGGTAGATGCAAGATCTTTCCAGAATGAAGATATACAGTAGACTATAATGAAATGAATATGGCTTCCAGCAGGTCTTTGAAGGAATGCATGCGGGAGCACAATGGTGAATAGAAGGCTGCTAACCACAGGAGAGCACTAGCACAGTGTAGTGAGGAATCGAGAATGCTGGTTGCATTCAGCGAGTGACAGACAGAGGGAAGGTAGCAGGTAGAACTGCCGACCAAGGACCAGGAACTAGTGATGAGACAAGTTCTACTGTCAATGTGCTAGTGAACTTGAGGAACCTTAATAGGGGATCGGTATGAAACACCGCCAGACATGGTTCAAATCCCGACGCCGGAAGACCGGCAAGAGAAGATCCTGACAGGTAAGTTTTTTCACTATTACTAACCCTCTCCCCCCTAACCCTAACCCTCCCTTAGGGGTGCCTAAGCCTAACATCCCCCAAGTGCCTAACCCAAACCCCCCATGTAAGTGCCTAAACCTACCCCCCCATCCCCGCAGCCTAAACCTAGCCCTCCCGGGGGGTGCCTAACCCTAAACTTCCCCCAGGGGTGCCTAACCCTAACCTAGCCTAACCCTAACCCTCCCGGGGGGGTCACTATTCCACATGCCATGTGGAATAGTGACAGTGCTGGCTGAGGTAAGCAGAATTAGAGAACCGCAATGAGACACTATGACCTGGTTAAAAGGTCTACCAAGTGGACTCTCCTCCATCATACACCACTGCCAACTATAGCATCCACAGAACTTGCCAATATGTTATGGGCCTAGGCCATAAGGCTCCCAAGCAATCAAGAACACGGCTACAGTAACGCGGAATCAAAGATCTGAGTAAGTACAGAAAAGTAATTTTTTCATAATCAAGGGTGAGATTTACAGTGTAGAAGCAAGCAAGAACCTTGCAAAGTCACTACTTAGATGCAGTTTAAGCGGAAAAAGTCATGGAAAGCTATTAGTGATCTCTGTGATAATCCCAATCTAGATGTTGGGGATAGAGCCATGGAAATAATAGGTCTAGCTGTAAAACAGCATATATATATATATACCATAATTCACACAAAGGTGATAGTACATGAAATGTGGATACTGGAGGCAAAGACAAAGGCCTAATAAGACAAATCAAGCTGAGGAGCACTCAAGTTAACAGCGTGCAAAAAATGAATGAATACCATATATAGGTATGATGCTGTCTATATCTCATCAATTGACTTCAATAGGCTTCCCAGTAAACAAAGAGAAGGTTGCAATGGTGATGCTTCAAAACCTTACACCAGAGTATGATTTTCTTAATAGTAGCTTTGGAGTCATGTGCTATCAAGCTATCAACAGAGTTTGTATGGGTCAAGCTGCTGCAGTTTAAAGAGTGCATACCTATTGAGACTAATGCTGAGAATTCAATTCTATCTCGAAAGGGTGTGAAACTGTCTAATATGCTTCTGATAAAAAAAAATGGCACAAAATGTGAAATAAGGCCTCAGAATGTAAAGCGAGTGAATCAAGTGGTATCTCATCCTGCAACCATTATAGAAAGAATGAGTGAGTGTTGAATGTAGCAGACAGTCACCTAAAAGATTGCTGGTGCATGGACTCAGGATCCACAAGGCACTTAAGCTGTAATAAAAGTTGCTTCAAGTCAATAAAGCCATGTGAACCTGTAAATGTCAGGGGAATAAGAAATAAAGTCCTAAATGCCACAAATGCGTTTGAGAATTAACTGCAAAACAGGTATCACAGACATAGGTGTACTATTTAGAAACCAATCCTGATCACCATCTGTGTACTTGAATAGAAGTGATACAAGGTATGTAATTGAAAGGGCATCCCGGTGCCAATAACTGTAGACACTGAGGAATGTTGCACAATGGTGACTTCAGATTCCAAGCAGTCTATGGAACTATGGCATAGTAGACTGGATAATATAATATTATTCATGAAGCAGCTTCAGCCAAATTTGAACTAAATGTTGTAACACCACAAAGACTTGTGATGCTAACAGCTGGAGTTCAAGTATATCTAACGCTAATGAGTCCAACTTCAGAGGCAGAGATGTAGGAAATGAAACAAATTCCTTTGGTACACATCAGACATCACTATCATGCCTTCAGCATAGGGTTTGTTATGTTACATTAATTCATATCAGCAGCCCCACCTCGTGGTCAGGACAGTAGCAGTTTAAATCAGATCTATTTAGTCCCTCCTAACATGCCTTAGCAGTCTAGCAATGCATTCTGGGCTAAAGGAGCTGTAAGCAGCCATTTCCTCCACACACATGGTACCAGACAGTCATCACTTCATATGCTCAACCTGGTATAGCATCCAATGGTGAGTTTCTAAGCTTCAACTGTGCCATCATAGTCTGCTTATCCAGTTATGTATGTTAGCTATACTATGTCACACTGCAGCAGATACTTTACATACTGTATATTTCATGCTGTTTGCATATTCCATGTTATGTATATGTTTGCCTTGCATTTCCATGTACATATTGTAATTGCCTTTTATTGTTTACATTTACAGTTTTACCGCACACTTGTTCATACGCACATACCTGTGTACATTCTTACAAGTTCCTCTATCGAATAATAAATTCAGTTTTTCAGATCACATCTGACTGGATTATTGGAAGATAGAGTTTTGGTTATGCTGTCTGCTCCAAATATGTCAGACAAATAGTGAGGGGCAGAACAGTAAAACATCGGGCTGTCAGAGTTTGATGAATATATTTGACTTCGTCAGCAACATTGTCTGTCAGAAAGTTGGACACATACTGACTCACAGATCTGTTATATTGCCAGCCAGAGGTATATGCATATGATAGCATAAGAGTTTCTATACAGTCTAACCGTGGCAGCTCAGCAATAGGAGTACCGCCATTGACTACACAGGAATTAAACACTGTCAGTACAGCCAACTGCATATGGCAAGACAACAGTCCCTGCACAGTCAAACAGCCTAACAACAGTTCCAAGACCCTGACTACTCAGAGACCTGCTACAGTGTCAGCTCAGTTACCTGCACATTGCAATACAGCAGCCTCTACACAGTCAAGCATTTCCATTCCATTGTCATGTCACAGAAAATAACATCTTCATACAAAACAAGATCCCAAGTCTCTAGTTCCTCCAAATCTTTATCTGTCAGCAATGCAACCATAATTGCATGCGCAAAAGCGGAAGCTGCAAAAGTGCAGGCCAACTTTGCCGAACAAGAGATGCAATTGAAAATAAAAAAATCACAGAGAAAGGAATAGAAAGATCACGGCTCGAAGCAGAAAGATCACGTCTGATTGCAGAAAAGGATATGGAAAAAAAACGCCTAGAAGCAATTAGTGAGAAGCTCATTGCCGAGAAGGAAGCGGCAGCTGCCGTAGCTGAAGCAGATTTCTTAGAGTCTGTAGAACTCCCTGATATAAGGAGGATCAATGTGCTTGACACAGAGCTTGGATCGCAGAATTCATTGCAACGCACATCAGAATATGTCAATCAAGCATTCAAAATGGGCAGCAAACCTCAATTAGTACAAAGCATGCATTCAGACTTCATCAGTGATATAAGCCAAACACACTATGCAGCACCCCCACTAGTCAACAGTGAACTGCAAACTTGCAAACAAGAGAATTCTAGACACAGGGAACCCATGAGAGACAACTCTCCCCCACACCTGGTGTCTGAATCTGCAAACTACAACAAAGGCACAACTACCTATACACAAAAATGGTATGATACAAGCCAACAGGAACCATACAATCCTAACAGGTATGACCACGTACCATTTAACCACCATGTTAATGCACAATCAGCATCTCCTAGAGCCAATCAACACACATTAGACTTCACCGAGTTTCTTGCTCGCCATGAGCTGGTCACAAAAGGACTCTCAAAGTTCAATGATCGCACTGAGAGCTTCAGAGTCTGGCAATCCTCTTTCCAAAATGTAATCAGAGGGTTAGGCCTTTCACATAGCGAAGAGATAGACCTTTTAATTAAATGGCTTGGGAATGAATCCACTGAACATGCAAGAAAGATAAGAGTGATCAATATTAACCACCCTGAGAATGGCCTTAACAAGATCTGGGATAGATTAAATGAGTGCTACGGCTCACCAGAGATAATAGAAAGTGCACTATTCAAAAGAATTGATGATTTCCCTAGGTTCCCTAACAAAAGCTATCAGAGACTGAGAGAATAAAGTGACCTACTAATGGAGCTTCAAGTAGCCAAGTGTGAGGGAGACTTACCAGGACTTGCCTTCCTCGACACAGCCAGAGGCATTAACCCTATAGTGCAAAAGCTACCTTACAATCTGCAGGAGCAATGGGTCATCCATGGTTCCAAATATAAGCAGTGGCACAACGTACCTTTTCCACCATTCTCTGTTTTTGTGGACTTCGTGCACCAACAAGCTAAAACCAGGAATGATCCTAGTTTTGCCTTTACCCTGACGAGCTCAACCCCTATTCTACCTAACTCCCGCAAAATGTCAGTCGCAGTTATACAGATTCTTCCCACAGGTCTACACATTCTACTCGCCAAGAGAACAGAGATGAAGATCCTGCCAAGTAGTTTCCTTTGTATAACAAACCGCATCCTCTTCTGAAATGCAGAGCCTTCAGAGAAAACTCTCTGGAGAACTGCAAAGCATTCCTAAAAGAAAACGACATTTGCTACAAGTGCTGCTCTTCTTCAACCCACCTTGCCAAGGATTGTAAGGTTAGTGCTAACTGCATAGAATGTCACAGCACAGAACACAACACAGCTCTACACCCTGGACCTTCCCCATTGACTTTACAACACAGTTATGGTGACACAGATCATGGGGAGGAGCTCTGTTTGGAGCAAAGAGACACTACTGCAGTCATACCACAGATAACTTCACAATGTACTGAAGTCTGCAAAGACAGTATTAGTGGCAGATCTTGCTCTAAAATCTGTTTAGTCAGAGTCTACCCCAATGGCCAACCACAGAAAGCTGTCAAACTTTATGCAATCCTAGTTGATCAAAGTAACAAGTCTCTAGCCAGATCAACCTTCATTGAGACCTTTAACATCAAAGGACCCAGCACTCCATACTACTTAAGGACTTGTGCAGGGAGTTTTGAGACAATGGGGAGGAGAGCAATCGGCTATCAAGTCGAGTCTTTTACAGAAAGACATGCCTTTCCTTACCCACTATCACTGAATGCAATGAGATCCCTGATAATAGGTGTGAAATCGCTACACCAGATGCAGCTATCCATCATGCACATTTGAAACGTATAGCACATCTGATACCAGAACTGGACCCACTAGCCCAGATAATTCTACTCATTGTGAGAGATATCTTACGAGTCCACAAAGCCAGAAGTCAGATTAACGGTCCACACAATGCTCCTTATGCTAAAAGATTAGACCTAGGATGGGTCATAATAGGAGAAGTATGTCTTGGAAATGTGCATAAACCAGCTACTGTCAACAGCATGCTTACCTGTACTTTAGAAAATCGGCGCCCTTCTCTATTTCAACCATGTCACAACAACTTCCTCATAAAGGAACTACCACACTGCATTGCCATGGACTCTCCTAGTGACAACCACATCTGTGACAGCTATAAAGAACATTTGGGGTGCACTGTCTTCCAAAGAACAAAAACGGATGACCAAGTCGCAATGTCCATAAAGGACAATTTATTCATGGAAATAATGAAAAGGGGACTAGTCAAAGATGATGCCAACAGTTGGGTTGCACCTCTACCCTTTAAAACATACAGACAGCACCTACCTAACAACAGAGAACAAGTACTTAAACGCTTCTCTTCACTAAAACACAACTTTCACAGGAAACCAGAAATGAAAGATCACTTCTTCTCTTTCATGGACAAAATATTTCAGAATGGTCATGCTGAGATAGCTCCCACCCTTAAAGACACAGAAGAATGCTGGTACTTACCAATGTTTGGAGTATACCACAATAGAAACCAGGTCAGATCAGAGTCGTGTTTGATTCCAGTGCCAAGTTTGAAGGCTTCTCCTTAAATGATGTTCTCCTGGCAGGACCAGACCTTAACAACAAACTCCTTGGAGTACTCACGTTTCCATAAGGACTCTATTGCCTTCACAACTGACATTCAACAAATGTTTCATTGCTTCCTCGTGAGGGAAAGTGACAGGAATTTCCTAAGATTCCTTTGGTTCAGAGACAATGACCCCTCTAAAAATATTGCAGAGTACCGCATGAGGGTACACATCTTTGGTAACAGCCCTTTCCCTGCAGTTGCCATCTACGAACTCAGACGTTCAGCTCAAGAAGGCGAGCTAGAGTATGTTTCTGATGTTAGACAACTTGTGGAAACAATTTCTATGTAGACGACTGTTTAAATCTATGCCAACGCATGAGACAGCTATCAGCCTCCTCAAGAGAGCTCAGGAAATGCTAGCCTGCTCTAATCTCAGGCTTCACAAAATAGCTTCCAACAGCAAAAGAGTGATGAAAGCCTTCCCTTCTCAAGAGCATACAAGTGACTTAAGGGATTTAGATTTAGGAAGTGAGGACCTCATTCAGAGTTGGTCGTTGCGGCCGCACGGTCATACGCCACCGATGATCGCTAAACTGCCCATGCGTAAAATTTGCAATGCGCGTGTGCAAACTAGCTGTTACGATCAGAAATATCTCTCTCCTTGAACTTGGCCAGGTCGTTAGTTTGAGTGACAGGATGAGGCGTTTGTGGGTGGTAACAGGAGAAGGTGCTTGTGAACGGGGGAGTGGAGATACGAACGCAGGCGTGCCTGACTATGCAAACGGCGTTTTATGGGAGTGCATAATTAACAAAGTAGTGTCATAGCACACGTGACATGGAAGGATTTTACACTGACTTGATCGTAGAGCTTAAGAGAGGGTATGGTCAACCTTAAGCTCTACGACCAGCTCCGATGTTTCCCGATGGTCTCGATTAATCCTTATATGCCCAGAGATGACGTGTAAAGCGAACGAGAAGGGGGCGTATTTTTTGTCTTACGGCTGCATCCTCCCCTTGGTCATCCAGCTAACGATCCCATCTTAACGACGCAACTTGCGAGTGCATCATTTGCATATCCGGCCCCTTTTCCCTTACGACCGTGCGGTTGCAACAACCGACTCTGAATGAGGTCCTGATTCTCCACCAGCTCAACGTAGCCTTGGACTCTTATGGGACTTAAAATCCGACTCCTTTACCTACCAAGTGAACAGTGAGGAAAGACCCTACACCTGCAGAGGTGTCTTGTCTGTTATAAACAGCTTGTATGACCCCTTAGGATTTGCTGCTCCTGTCACTATCCAAGGTAAAGCCTTGCTCAGAGACCTAACCTGCGAGTCATCTGACTGGGACACGCCACTGTCTCCTCAGATAAGAGATTTGTGGAAGGAGTGGAAAGGTTCTCTGTCCACCTTAACCAACCTTTATATTACACGTTCATATGCTCCTGTGCCTTCTACAGAAGTACAAAACCAGAGTCTACGGGCCTCATTCAGACCCGGTCGCAAGCGCTGAGTGCTCGCAACCGGGTCGATGTTTGTCAACTGGGCATGCGCACGTTGGAGCCAGCTCTGAGGTGCACATGCGCGAGACCCGGCTAGCAATGGCCGCTCCGTCGCTCCAGGTCTTGCACCAGAGGGGGCGTGCTGTCGATGTTGATTGACAGCTCGCTCCATTTGGAAGGCGGGCCGGGGGGGTGGCCGACCAAACGGAGGCATTCCCGACGGAACGCTTGCCATTTGGGGGCGGCCCCACTGACATCAGCAATGATGTCAGTTGGGAGCTTCCTGCTCAATCAGAGCAGGGAGCTCCCTGGGGCTTGCAAGTTCAGAGACCCAACCTTAGGGTCTCGTCGCAAGCCCTGATGGTCACGATGGTCCTGACCATCACGACCATCACCCTGGTTGGTCGCTAAGCTGTGGGTGGTAACCCACAGCTTAGCTAGTGACCAGGAGGCCGCACTTCAAGATGCAAGCGGCCGCCCTCAATCAGAGCGACCGCTTGCATCTAACGACCGCGTCTGAATGAGACCCTATGTGTATTTTCTGATGCTTCAATCCAAGCAATTTCCACTGTTGCATATCTTAAAACTGTGGATATTAGAGGCCAGTGTCATATTGGGTTTGTCATGGGCAAAGCGAAGTTAGCGCCACTTCCAGAGCATACCATACCCAGGCTAGAACTTTGTGCTGCAGTGCTAGCTGTAGAATTAGCTGAGCTCAGGCCCTCATTCAGAGCCACTCGTAAGTGGCCGTACGCTCGTAGCGGTCCGATGTTGTCAAACCACGCATGCGTCGGTGTAACAGTGTGCATGTGCGTACGGCTGTTTGCAATCATTTTTCCAGTCATTCTTCGAATAGCGAACAGGAAGTGACATATCAAATGTGATTGACAGAACTGTCCGTTTTGGGGCGGTGACGGGGGTGGAGATGGGAAAACGCAGGCGTGGCGAGGCGTTTTTTGGGCGTACATACATTATCTGATGCGAACGGCCAATGTGAACGGAACAAGTGTTACGTCACTGTCTGATCAACTTTCCAGTCAAACTGCTCGCTCAGCTTGTGGTCTGGTATTCTCTACCGCAATGACGATGGTCTCTTCGTTCCTCCCGTGGCTCATCGATGGTTTCCCGATTTATCAATTGAGGGCTCAAAAACAATCAGTTTTGAATTGCAAAAATGCTTGTAAGGTCTTAAGAAAATAGCCTTTTTTTAGTAGCAAAAAACCGTACGCAGGTGAACTACTCAGCTGATAATTTCTGGGTTAGACAATCAATTAGCTTCAAAATGTATTTTAAATTTGCGTGTTTTTCCAAAATTAGTTTATTGCTTTTTTTCGGCCAACAATATTGTAGTCCTGTTTGTGATTTTTCTGCTTTTTTTAGGGGCCAAGAAAACAATCGTCCTTTTGTTTTTTGCTAAGTGTTAGTTTAAACTCTTAAATGTTTTTTAACCCTTTGATTTTGTTTCCCAAAAAAATGTTTACATTTCCGTTGTATTGTTTGTAATTTTGTGTGTGGGATTACCTTTTAACCAGTTTTTGAATAAATTAACAATACAATTGTTCATATTTTCAACATTTTTTAATTTTTTAACACATTTTTTTTTGGGGGGGGGGTCGTTTTCCAAATTAAAATATGGATAACTTAAAATAAAAAAAGAAATGTTTTTAGAAATGCGTAAAAAAAAAAGGGGCTTTTTTAAACCACTATCAAACAAACAAAATTGAAAAACAATTCACAAGAAAAGAGAGGGAGGTTTTGGCCATTAAGGAATATGGGGCAAACACAGATAAGGAATGTGGGAAAATTAGCCAGTGCTGTCATCGCCTTTTGGCCCGTTTGGCCGGGGTAGGGAGGGAGCCTGAAGGGGTCCGGGAGGTCCTTCGGCTGGCCTGGCCAGAGGCAGATGTTGGGGCCTCTTGACTAGGCATAGGGCTAGGCACATTTGGAGGGATGGCTGTTGTTGTGCCAGAGGTGGAGGGTCCTGATGTTCCGGCAGGAAGGGAGGCCGGCTCCAACATCTGCTGGCGAACGAGCTGCTCCAGGGCATTTGCAATACGGACGTTGGCCCCAGTATTTTCCGCTAGGGCCTGAGCAATGGTCACGTTGGCCGCAGCACTTTGCTCCAGGGCCTCCGCCACCCATAGCAGAGTGGCGTCCAGCCTCACCAGAATCTCAGTGTGCTGATCCGTTTTAAGATTGAGCTCAGTGAGGAGGGCCACTGCCTGCGAGGGGGATTGCCCTGTACTGTCTTCCACAGGGTCCCCAGCCGGATCTACTGGTTCCTCCCCTGCAGAGCCAGCAGAAGTTCTGCGGCCAAAGCTCCCCTCTGGAGCAGACTCATCCACCTGTGTCTCTGTGAAAAATAAGAGAAAAGAGTAACATGATAATCTAGATATTGTCCCAAACACATTTCTGAGTTATTAACATTACTACATTTACCTGAGGCAACATGAGGAGCCGCAAAGTCTGGCATGTCGGTATCCATGTTCAACAAGCCAAACACCTACTCATCCTGCACACACCCCTGGGCCTGCTCCTCCAAATCGTTCAGCTCCAGTGACACAGGGGTGGGACCCCCACCTGTCCCCCCTGCATGCCTAGCCCTATCAGCCAGTTTTTGCTTCAGCCGATATTTGAAGTCGCTCCATCTGTGGGTTAAACATTTGCCATTATTCCTGCAGTATTTGGACCTGTAAACACTTTTAAATAAAATGTAGTTTGTACGTACCGGTGTTTGACCTCCCGGGTTGCACGTTCAAACTCACCCACCCTATTGACAGCACTGGCTATGTCATCCCACATTTTCCATTTCTGGCTTGCACCCATATTCCTTGGGGCCTGGGGCAGGGTGTCAACACACATTTGGACCAAAACCTCCATCTCCTTTCTTGTGAATTGTTGCTGCCTTTTTTTTTTAGTTTGTTTAGTGGTCCTACTAGGACCAGCAGCCTCTTCCATTACATCCTCAACACCTTTTTGTAAATTGGAAATAAAATTTAGAATGTAAAATGTACCTAAAATGTTGGTTCCACATAATCCTTTAGGCCCAAAAAGACAAATACTTACCTGGCGCCTCTTGGCCAGTGCTTTGCTGCTCTGTAGCCATTTTTTACTTTCAGGTCTCACTTACAGCAGACCGATTGGGGTTTTCAGTGACGTTTTTATACATGCATCAGCATTATTCGGCCGCATAATTGATTGTGCGCTCCTATTGTCCGTCCGTAATTTGAGCGGGAAAATAAAGACTATTTATGGCTTGGTGTGACTAGAATCGAGGTGACGGGTGATGAATGTTGGAGGTTTGACGTAGGAGTTGTTTGTTGGCGGTTTTTGGAGTTTGGAGTTTTCGAGTGTGATCTTTTTTTTCTTTTCTTACTTATTTTTTTTCCGTATGCTTTATTTTAATTGTTTTGCTGTTTTTTTTGGAGTTTTTGAGTAAGTCTTTAAAAAATGTTAGTACTTATGTGTTTTATTTTTATTTTTACAGTTATTTTGGCCTTGCCCCTATTGACGTTTTTGGACTTTGGGTTATTTGTCGGTTTTTGGTAAGTGTTTTTAGTTTCATAAAGTTACAATTTCGATGTGTTGGTCTTCGCATATGTTTCGCTAAGTAATCTTTTTTTTTTTCTAGGACCAATCATGTTTTTCCACTAAATTTAGCATACTCTTTTGCGAAATAATGTTTGAGTTGTTTTTATTTTAAAATGAATGTACTATTTTTCGCACTAATGTCTCGTTATTGAACTGTAAAAGTAGCGTAATATTTTGCAAACTCATGTGTCTTGTTTTAACTGTCAAAAATGCGTACTATTTAGCGCACTAATGTCTCGTTATTGAACTGTAAAAGTAGCGTAATATTTTGCGAACTCATTTGTCTTGTTTTAACTGACAAAAATGCGTACTATTTAGCGCATTAATGAGTTTTTATTATTTCAGTGTAAAATCATGTTTTACCACTAAATGTAGCATGCGATTTCCCAACTAATTTGTGCTCCCTTCTCTTTGTTTTAACCCTAAAAAATGTGTTTACAATCCAAGTTTTGCCAATAATAATGAAATATATTTTCTACTTTTGAAATGTAGGTTGTTCTACTCATGACAACACCTCGGCCTGTAAGCATCTTTGGATTTCTTTAAAAAGATAAGTATATTTTTCTTTACACATTTGTCTAAAACAATAACTACCTGGCTTACCATTTCAGGTTGATGTTGGTCGTATTATCTTGGCCATGGTTCCAGAACCCGACCAACCTCAACTTCGTCCCAGGTGTAGGCCTCGTAGGCGTGCAAGGCCCCAGATATATAGAACACGTGTCACCCTTTTTGGAGTGCCAGATGATGAGGTATTAAGACGATACCATCTTCCTCCACAAATCATCCTAGACACTCTCTCATTAATAGAGAGTAATCTTGAACGGCAAATTAACAGTCCTACAGCAATACCACCACTTACGGAATTAATGTCGGTGTTACATTTCTGTGCCTCAGGATCCTTTCAAACCACGGTGGGAATAGTTGCCAGAATCTCCCAATCCTCCTTTTCAAGGAACCTGAGGGCAGTGATGGAGGCCCTTTTTAAACACCTCCATCATTTTATTAAAATGCCATTGGATATGGGTTCCCTTAGTGTGGCAAAGGCCAATTTTTACCAAATAGCTGGCTTCCCACACATCATAGGGGTTGTGGATTTCACTCACATACCACTTTAGCCTCCAGCAAGGCTGGAGGCTATTTTTAGGAACCGCAAACACTTTCATTCACTGAATGTAATGGTGGTATGTGATGCCTCCCTCCAGATCCTGTCCCTGAATGTCAAATTCCCCGGGAGTGCACATGATTCCTTCGTCATCTGGCAATCAGGGATTTGGCACAAATTAGACAACCTACAAGCTGGTGATGCGTGGCTTCTGGGTAAGTTGACACCTTCCATTGCAACCACTGCAAAGCTTGTAACACAATGGTCCTGATGTTTGTTTTTGTTTTTTCACAGGAGACAGTGGTTACCCTTGCACGCCCTGGCTGCTCACTCCTTATTTGGCTCCCACACCAGGGCCACAAAGTGAGTATAATTCCGCACTTACAGCCACCAGGCAGGTGGTGGAGCACTGTATCGGCTTTTTAAAAGGCCGATTCAGATGCCTCTACTGCTCTGGTGGCGAGCTCATGTATTTGCCGGCTATGGTTTCAAAAATTGTGGTCCTGTGTGGGATATTTCACAACATCGCCATAAGGAGTGGTGTCCCAATGCAGCCAGAGGATGCCTTGCCTGAGGATGGCCCCTCGAGGTTGGTCGGAGGCCAGTATGTGGGGGGGGCCATATGCGATGATGTGGTGGCCAGATTTTTTAGGTAATTAATGTTAAACATTTAGTTAATTGCCACAATGTAGACATGTAAGATTTTAATGGCCAATTTTAATAATTTTTATTTTTTTGGTCTTTTATTCCCTAAAATTACCCAAAAAAATGATGCCTACTACCTGATCCAAAAAATTGTCTTCATGTGGCCACATTGGATATAACTTCTGGACCAATTATTTCTTCGCCACATTTGTGGATTCATGTTGGCCTGCTACTTCTTCAAACAGTTCTTGATTATTGTTGTTTTTTTCTTTTTTTATGGGTGTTGGTTGTTTTTTGGAGTGTGTTTTCACTGTGTGAATTGTTTGTCACAATTCATTTTGTGTTTATTATTTGTGTGTATTAAATTTTTGCTTTACGTTAAAAAGACTTTTCCTTGGTAAATTACAAGCAAGTGTAACCTGGTCCAAAAAAGGAAAATTTTCTTAATGGCTAATCCTGTAATGTGTTAAATTGTAAAGTATTTTACTATGCTTTGTGGCTAAAAACAAACCCCAAAGGGATTATGGTGAAACAGTATGTTTTATAATCTAGGCCTAAGCAGGTTTGCTTTAATATTTACATTACCCACCCAAAAAAAAAAAAAAAAAACTGGTAATTCTACAAACCTATTGGTATTGTTAGGTGTTTAATGTGCCAGCTTACATACTTACTTGAGCTTTCTACAATCTAATTTACATTACTTAAAAACTCATGCTCCAATAGTCTACTTATGTAAGGTTAAACAATCTAATATTTACAGACAAGGAATGAGACTCTAATAAATCAAAATATATTTTATTTTAAACAACTTTTGAGGGTGGAACAATCAGAAAAATTAGTGCCGCAGGACCGCCAACATGTGATCCAGGACCACAAGCATCCCGACGACATGGCCGATCAACGTGTGCAAGCCTTCCTGCATTGCTTGCAAATGCCTCTGGTCCTCTTTGGGTTAAAAAAAAAGTGTGGATTACTAAACTGACACCTTAATTTATATGTTACCAAACAGCTTAAAATTCAGACTATACTTTAAAAAAATAAAAAAGTTTTGAAGAGAAAAAAGTTATGGAAAACACAAAGATTGTATAAATACAAACTAGAAAAATTACACATAAAAAGACAACCAAAAAAAGGGCAAAGTACGCAAAAACACTACATTTGTTGTTACCGTAAACTAGAAAGACACAAGTATGAGTGTTTGGACATGTGTGATATGTGTAAGGGGAAAGCATCCTAGACATTGTTTTTCAAAGATATATCTCCAAAATATTCGAAATACTTTACAAATTGGAAATGCACAGGCAAAAGGACAACATCACCCAAAAACAAAAAAATTCAAAAGCAACCATAGTTTAAAAGGGAAACATACCGGTCAGCTTGATGCCTGGTCCAGGAGCCCCGACATCGTCCTCCTCTGAGGTGGGCCAGTGTTGGTCCAATGGAGGAGGGGATATTTCACTAGGGGTGGAGGGGGAGGAAAAGCGAGGGGTGGGTGGAGGGGAGGGTGATAAAAAGAGAGGAGGGGGTGGAGGGGAGGGTGAATTTGGAGGGATGGGAATATTCGGAGAGGGAGGGACCTCAGGGACTGGCCAGTCTGGGCTGGAGGGGGAATTTGGTGAAGGTTGGGGAGAGGAGGTTTGGGTGGGAGTGGGGGATAGGGGACGAGGCCGACGTCTTGCTCGCATTAGACGTCGGAGTCTGCGCTCAGCCCCTAAATGATGGATACAAATTTTTACGTTTTTTTTTGGGTGGGGGTTTTGATAAAAATTTACACCACCAAAAATTTTACCAAAAAAAGGAAAACATGCACAAGCAGGTATGTCCTAAATAAACAAACAGGGCTAGATGGAAAACATGCACATGCAGGTATGTCCTAAATAAACAAACAGGCCTAGATGGAAAAAATGCACACGCAGGTATGTCCTAAATAAACAAACAGGGCTAGATGGAAAACATGCACACGCAGGTATGTCCTAAATAAACAAACAGGCCTAGATGGAAAAAATGCACACGCAGGTATGTCCTAAATAAACAAACAGGGCTAGATGGAAAACATGCACCAGCAGGTATGTCCTAAATAAACAAACAGGCCTAGATGGAAAACATGCACATGCAGGTATGCTTGCATTTTATTTATTTTTTAAATACACTTACTTTCAGCTATTTGCTGACGCAAATTTGCCAAAAGGCGGGGGGACCTGCGGTGGAGATCTGACCACCGCCTTTCAAGCTGCCCGATATTGCGGTGGAAGCCCATATTACGCAGCCGCCGCACCTCAGCATAGGCGAGTCGCTTGCGGAGGTTTGTGATGGGGGCCGGATGATCAGTGATTCTCCGGTCCATCACATCTGTGAGGACCAGGAGTTCGCTTCGTGTAACTGCTGCGGCTCTCATGATGGCAATGATTTTTTAAAAAAAAAACAGTTTTAATAAAGGACCCTGAAAAAATTTGATTGGCTAATGTACTTTGAAAAATAACAGAACGCATTGTATTGGTTATTGTATGAGTCATGTGACCTACACCCTCACAAATATAATGTGAATTATGATAGGCTTGATGCAGTGACATGCGTAAGCTAATTTAAATAAACAAATTAAAGTACTAAAATATGCCTATAAAAAGCAAAGGAAAACAATAGTATCATTCCTAAAAACATTTAAGTTAGAAAAAAAAAAACATTGGTAAAACCGTACGTATTCTGCAGTACAAATGACACACAGTGACAAGAATAAAGTTTATTGACAATGAAAAAAAAAATGATTGAAAACGTGAATAGCAATTAAGGTAATTAATACATTGATTGCCATGAAACGATGAAAGTATGTTTGAAGAATGAAATAGCAGGCAATCGAAAACTGACAGGGCCACTTCTGGAATTGAATTGTGCAAGCGTTCCCTGCAACGAAAGAGGAGACAGACGGTCGCTATTTAGAACGTTTGCTAGCTAGAGGAGGGGTTGGGAGACTATGGGGCGGTAAATTAGCAACGAGCAAACTTACGAGCGAGCGCTTAAATTTAAATATTTCCGCTCGTACGGCGGACGAGCGAACGGCCACTTGCGTCCGGCTCTGAATCAGGCCCTCATTTCTTCTGAGTTGCCAATTGATAATAAATTCCATTCTTCAGATCACATCTGCCTGGATTATTGGAAGATAGCGTTTTGGTTATGCTGTCGGCTCCAAATTTGTCAGACACATTGGCCCTGATTCAGAGCCGGACGCTCTGACCAGAGCGCTCGCTCTGAATCAGGGCCCACCTCCATTAAAATGGAGCGTCCTCCTGGATGCTCGTATAGCTGTGGGTCACCACCCACAGCATATACGATCGCCCAACAAGATGGTCGCGATGGTCTTGACCATTGCGACCATCGGACTTGCGAGTGAAACCCTCTATCAGAGCCAAAATCACTCCCACTGACATCACTAGTGATGTCAGTGGGGCCGGCTTCAGACAGTAGGCGTTCCCATAGGAACGCCTCCATCTGGCAGGCACGCCCCCGGAACGCCCACCAAAGGGGGCGTGCTGTCAATCAACATCGACAGCACGCCCCCTTTGGTGCGAGACCCGGAGCGATGGAAAGTCCTTCGCTCGCCGGGTCTCGCGCATGCGCACGACGGAGCTCCCTCCGTCGTGCGCATGCGCAGTGGGGACCATCGACCCACTTGCGAGCGTACTGCCGCTCGCGAGTGGGTCTGAATGACCCCCATAGTGAGGAGCAGAATAATCACACATGCAGTCAGTCATGTCAGTAAACTCGCTATTAATCATGGAAAAGAGCATTGGATTGCTGTTAAATGTATTCTGAGATACAGTACCTGAAAGCTACAAGTTCCCTGAAACTAAAGTTTGAGAAAGCTGGATGTATGGATCTACAAGCTTTGTCTGATGCCGGTTGGGGATCAGATGAGGACAAGAGGCATTCCTATAATGGATTACAGCTTTACCTTAGCAGGCACAACTCTCAGCTGGGTTAGCAGAAAAAAACCACTGTTGAATTGTCTACTACTGAAGCTGAGTCTATGGTACTCACAGAATCAGCCAAAAAAGGCATTATGGTTGAAGGAGACTTTGTGTGAACTGAGCCTTCTAGGTCCAGATAATAACATCAGCATTGCATGTTACAATAAATGTGCAATAGACTTGTCTTATAGCACCAAACACCATGGCCACTCTAAGCATATTGCTTTAAGAGAGCTGGTAGATAGCCCTTTGATCAGTGTGATATTTGTAGCTAGTAAGCAAAGTCTTGCTGAAATGTTAACCAAAGCTTTGACGTCACAAGTACTGAATACCTTTCTACTTAAATGTGGTTGGAGTGTATTGGAAATGTTGATGTATTATGTTTATATGTAGCCTCTTAAGTTTTTGGTTACATATGGGGCATCCAAAATGTGGTATGTCTTGTATTGTAACTGTAATAAGAGACAGTTTTGAAGGTTATTAGGAGAGAGCACCCTGCGCTGTCTCTCTGTCTGGACACTAGAATCCCTGGTCTGCCGGCAGTGTGACCAATGACCCATGTGTGCTACTATACTGCAAACAGGGCAGGTGCTAGGGTGTTCGGCACCCCCCTGCAAGCTATATATTTGCACCCTCCAACAAATATTTCCTCTTGACATGTCTCATATTTACCCCTTATTAATGTTACACTACACAGTTACATCACCCTTACACATATTACACCACATAGTAGTGCTTCTTATTCACCTCATGCCACACAGTAGTACCCTTTATACACCTTATGCCATACAGTAGAGCCCCTTATATACATTATGCCACACAGTAGTACCACTTATACACCTTATGCCATACAGTAGAGCCCCTTATATACATTATGCCACACAGTAGAGCTTTCAGGTTATGGCCTAGGATCGCCGTTACTCACCTCAGTGCCAGCTTCACCTGACCTCCCGAGCGGCCGCGACATGCTTGTTGGGTGCAGCTTAATCCCAAATACCACTTAGAGGGGTCACTGCTGAACACCTCCCAGTAAGTTAGACATCGCGCCTTTGGTCAGGTCTAGCCAACATCTGGTACTAGTGGAAGAGGAAGTCATTTATCCAGGCCCCTCACCAGGCCCCTCACCTCCTGTTCTTTTCCCAACCTGAGTCCATGTCTTCCAATACTTTGTCAGAGGGTCAGCATAGCCTGAGCATGACAGTTTGTAGAGGCCCTGTGGAAGCTGCTGGATCAAAGAGTGCAGGGGCGTTACAAGATCTCGCATTGAGAATCAGGAGGCAGCAGAACACCAGGAGGCTCAATATCTCCAGGAACTCTCTGGTCAATTACTTTCCATTCAGTCAACTCTGGCCAATATAATTCCTACTCCTTCTGGATCTGCTCCTGTAAATCCTCCAGTAGCAGTAAATCAAAGATCTTGTTTGTAGTTGGCCTCTCTGAGTGTTTTGATGGAAACCTCAGATGATGCCGGGGCTTTATCAATCAGTGCGAGATACAGTTTGAGTGTCTATCCCAGAATTTCCCCACTCCAAGGTCAAAGGTGGCATACATCATCATCTTACTATCTGGGACCGCCTTGGACTGGGTGTCCCCATTATGGGAGCGAGCTGATCCTCTCGTCTCTAATTATGAAAGTTTTATTAGTTCATTCAAGAGAATTTTCGATGAGCCAGGCCTCCTCTGATCAAGGGACACCTACAAAGGGCCAGTATGTGGTTCATTCCAGATGATTGCTTCGTTAAAGTGGAATGATGAAGCACTTAGGGCAGCATTTCTTCATGGATTATCCAAGAAAATTAAGGATAAATTAACCTCTCGAGATGTTCCTGAGTCCCTATCGAAAGTAATATCATTATGTATTAAGATTTGACTTGCGCCACAGAAAATGGCAGGTTAGTAAAGGGTGTGAAGATTATTTCAAGAATCGATTTCTGCCAGCTGCATATTCTTCCTCTCTTGCACCAACTAAAGAGGAACCTATGCAGATCAATGGGTCTCGTTTGACTCCAGCTGAGCGGACCCGCTGATTCCAGAACAAGCTTTGCCTCTACTGTGCGGTTGATGATCATATTCTTAAACTTTGTCCTTTCCTCTTGGGAAATGAGAAATCCTAACAGACTCTGGGAGCGTCTAGTTGGGGGTGTTAACTAAGCCTTCCCATTTGTTTGATAGTCTTCTACCGTGTCTATTAGTTTCAAGACTGGAGCAAAAAATATTAAACCCTTAGTGAACTCAGGAGCCGCAAGGAATTTTATTTCTGAATCTCTGACACATAAACTAGGAATTCCAGTTCTTCCAAGCAAGTTGGCCGTTTCTGGGGTAGATGGCAATATCATCCTTGGAGACGTTATATCTTTAGTTACTCTGTTTCACTTCGGGTAGGATGCCTAGATCAAGAGGCCTGGCCTGGTTCTACCTAAAACTCCCCATGCTATAGTTTTAAGGCTGCCTTGGCTGGACTGGTCCACCATGCATGCCCTGGTTTGGGAATCCAATTGTTTTCACCAGTGCCTTCCTCATGTGTTTCCAGTACGAACCCAACAAATCTCTACTGAATCTTCCCCGAAGCTTCCTACTTCTGATCAATTAATTTCAAATCAGATTCTCATTTGCCAAAACCTTATCAAGATTTCGCTGATGTTTTTTGTGAACAAGCTGTGGACAAATTTCCTCCCCATCACCCTTGGGACTGTGGCATTGAACTTATCCCTGGGAAGATGCCACCTTATGGCTGTTTCTACCCTCTTTCGGTTCCGGAAACAGCTGCTATTTCTGTCTACACAAAAGAAAATCTAGCCAAGGGTTATATAAGACCATCTTCTTCTCCTGCTGGGGCCGGATTCTTCTTTGTTGAGGAGAAAGATGGAGGTTTCAGACCCTGCATAGACTACCATGGGTTGAATCAAATCACAGTGAAAATTAGATATCCTTTGCCACTCATCTCAGAGCTTTTTGACAAGGTACGTGGAACTTCCATTTTCACTAAATTGGATCTCCATGGAGCCTACAATTTAGTCTGTATCAAAACAGGAGACGAGTGGAAAACCGCTTTTAATATGTGAGATGGCCATTATGAGTACTTGGTGATGCCTTTTGGCTTGTGTAATGCGCCAACAGTTTTTCAGAGTTACGTCTTCCGAGATGGTCTTTACAAATTTACCTATCTGGACGACATTTAATTTTTTTCAGAGAACCTGCAATCCCATCGCCTACATGTCAGAGAGGTTTTTGTTGCATCTTTCAAAGTCATCATCTGTATGGGGAAATCAATAAATGCCTTTTTGAACAGTCCTTCATGCCAATTTTGGGGCACATCATATCAGGAAATTCCCTTCAAATGGATTCAGATGACCTAAGAGCCATCCAAGACTGGCCCCAATCACACTCCTTGAAAGCCATCCAATGTTTTTTTGGCTTCTCTAATTGATATAGAAGATTAATTGCAAACTTTTCTACGATTGTCGCTCCCATCACGGCTCTCACTAAGAAGGGTGCTAACTCTCGTTGGCCTCCAGCAGTGATGGCTACCTTCCAAGCCCTCAAAACAGCTTTTTTCACAGCTCCAATTCTTTGTCAACCACAACTTGAAAAACCCTTCATGTTTGAAGTCAATGCCTCTTAAGTACTGTAGGAGTGGGAGCTGTACTGTTCAAGTGGCTGAATATAGAAAGAATCATTCTTGTGGTTCTCTCGTAAATTTTCCCCAGCTGAGAAATATGCCATAGGGGATCAATAATTGTTGGCTATGAGATTGGCACCAGAGGAATGGAGACACATTTTGGAAGGCACTAAGGACCTCGTTCAGAGTCGGTCGAAGTGGCCGCACGGTCGTACGGAAAAAGGGGCCGGATATTCAAATGATTCCCTCGCAAGTTGCGTCCCTAAGTTCGGATTGGTAGTTGGCCAACCAAGGGGAGGAAGTGGTCGAAAGACAAAAAAATACGCCCCCTTCTCGTACGCATTGCACGTCATCTCTGGCCATATAAGGATTAATCGAGACCATCAGGAACCATCGGCACTGGTCGTAGAGCTTAAGGTTGACCATACCCTCTCTTAAGCTCTACGATCAAGTCAGTGTAAAAACCTCCCATGTCACATGTGCCATGACGCTACTTTGTTAATTATGCACTCCGATAATCCGTATGCACTCCCATAAAATGCTGTTCGCATAATGAGGCATGCCTGCGTTCGGATCTCCACTCCCCCGTTTTCAAGCACCTTCCCCTGTTACCACCCACAAATGCCTCAATCTGTCACTCAAATTACCAACCTGGCTGTGTTCAAGGAGAGAGAAATTTCTGATCGTAGCGGCTAGTTTGCGCACGCGCATTGTGAACTTTACGCATGCGCAGTATAGCGAACATCGGTGGCATACGACCGTGCGGCCGCTTCGACCGACTCTGAATGAGGTCCTAAATTTCCTATTACTATCATCACTGATCATAAGAATCTTCTTTATCTCAAGACAACTCGTGTGAATGCCAGACAAGCTCGCTGGTCTCTTTTTTTTTTCCGGTTAGATTTTTAAGTCCAATTTTGTCCTGGCATACAAAATAAAAAGGCTGATGCACTCTCCTGGTCCTTTCTGCTTCCACAGGAAGAACAAGAACAACCTCAAGTTCATTCCATTTTAGATACTCTTGTCCTTGCTCACACCTGTTGCTTCCTCCTCCGCCTCCTCCTTCTCCCTGGTAAGATCTTTGTAGCAGCTCAGTTGCATAAGAACTTATTAACCTGGGCTCATGCCTCCTTGTTTGTTGGTCACTCAGGCAACCTCAAAACTTTTAAGTTTTTACAGCACTCCTACTGGTGGCCCACTATGAAGGAATTTTATTGTTTCCTGTGCCAAGTGTGCTCTGCATAAATTCACCTGCAACAAAGTTATTGGCACTTTGCGTCCTTTGCCTATTCCTGATGTTCCTTGGGCACATCTGTTGATGGATTTTAATCTCTGAATTACCACCCTCCATGGGACATAATACTATCTGGGTGGTAGTGGGCCGATTTTCAAAAATGGCCCATTTTATTCCCTTGGTGGCACTTCCTTCTGGCCAAAATGTTTATTTGTGACATTTTCCATTTTCATGGACTACCCAAGGAGATAGTGTCAGATCGAGGTGTGCAATTTGTGGCCAAATTCTGGAGGGCTTTATGTGCCTCTTGCGGAATTAAACTGAAGTTTTCCTCCACCTATCACCCACAGACAAATGGCCAAACTGAGAGGGTGAATCAGGAATTGGAAACATTGCTTATACTTTTAATTTCTTCTTCTCAATATGACTGGGTCAATTTATTGCCATGGGAAGAGTTTGCCCACAATTTTAGGTACTACTCTTCTTAGAATATTACTCCATTTTTTGCAGTATATGGAAGACATCTGCATGTTCCAGATTTCCAAGATTTACCTCCCATGGAAGTACCTGCTATTACTAAATTGTAGAATCATTGTATGATACTGGAAAATTTGCGGATCCAAGACATCTTGCCGTTCCTTTTCTGAAGATTTTGAGATAGGGTGTATCTGTGAACTAAGAACATTCAACTGAAGGTTCCAAGCATGAAATTTGCTCCGCGCTTCATTGAACCATATCGTATTCTTAAAATTATCAATCCAGTGGTGTATAAATTGGAGCTACCACCTCATTGAAGATTTCCAACACATTTCATGTTTCTCTTCTATGACCATTAATCCTTACTCAGTTCCAGTGTTCTCCACCCAGGACTCCTCAAGTTCAGACTCAATTGAGAGTCGAATTTGAAATTGAGAAGATCCTTGACTCTCGACACTGATTGAATAATCTTCAGTATTTCATTGACTGGAGCTGAAGAATGAGCATGTAACAAGGCATCTGATGTCCATGCTTCACAGCTTGTTCAAGTATTTCATAAAAAGTTTCCTAGAAGGGGGGGTACTGTCAGGTTGTGGCCTAGGATCGGCCATTACTCACCTCAGCGCTGGCTTCCCCATACCTCCCGAGAGGTCAGTTGCCAGGCGCAATGGCGAGTAACGTGCTGAGGATTATACCTGGGGTCTGCTAGGACATCTATGTGCTCGCTACATGATGTGGTTCCTGCAGTTACTGTCATGGATGCATTATTGTTACTCCCAGTGAAGACTTTCTGGCATGCCTGTGTTCGCCCAACCACCCCCCAGTCACTACCCACAAATGGCACTTCCTGTCAATCACTCTGCAATGGGAACTGCATAGCCTCTGCATAAGCAGTTCCCATCGCAAATGGCAGTTTGCGCACACGAATTGTGATGCATGCACAGTGAGGAAACATTGGCCGAGTGTGTGCGTTCTCTCCTTTCCTTGCTGGATCAGGCCCTTAGTACGTCATCCAAGTATTATCTCATAATATCATTCTCCTGTGTCAGTTCTGCATCTGAAGCCACAGCATATGTACTTAGTACGTCATCCAAGTACAATCTCCTAGTGCCATTCTACTGTGTCAGCCTTGCGTCTGGATCAACAGAGTGTGTACTCAATACATCACCCCAGTACAAACTTCCAGTATCGTTTTCCTTTGCTTTTCCTGTGATAGTGTTCTTCCATTTCCCACTTGTGCCGGATACCTGACCAAAGGGCGGCGTCCTGCTTGCTGGGTGCAGCTTAAGCCCAAATCCCACTTGGAGGGGTCACTGGTGAACACCTCTCAGTAAGTTAGACTCCGTGCATTTGGTCAGATCTAGCGAACATCCAGTACTAGTGGATGAGGAAGTCATTTATCCAGGCCCCTCGCCTCCTGCTCTTTTCCCAACCTGGGTCCACGTCTTCCAATACCTCGGCAGAGGGTCAGCATAGTCTGAATGTGACCAGAGTCATTTATACACATTATGCCACACAGTAGTATCCATTATACACATTATGTCACACATTAGAGCCCCTTATACACATTATGCTGCACATTAGAGCCCCTTATACACATTATGCCACACAGTAGTACCCCTTGTACACATTATGCCACACAGTAGAGCCCATTCTACTAATTATGCCACACAGTAGAGCCCCTAATTCACCTTATGTCACACAGTAGTGCCCCTTATTCACCTTATGCCACACAGTAGTACCCCTTTTACACATTATGCCAGAGAGTCCCTTAATTTACATCATGCCACACATTAGTACCTCTTATGACAATTATGCCACCCGGTAGGGGCTTCCCTTACCTATCTGTTACTAAAGAGTATACTGGGCCTAATGCCCAGCCACTTACCAGTATATTGCCGGCCTACCTTTAGATACATAAAGTGACCTAGACCTAATGCCCAGAGTCACTTTTACTTGTGGCATGGGCAATCTGCCTGCATAACATATCTGAAGCCTGATTGCAGCCACGGGCCTAATACCCAACACCTGGTGGTCTAGGGAGGGGTGTGTGGTAAATTGCCTGTGGGCAAGGCCACATACTGGCAAGCTGGGAGAGGCTGCAGTAGATGCTTCATTTAGCTCTTTGCTTCCCACCACCTGCAGCACTCTCCAATCATAATTTTATTTCTTCTGCCTCTGGCCCATACTGGTCTCTTCCATGGCTGCATGAGCTCTTCAAGTGATGTCCTCTTCTATTGACTACTACCGCAGTATTGAAGGCTCTGCTCTGCGGCATCTGATGTCAGATGCTGCTCACTTTGATTGGTTTGCTGTGGCTGCTTCTAATTGGCTGTGTCTGCAAGCCATGATTGGTTTGCGCCTGGCGCTAAGTTCAAATAGTCCCTGCTGCCTATTAGCTGCTGGTCTGCAAGTTGCAATTAGCCATGATTCTTTAGCTCCATCTTCCATGTTGGAAGGATATGCATCTGCGAGTCTCAAGACTATACTTACTGTAGTGATGGTATTATGCAGGCTACAGACCCCTGTCATTTCCATTGCATCACCACGGGAGGCCTGGATGCCGGTGCCGGGTTTCTGACAAGCTCTGGCATACCCTTTGTCGGATCTTGACCAAATCCCAAAAGCTACTGCCTACAATACTAGCCCCTATTGCCAGGAAAAAACATGCTTGGTGGGATGCAGGAGCGCAGAGGGGGGAAAAGTGGGGCCCAGCAGGGGCCCGGGTCTGGCACCGCGCACCCTTCCCTCTTACCTGTCAGCAGCCTATCACACGGTGCTGTGTGCTGGGCTGCTGTGGGAAAGCAGCAGCAGCCTCCTGTCCTCTGCCTGTGGAGAGGAGCGTTCACACCGATCATGTCACCCCTGGATTTGCTCACAGCGTCCCCCTCCCCAGCGCACTGCAAATAGTTTTTTTTCCCCTAAGGTGGAGTGGCCACACCTCCCATGATTAGGCCATGCCCCTGTTAGTAATAGGGGCCGGGCCGGCTCTCTACACCCATGGTGGGAGGCCCTGTCTGTTTCATTTGTACTGGGCTCCACAATTTCTGATGACAACCCTGGGGCTGTGCTGGTTGTTGTATATTAGTTTGTCCAAGGGTTGTCCATAGGTTAAAGTATTGAAGATAAAAATAATCTTTAAAAATGGAATAAAGTATAATAATGGGCTCATTCAACCTCGGCAGAAAAAGAAAATGCACTTGAAAAGCAGAAAAAACTGTCAGAACAATTATACTTTTCTTAATGACACGTTTTGCTTCTGATGTGCAGTGATTTTAAATGTAACTGCGTGAAATCACTATAATTCCATTCTTCTGATCCTTTGTATGTACTGTAATATATGGGTTAAAGTTAAAAGCTTTATGACATTTAAGTAAATGGAGATAGAAATGGAATAAATCTGAAATGGTAAGATAAAATGTTTTTGCTTAACAAATTTTTCTTTAGCACAGAGATTGTGTTTATTCTAAACAAGTTGGATGTTTTGGGGTATATTTACTAGAGATGTGCGGGAATCCTCATGTGTTGGTTCTGGTTCTAATTCATCATTGTGTTTTGGTTTTGCCAAAATCACCCTCAAGTGTTTTGGTGTTGCTTTTGGTTCTGATTTTTTAATCTGAATTAAAATAATGTACAGAAATGTGTGCCTGTTGTTGTTCCTACAGTATTAGTAACCTCAATAATAATAATTTCCAGTCAATTTTGACCACATCGAAGCTCACTATATTGTTTACCAATTTTGACCATAGTCTGCAGAGAGCTGACTGTCTAAACTAAGTGACAGAGCAGCGCTACAAACAGACAGCAGTTTAAAAGAATATAGCACATCTACGAAACATTGCGGCACAGCAGTGGCAGACAGAAGGGCAGTTTAATAAACTGTATGATCCCATAAAGAGAATGTTTTCATTAATCAAGAGCAACATCAAATACCTGAGGGCAGTACAGGGAAATGGAGGTGGAGTATGTAGTGGAAGGCAAGTAAAGGATTGATTGACTGATTTTAAATAAAATAAGTGAAATTTATCATGTGAAGCAAATTATTAAACCAAAAGCATCCAAATGTGAGTTTCATCCATGCAACAAATCACAGGCCTCAGGAGTCAGGACAATACAAGAGCTTAAAATGGCCTTGTGAGAGACAGAAGACCATCCCCAATGCCCCCCAAAAATACAGCCCATAATGAAAACAAAAGTGGTGAATGATGTAATTGTCCTTGGGCCATCCCAGCCACCTTATGTTGTACATTAAAAAGGACATGTACAGTTTTAACAAATCAAGCACTTCAGCAACAGGGACTGACACTTTTGTGACTATATTGCTTAGTTTGTTTAGGCTCCCATATAACAAGCTGCCAGTGGGCTTAAGGCAGCTAATATTGTTGTTAATCATCTTTACAGTTTGAAGATGTTATTCTCATCCTCAACAGTGTTATTATCATCATCACACAATATTAGCTCATCTTCACTGGAATCCACTATTACAGAAGTCTCTGTACTTTGATGTAATTGGTGGCTAAGTAAGGTCTTCCTCATGGAATTTGTAGTTCATTTTTATGAACATCAGCAGCCTCCTACGCTAATCACTCACAAGGTTCCCAGCTGTGCTCAATACTCTATGCTCAATTCCACATTGGAGGGTGGGCAGCAAGCAAAGCTAGTTTGTCTTTTTTCCTCCCAGTATTCAAAGGGACTGTATGACATGCTAGTTTGTACATTATCATTAAAATGATATTCCACCATTCTATTGATGATTACTGCATCAGATTGCATCATGGTAGAAGAGTCAATAATTTTGGGTAATTCTTTTAAGCCTGACCAGCTGTCGTAATGTTGTTTCACTCTGGTGCACTGAGTTGAATCATCCTCATCACCAGTGGAAAAGGTCAGTTTTTTCCTGGCATCAACATTTACAGGAGAAATTGATGCAGGAAACATTTTTGTGTCCTGTGATACTTAAGCTGACAACTTGCTGGCAAGGAGCTCTTTGCATCTCTTAAGATCTGTGTCAGTTGGAAAGAAAGACATTGCATATGACTTAAACCTAGGATCCAGCATGGTTTCCAAAATGTAGTGATCCAATTGCAATATGTTAACAACCCTTTGATTCTGGTGAAGTGTAAAAAGAACTTGATCTGCAAATCCAACATACTTAGCAGAATCACTTTGTTTAATTTCCTTCTTCAGTTTATATAGCTGCTTTTCCAGTCATTTTATTAAGGTAATCACCTGACTCATGGCCGCAGTGTCTGAACTAACTTCATTGGTTACTACTTCAAATGGTTTCAGTAGCTTGCATAAAACAGAGAGTATTCTCCAGTGTACTGGACTAAGGTACATTACCCCTCCTCTCCCTATGTCATGGCTTGTGGTGTCGTTTTGGATGGCTCGTTGCTGTCCCTACATTCACTGAAGCATATTAAGGGTGAAATTCCACCTAACATTTGCTTCAGTTTTTGGCATGACAAATTGAACTATTCAGCAAACGTGTTTGCTGAATGCCGATAATGTCCAGACATTTTCGGACAACAGAAAGAATCTCCTGCTTGCCCCTGTCATTTTTTAAAAACTTCTGATCCACCAAGTTTATTGTGTGGACAAAACATGGGATGTGTTCAAATTCACCCAGTTGTAATGTTTTCACACTGTTACTTGCAATATCAGAAATTACAAATCCTGATGAAAGTCCAAGCAGGGTAAGCCATTTCGCGATGACTTCCCTGAGTTTTTCTAACAGGTTGACACCAGTATGCTTTTTAGTGAAGCCGGTGATACAGAGAGTAGCATGCCTGGGAATAAGCTTGCATTGTGTGATAGAAACTGCTGCTGAAGGCAATACACCCACCCAGTGAGCTGTCACAGTCATGTAATCTTTAGTTTGACCAGTACCACTTGTCCACATATCTGGTTAAGTGGACAATGGGTACAATGGTACTTTCTAGGCCAAGAACTTCCCGAGGAATTGCTGTTCTGGTAAAATGGAATCGAGATGGAATTTGGTAGAAGGGACACAGGGCCTGATTCAGAGCCGGACGCTCTGACAAGAGCGCTCGCTCTGAATCAGGGCCCTCCTACCTAAAATTGGAGCGGCCTCCTGGCCGCTCGCATAGCTGTGGGTGACCACCCACAGCTTATGCGAGCGGCCAAAAAGATTGTCGCGATGGTCAAGACCATCGCGACCATCGGGCTTGCGATGAGACCCTGCGGTAGGGTCTCGCTGCCGCAAGCCCAGGAGAGCTTTTGGCTCTATCAGACACTAGTGATGTCAGTGGGGTCGGCCCCAGATGGTAGGCGTTCCCATGGGAATGCCTCCGTCTGGGCAGCAACGCCCCCGGCACACCCACCAAAGGGGGCATGCTGTCACTCACCATCGACAGCACGCCCCCTTTGGTGCGAGACCCATAGGGACGGCTTGGCCATCACTATGCGGGTCTCGTGCATGCGCACGACGGAGCTCTCTCTGTCGTGCACATGTGCACTAGGGCACCATCAACCCGCTTGCGAGCGGGTCTGAATCAGGCCCACAGGCCCTTAATTTAATGTCTAAAACCAGATGCATTGATGGCAGATATTGGACGCGGATCTAATGCTAGCATAGCCATCATGGCTTCAGTGATCTGCTGTGCTTTCATACTTGCTTCCAAAGGATTGTTTCCCAGTCAATTGTTGTTTAATACTACTTGTCTTCTTGGTCCTTTTCTGGGATGAAGATTTACTCCCAGCAGCAACAGCACTAGTGCAAAAGGATTCAACTGCGGAATTCTGGATAGGGGAGGAGTCAGTTAGGCTTTGCAAATTGGATGCAGAAGGACAACCTCTGATTGTTAATAAACAGATTGATGATTAAGATGTTGACAGTGGAGATTGTATGTGCTGGGATCTATTCATGCTGCTATTGATACTGGACTGCTTGGTATTAATTTTCAGGATTTTTGAGATTTTCCAAATAATTTGCATGAACTCGCTGCAAATGACATAACAGGGAGGAAGTTCCTAGATGGTTAACGTCCCTACCTCTGCTTAATTTAGCTTCACAAACAGTACAGATGGCTTGACAAATGTTGACAGCATTTGGGTAAAAATAGTGCCATCCAAAAGTGGTGGCTTTTTGGTTTATGACCAGGCATGACAATGGCCCTCTTCTTATCATGGGCAAAAACTGCTGCCACTGGTGGCTGTCTTGGTTTGACACAAACAACATCTTCATTATCAACATCATTATTAAGGTCAGATGCACAATATCCCCCTTCTCCCTTTGCACTTCCGCCGTAGCATCCTCAATTTCTAAGACACCATCTTTGCTTTTACTGCTGCTCAGCCCCTCTTTTGCAGAGGGTGTGGAAATGGTGGAAGGAGGCTTCTTTAGGAGTACAGTGTCAGAAATCACACATAGCACTTGTGGACACACTTAGACTCTCCCTAGGGATTTGTGAAGTTTTGCAAACACTCAGTTTATTCTTCAGCCTTAGTTTGCTTTTCGTTATAATGATTTTCCTGTTTTAAAGGTGACACATGTAGACTCAAAGCGAGAAGGTTTTGCATGTGAGGTTTCAGAAGATGCCTGAATGTGTTTGGCCCAGCTTCCGCAATAGGGATTCTAGTACATAAAACAGCGGTATCAGGACCACAACTCACAAAGGAAGGCCAGTAACTTTCCTTGCCATTGTGTGTGGTGTATGGAATGTTGGCAATTTTTAATTTTTCGGCAGTAAATTTTCCCTTTATTAGTAGATCATTGTGAAATATTGTTTAGATTTCAGGGGCTCTTTCTTAAACTTTGTTTCTTCTGGACCACCTTTAGTAGAAGTACTATCATGACTGATAGCACTTGCAGTACTAGTACTGAGTTGCTGCTCCTGATCTTCTATCGACTGATCCATATCGACTCACAGCATTCCTAGTAATGGTACTCTAATGATGTTATATTTAAATACAGTGCATGAACATACAACAGTTTTATTTTATTATTTTTGAATACAGTGCCTGAACCCACAACACAGTGCCTCATAGCGTTCCTTATAATGGCATCCAAATGACATTATTTTTAAAACAGAGTGCCTGCGCACATAACACAGTGCCTCACAATGCTTCTAGTAATGTCATCCCTAATGATGTTATTTTTTACATAGTGCCTGAACACACAACACAGTGCTTCACAGCACTTCTAGTAATGGCACCCTCATGATGTTATTTTTAATACAGCACCTGAACACACATCAGTTTTATTTTAATATTTTTAACACCGTGCTTGAACACACAACACAGTGCCTCACAGTGCTCCTAGTAATGTCACCCTAATGACATTATTTTTTTACACAGTGCCTAAACACACAAAACAGTGCCTCCCAGCGCTCCTAGTAATGACACCCTAATGATGTTATTTATTTAATACAATGCCTGAACACACAATAGTTTTATTTTAATATTTTGAACACATATTCTGACTGAGAATCTGCACCTGCCATAGGTGCAAGTTTTGATGGTGCAACCGATGGTGTGCCTAAAGATGCCCCAAGCGGTATTTGAGTATCTGAAGATGGGCATTTCAGTCCTTGTACATGCAATCACACAGATGTTCACCAAGGCAGGAAATGTAGTAGTATTTGCATAAAATTGCAGAAGCAATACCAGCAAAAGACATAGACACTGTACATACTGGTGAGTCACATGCATGCAACTTTGAAAGGGGCCGTATCTAGTGAGTCAAATGCATGTCAGCCATTTCTCTGCGGACACCAAATGGGTGTTTCTGGGTGGTAACTGAGTAGCATCAATCCAAATGCATGCCAGAAAAACATATTGTGGGTGTGTTGTATGTGTGTAGCCAGGGTTTTTCACTATATTTAGTCATATACATGCATTCTGGATGCCATAATCAGACAGATCTTCTGCACCTAGCATGGGGTAGGTGTAATTGCCAATGATAATAATAACAAGTGCTATTGTACATGGAAAATGGGGCGGTGCGATCATATAGATAAGTATGCACTGGACCATTCCATTTGTAGTTCATTTGCATTTCATTCACAATGGGCGTCTAGAGTTTGTGTTCACATTACATAGGATTCAGAATCAGGCCTGCTATATGCAGAACACATCAGGGACATGCAGTCAGGGTCAGCAAGGCAGACAGAGCCTCCCCTGTCATACTCCTGAGATTTGATATAAAATGATTAGAATAATACAAAGAAGACATTTTTAACTTATTAACCTCTTCTTTGTTTATTGTACAGTAATCATTTTTATAGTTAACACTCACCAGCTTTGTGGAGCTGTCTGGAACTGGAGGGAGATGAGAGATGAGGCAGCAACAACTCAGCCTCACTTCTGTATAGTCAAACACTGCTTGAAGAGCTGGGGGTGGGGCCACACTCCGGGCAGTAAGCTGCACAGAAACAGAGCTAATAGAGACATGCCTCTGAGTATCGGGGACATGCCTTGAGCACTGATGAACACCTTGGATGTGTCATGTAACCAGGAAGTGCCCTGCAGTGTTTAGAGATCGGAGCTGAGTCAGCAGCAGCAAGAGAAGACACATGATGCAGGTAGGAGAATCAATGGACACTGAAGCTTAGTGTAGTGAGGGGAGAGTTACAGTGAGTAGGGGGGGAAACAGGCTTCCAGCAGTCAAACCCATCTCCATGTGTGCCTCACCAGCCATTGACCTCACCGCACCTCTCACCCTTCGTGGCCAGCTATGTGTCTGAATTTGCTGACTTTTGCTTAGAGCTCTATGGGTCTGCGAGCAAAATTCACTGAATTTAGGCTGCCGCAAAGTGCGGCTATTGCCACGATAACTTGCACCAGTGAGATCATCATGGCTAATAGGACGTCCATCTGGGAGGTGCAGATGGTAGGGTGCCACCTACACTTTTAAGATTAATGTTTGTGCCTGGGGGGGGGAATATGGATGCATGATAAGGTGATTCACTTCATCAAGCCTATGTATGGATATGGTGTTCTCTCCCGAGTGTCCGGGAATGCTTACTAAAATGTATGAGTCTGCCTGACATTTAATCAGTATATGCAAAATGTCTCTCTCTATGGTTGGGATCAGAATTGTGCCATAGCTAAAGGGCCTTAGGCAGGGTTGCAAATTATTCCAGCATACTTTGCTCCATAGCATGGAGCATATCCAGAGCTTATTCAGAAAAGGTATAGTACACAAACAGGTGTAAGTTCATCTAGAATCAGCCCAGAAATGAATGCGTTCTATAACACTTTTTAGGTACGTTGTATCAGAAAACAACATAAAAAACCTTTCAGTCAAAGGCTCCATGGAAGAAGTATTTGTATTACTGTCATAGAGCACATCTCTGCATACAGTACATGCTTTCTCCTGCGCTGGCTTTTCTCAAGACTTTAGAAAATAGATGTGCCAAGCTACTGTAATGTGTAGAAAATCCTCTGGTTAATGGAAGATAAATATACCAGATTATTTTCAGTACAGTATCACTGTTTGTGCAATGTCTGAAGCTTGAGTGAAAAAAAGGGATGCTTGCCGAACTTAAGCTGGAAACACTTGCGTATTTTTCAATGAAATATAGTCAGAGAGGATTTGTAATTAGCAAATTAATTATCTCACTGTAACTGAGATTTAATAGTTTCTGGAGCTGACACATCCAGAACGTTTTGTCAACTCAGGTTGCTACTATTGGAATTATAACTGCAGAAGTGGTATTCAAAGGATTTAAAGAGGGGACATCACGCCAGGAGCAGAAAGGAAGAAAAAAAAGCCCACATACACAAGAACAAGATAAGTGTTTTTTGTTCTTAAATAGAACACGGCACCTGAGCAGAATGTAAATTAATATCAGATAAAGCTTGGGTACAGGCCGCTCTGAACAAGCTATTTAATCTGTAATCAGTGTTAATATTCTCTAAAAAAAATTGCTTGGAATTTCAGCCAGTGTAACTCACAGCTGTACTGTAGAGATAGAAGATGCGATGTGTGTGGGAGACATTATTTAGATAGAGGCCTGGGTATATTTTCTTGCTTCTATTATAACTGCAAAATAACAGGAGTCCTAATGAGGATGATTTGGGGGGTTCAGTGAGAAATTGATTTGTAAGAAAAACAGATTCATAGAATGTGACAACAGATAAGACCCGCTTGTCTCATCCAGATTGCCCTTTTGCTAGCAGCAGTAGTATCAGCTTGCTACATGACTTGTATCTTGTTTTACTTACAGTCTGTTGATTGTTATTCTGAATTGCCCCACAATGATAGTTTAGCCTCTGGTGAAGACTGATTTACTAATAACAGTCTGGGTAGTAATACAACCTTTTGTGCTCTACAAATTTAATAAGCTAAAACTGGAGTGCCCATGTGCCAACTTATAGCTTTCTTGTAGGGTATTAATGAGAAAGGAAGCAGGAAGGAAATTGCTATTACTGTAAGGCATTGTTATTTTTTCAGATGGAGCCTGGTGCTGGGAGCAATGCTTTCTTTCTAGTACTACATGTGGAGAATCTATAATTTATTCAGAGATGGGATTGATAGTGGGACCAGGCCAGTCCATGTTTATGCTTCAACAGTTTTCATGTTTGTGTGTTTCTGTACACATATTCCAATACTGTTTAGTTTGTACACTTTTTCTCATATATTATTTTTATACAATATTGTCAACTTGTGGTTAGTTTTGGTGTAGTATAAAAGATCAGCAATGTAAAGGTCCACAGTCAGTAGGTGGACACCAGATGGTCAACATGCAATAGGTTGACATATACAAAAGGCTGCCTGACAAAATAATGACAGTACAAAAGGTCGACAATATTAAAAGATCTTCAAATTGTAAAGTGCGACAGAATTTGCTGCGCTATATAAGAAACTGTAAATAAATAAATAAAATATCTACAGGTTCAAATGGTCAACTTTTTTTATATTTCAACCCTAATCCTGACCCTCCCTCTAGTACCTAACCCTAATCCGTCCCCTCGTGCCTAACCCTAACCCGTCTGTCACAAGTCACCAGCGCTCCGGTTGTCTCTGCTCCTCCATGTCGCCAGCCACACGCCCGAACTCCTGCTCTTGTGCAACGTACACTCTGTACTGGGGCGACAACTTCTGTTGCTAGGAGACTGGGACGCCAAATAACAGCAAGTTATGCTGGATGATGTGCCCTCCTTACCCGTGTATTGCCATTAATCACCTGCCCTGTTACTCCATTGGTTCAATTCGTTCCTTAAGCCTGCTGGTTCATTGCCTGCTTGCCGGCTATAGTGTGTCTGCCTGAGAATCTACCGGCTCATCAGCAGCACCTCGGCCCTCAAGACCGCATCTCACAGTCTGCGCTAACATCGGCTCAAGCCACACCTCGGCTGCCACAGTCTCTCCTCGAGTCTCAAGGTCGCATCCCGACCCACAAGGCCGCACCTCTCATCCTGCATTCACTCCGGCCCTCAAGGCCACATCCTGGCTACCTTTGTCTACCTTCAAAGACGCTCACCCTGTCAGTATCCATTAGTCACATAATATCCTGTGGCCTTAGGATAACCGTGTAAGCCTCTATTATCCCGAGTATAAGACCAGGGGTCCGCCTAAGTACCAGTGAACATGTCGTGTTCTATGGGAACAACAGGTGGTTGCTATTGACAGAAGACCTCATCTGAGTGGTTCTAGGGGTCTTATACGGTGATTCCTAAGAGACCGTAACACTGTCCCCCTAGTGCCTAAACCAAACTGCCCCCTGCGGCAGCCTAACCCTAACCCTCCCCCAAATGTTTAACCCTAACCCTCAACCTAACCCTAAACATAAAAATATTGAAAAAGCAAAAAAATGTGTTGACCATTCTTATGTCGGACATTTGAATCTGTCGACCTTTTAACCCTGTCAACCTTTTGCACTGTCGACCTTTTGTCAGTCAACCTTTTGTATCTGTCATAATGTTGTCTCTGTTGACATATTGCATGTCGACCACTTGGTGTCGACCGTTTGACTGTCAACCTTACACTGTTGATCTTATATCCTGATATTGGATTGTTTTCCCTGCTAGCACATCTTTAACATTTTAATTAATGCATATAGGGGAATTATTATCATAATTATTATCAGTCCAGATTATTAAATAGCCCTCCTATAAATGAAAGTAATCTTGCAGGGCCAGTTTTTGTTAGAAAACAGTGCCCATGTGACTATTTTAGCAGTGAAGTGATATCTATCATCAGAGCCGTAACTAGACTTTTTGGTGCCCTGGGCCAGAAAAAGCATGGTCACCCACCCCCATTTTTAAAATAGAGACATAATATGCACATCCAAAAAATGGTTATGTTGTTATGGGGAAGGAGCATGTCAAATCTGATTTGTCCCGTACAACGATGAAGGAGTACTGATCCCTTTGCACCACTGTTATGTTATCCAGCTGTCACTGCCAAATACAGGGGGCGATTCAATTCAACGCGAATTGAATAGCGCCGGGAGCGAGCTCCCGGAGCTATTCAATTCAGTGCGCTGTGTGGTTGGAGAATGCCAGTTATCGCAGTCATCGTGCCTTAACAAGGGTGTTACGGCGTGGTAACCGTCATTCTCTGACCAAAGTGCCAGGCGCGCTTCTATTAGCACCGCGCTATGTAGAAAAACAGCCGCACACCGGACACTTTGGTTGGATTTCTCTTCGCATCCCCAGGAGTCCCTCCCTTCACTATTCAATAGCGCATTGAATTGAATTCCTCCCACAGTGTGAATCCAATGGCTGCAGTGATGATAAACAATAATTATGCACTATAACTCACCAGCTCTAGATGTAGGAGAGGTCTGGTGAAGCTTCACCTGCAGCAGGATATGTCTATCAGAATGGCCGTGCACAAATCTGGAGCCAACAGTGTAAATCACCAGCTGAAGGTATTGGCAGAGTGTTGTTTGTAGTGTATATGCAGCAAATATCAGCAGTGGGTTTGAATGTGGGCTATGACAGTATTTTAAAATGTATGCATTAAATAAATGAGGAGTCACGGAGGAGATTGGGGCAGCCAGGAAATGCCAGGGATCAAAAAAAGGAAGCTAGAAGTGAGAAAGATTACAAACAGAAAAATTGACAGGTGTCGCAGTACAGCAGTACAGCGCCCCCTGCCCTGCGGTGCCCTGTGCCGTGGCACGTCGCACCACCCTAGTTACGATCCTTTCTATCACTATCATTTCACTGCCTTTTCTGACTGCATTTGCAGTGGTGTAAAAAAAAGCATTGTAAGGAGGATGGAGGCTTCTGGAGAAGGATCACAGGATCTCTCTCTTGCAAAAATACCTCCATAAGCACAAAGTGAAGAGATGGCAGTAACAGTCATACAGTATGGAGCCTTGCTCTGAAAAGCTATTATTTTGTTGCTTGGTACTGTTTATTTTTTCAAATTTCATATATATTTTTTATACAATATTGTCAACTACAGTATTACTTATTGTCAGCTATCACTTCACTGTAAAGCTGCGTACACACTAAACGACGTGTGTATCCAGCAAAGCGACACACAACATGGCTGCCGATGGAACGACATATCGGGTGGTCCGTACACACTGGGCAATCCGGTGTCCAATCGCCTGATATGCTGGCCTCCGATGCAAAGCACTGCATGGGATCATCAGCCGCATCGCCTGATTTTACTGCATGTACAAACGATCAGGCTATGTGGCTGATGACCCCATGGGAGCACGTACTACATGATGTAGTGCATACACACTGCACAATATTAACGAACTGTTGTTCCGATGCATCGGAAAATGGCCAAATTGTTAACAATATCTTGTAGTTTGTACCCAGCTTTAGATTGCAGTTCCCACTGAGAATAAAAGGGACTGTGGTCAGCAGTTCTAATTAGCCTTTATCTCCTACATTAGGCTAGCGATGCGTAACCCCAACATTTAAAAGCATGCTGAAACTACTGTTTCTGCATGATTTAAGTAAAAAGGGGCTTGGCCACTTAGTATTTTGGGGCATCTGGCTGCCTTTAGGCAGAGAAGCAGGAACATGCATGTAGTATATAGCGCACAATTACTGTGTATGACAGACTTCTGTGATACCCCGTAAACGCATCCTTGCCTACTAACCCAGAATGTCAGTAAGACTTTCAAATTCTCCCGGATTACGAATCTATCTGTCCGGGGGCTTGATGATGTGATTTGTGATTTGTGGTGAATCACGTCATTAATCAACTAAGAATTTTGTTCAGCATAAAGAACAAGAGAATGGTTACTTTTGCATTTTGTGAGTCCAAGCCCTACAATTCCTTGCCCTCTTGCCTATTTACACTAGACGTACTGGTCTTCTGAGCAGTTTCCTAAATATCCCTCATTATACTTAACAGATCACATTTTCATATTTTGGTAACATGCATTATTAAAGTATTTTTTTCTTTTATGGCTTGGCATTACTTCAGCTGAATGGAGTCCTATGTAAGACATGCAAACATGTTCTTTTCAGTATTCTTTTCAGTGTGCTCTTCTAAATGTAAATGTTCACTGTTATCAAGGACAAATGGATATATTTCTTGTCATACACCTCCCTTGAACATTGTTGATATTTAACCTGGAAATCTGTTTAATCCAGGATTAAGCATACTTAATGATTGCCATATGCAGGAGGTTACAAATGTAGTTGTAACGTTTGTAACAGTCAAGTAATAAAACCTATTTAAAATTCCACCAGGGATCTATGATCTGATTTTTGTTTATACTACAGAGCTAAGAGCATGAAGAGGGCAAATATAATAATAATGCCACTACAGCTATGAGGTCTGATATTTATCACTGACAGAGGACAGGGTGGGAGAAGGGTATGTGTTAGACTTGAGGCTTGATTTGTGCCCTAATCTATGTTTAATCTCTCTTAGGTCATCCTTATTAAAGGAATGCAGTAGAGATATGATCTTTACATTATTACTTGTATTTAAACAATAATCCTGTTTATGGAGGCTGAAGCGTTCAGCTCATGATGGAGGTGAACATCAACTCCATAAAAATTTAAGAAAGTAATGTAATTCAGAGCGATGTCCGCAGATCTCCGTCAGAACGGTCGGGTGAAGGTACTCTGCAACCAATGGGCCTGATTCAGAGCCGGACGCTATTTGCGCTCGCTCGTTCAGAAAATAGGGGTGGCTATTCAAATGAACCGTTCGCTCTTTGCGGTCTGTTCACGCCTCTAGGTCTGAACGAGCGAACAAAACTTGTGGTCGTTTTTTGAAAAAATACGCCCCCTGGCCGCTCGCATCCTACGTCATGTCCGCTATTTATTAGATTAAACGAGTACATCGACCAGGGTATGAACTGCTCGCTATTCTTGTGGTTGGTTTTTGCTACCACAATTTTGCGAGCCGTTCTGGCTATAAAATAACCCAGTGACATGGTCAATGACGCTGCTGTTTTAATTATGCACACCCATAAAACGCTCGTTTTGACCTTTAAGCACGCCTGCGTTCGGATCTCCACTCCCCATTTTCAAGCACCTTCCCCTGTTAGCACCCACATACGCCTCATTCTGTCAATCAAAAGAGCTGGAATTCGCTGTTTAGCGAGCAATTGATTTTCGGCCGCACTGACTGGTTCGCGTAATGCGTATTACGATCCGTACGCATACGCAGTTGGGCAAACATCGCTCGGAGCGAACGAGCGGCCGCTTACGAGCGGCTCTGAATCAGGCCCAATATCTTCACTCATTTTTTCTCACACTCTATGGTGGTACTCAGGAAAAATTAGCAAAGTTTGTCTTCCGTAATAAATGGCAATGTGCACAGCCGGATATCATGCTGATGTCCAAGGGCATATTGCTCAGATTTTTATTGCACTGCACCACAAATGATGTCTTCCACTAATTTTATTAAAAGGATTAAGGTACAATACAAGCCATTCAGTTATGTCTAGAGCATACTGAACCCATTGGTGGTTTTGAATAACTATGACTCCCTATTGAATTATACGGGTATTGCAAAATAGGTTGATTATTAACATATCACACTAGAATGCTCTGGGGTCGATTCAGACCCGGATGCTAAGCCAGGATCGCTCGCATTCAAAAGGGGCCAGGTATGCAAATTCTGTGATCGCATTATCTGGTGTAAGGACACCCTCTATGTCATAGAGAGCGACGGCAGAGTGAGAGCACGCTGGTATAAAGACGCCCACTTTTCTTTCTTAGCACACGTCATCTCCAGAAAGTTTATGATTAATCAGAACCATCGAGAGCCATCGGAGCTGCACGCAGCACTTGAGGTAGACCCTACTCCTCCGCAAGCACTGCGATCACTGCAGGCTGAAATGTAACCAAGTGACGTGTATAATGACACTTCCATGCTAATTATGCACACCCATAAAGCTCAGTTTTAATGCCCAGACACGCCTGCGTTGGCTGCCCCACTCCCCCGTTCACAAGCTCCTTCCCGTGTCACTACCCACAAACGGCACTATCTGTCACTCAAAGTAGCGCTCAATCTTTGTGCTACGAGTGCACAATTCCCGAACGCAGTGCATACACATGCGCAGATGGGCGAAAATTGCCCATAGCAAGTAATCGCACATTAGCGTCCGGGTCTGAATCGGGCCCTCTGTGCATTATTAAATGATCATTATAATGTAGTCTATTTTGTATAGCTGATACTGTAATGGTCTTTGTATTGTCACTATAATGCTACAGAAGTTACTAACTTGATCTCTGTAATATACAAAGGTCACTGCAATTTCTGTGTATTGTATATAGGTTTATAGAATACTCCCTGCATTGTACATTGGTCAATAGAAGGTTTCTTATATTGTGTATCCATCATTAGAATGTCCCCTGTATTGCATATTGATCACTACAATGCTCAATGTATTGTATATATTGGTCACTAGAATGCACACTGTAATGTATATTGGTCACTAGAATGCTCCCTGTATTGTACATAGGTTTAGACATAAAAAGGGCTTTTGCATACCTACAAACTGTCCCAATCTTGGCAGGTCAGTCCCATTTTTTGCGCACTGTTCCACCACCCACCTGCAGACCACAATGTCCTTCCAGGGTTAAACATTGGGAGGTCACTTTCTCAGAGCAGTTCACATCATCTAAACAGTGTAGAGAGAAGCTGGGGGCAGAACAGCAGCTTGGTAAATGCTGGGCACCTTCACATCCTAATGAGCAATCCTTGTGTGATGCATGGCCACACTCCCTAATGTTGTGAGGTGTGCTGTTCACATCATCGGACTAGCAGCTGAACTATTCCTGAATATTATTTGGTTAATGAGTTAAAATTATAAAGACAATTGTTACTGATTTTTATAAATTTTATTGTACATGTGTAAAATTGATCAAATTCCTATTTTCTGGTACATGGAGGGAGAGTAAAAATAAATGTATATCTTGTTTCTCTGAAAAAAAAACCTACTGAACAATAGGAAACTAGTTTGCATATGTAGGACTCTGGGTATTGATGTGGGGATAGATAAGTTAGGTATAGATTAAATTTACAGTCGAGACAGCAGCTCCCGTGGATCTTCTCTGGCACTGACTCCATTGGCTTGTCCACCTCAGGATGTAGCAGAGAGGCTAGGCCCATACACACAGTAAAAGGTCTTTATAAGACTACCTTGATAAGCAGAATAATCTGGTAAATTTATTAAAGGGAGTAAGAAGACATGTGTCCAGGAAAATGATATGCAGAAAATAATGAACAGCATACAATGACATTCAATACTACACAAGTGAGATGGTAATAATTAGAGATGAGCGGGTCCGGTTCTCTGGGAACCGGACTCATCTGAACTTCGTGTATCTGAGCCAAGATCCGAGTCTGGCTCAGGTTTTCCTGCCTGATCCAAAAATGAGGCAAAACGTGTCATCTTTCAGCTGTCGGATTCTCGCGGTTTTTGAATTGTATAAAGGTCCCGGTGATCAATGCCATTTTCTCTCCGGCTGTGGAGAGTGTACAGAGCAGACGTGCTGGTCTGTCTGTGCACATGCTGCTGTGTCACTGTGTTGTCTTATTGGGGGCTGAGGCTGCAGGCTGCTGCTGTGTTGTCCATAAAGGTGCTGGGGCTGCAGTACATAAAGGGGGGCTTCAATAATCAGTACATAATGGGGTGCTGCTGTGTCACTGTTATCCTATCAATCAAGGGGCTGGGGCTGCAGTACATAAAGGACTGCTGCTGTGTTGTCCATAAAGGGGTGCTGCTGTGTTGTCATGTCCATCAACAGGCTAGGGCTGCAGTTCATAAAGGGGTGCTGTGTTGTCCAGGGGGAGGTGCTCTGTCAATCAAGGGGTGCTCTTCCCCAGTGTTAAAAAAATAGAAGTTAAATAAAATTATCATTCCACAAAAAAAAATATCTGTTTTGATTTTTTTTTTGTGCGCTACTGTAGCTAGTAGCTATGCTATTATTGTTTCGTGACACTGCTGGCCAGTCCACAGTTTATTATCCATGTATTTGTGACTCTGCAGGTGGTCCATCCACACTCCGCAGGGGTGCTTTGTTGTCCATAAAGGGGTGCTGTGTAGTTCATCAAGGAGCTGCTGCCAGGTTGGGAATTGCTTTTCTAGTGAAGTGGAATCTAGATGGGATTTGGTAGCAGGGACACAAAACCTCATTTAACTGTCTAAAACCCACTGCATTAGTGGCAGATATTGGACACACATCTAATACCAGCATATATGTTATGGTGTCAGTGATCCACTGTGCAACTGGGTGACTGCTGTCATACTTTCTTCCCCTTGCAAAGGATTGTTTAACAGTCAATTGTTTTTTAAAGTACTTCTAGTAGTCTCCCTGATCCCCTTCTGGGATGAAAATCCACTCCCAGCAGCAGCAACAAGCATAGTGCTCAAGGATTCTTCTGGGGTAAGGACTGATGTGAATGATTTAAATATTTTTTGCAAATGCCTCCCTTCCTCCCCTCCTCCCTCATAAATTTGCTTCAAAATCAAAAAATTAAATAAAATTTACTACTAATCAAATCTTCCTTTCCCTGCCTTCAAGTACATACACACTCCAACTCCCTCAGGCCTCTTGAATAATGAAAACCTTTGTTTTCTGATATGCCATGTTGGAAGTTGAACTGCCACAGGTGCTACAATCTTTGACATGCAGTTGCTGAATGCCAAAAATGTCTAGAAATGTTTATGGCCACAGACAGCATCTCCTGCATGTCCCTTTAATTTTAAAATATATTCTGAACCACCAAGTTGACTTTGTGAGCAAAACATGGGACATATTGTTCACCCATGCTCTCCCCTCCTTCCTCATAAATTTGCTTTAGAATCAAAAAATGTAATTAAATTTACAACCAATCAACCCACCCTGCCTTCAACTACATACATACTCCATCTTTCTCAGGCATCTTTATTAATGAAAACATGTTTCCTTACGTGCCATGTTGGAAGTTGAACTGCCACGTGTTTGTGCCGCCCACTGCTGCTGCTTAGCTTAGTCAGCCAGCTAGCTTGGTGTAATATATGGGCCTAAACGGATGAAAACAATATTGTGAGGTGGTCAAAATTTACTTGAAACAAGTGGAAAATAATGTTTTTGAGGTTAATAATACTGTAGGAACAAAAAAAAAATCCCAAATTTTGTGATTTTAGCAGTTTTTATCAATTTTGAAAAAAAAAATACAGTTCCAAAACCAAAACACGCAAGGGCAGTTTTAGCAAAACTAAATCTAGATCCAAAGCACAAAGGAGCTACAGATCCAAAACCAAAACCAAAACACGGGGGTTGGCGCACATGCCTAGTAATAATATGAATTAAGGGCCTGATTCAGAGCCGGACGCTCTGAATCAGGGCCCTCCTACCTAAAATTGGAGCGGCCTCCTGGCCGCTCGCATAGCTGTGGGTGACCATCGGGCTTGCAACGAGACCCTGCGGTAGGGTCTCGCTGCCGCAAGCCCAGGAGTGCTTTTGGCTCTATCAGAGCCAAAAGCACTCCCACTGACATCACTAGTGATGTCAGTGGGGCCGGCCCCAGGCGGTAGGCGTTCCCATGGGAACGCCTCCGTCTGGGCAGCAATGCCCCCGGCACGCCCACCATAGGGGGCGTGCTGTCACTCACCATCGACAGCACGCCCCCTTTGGTGCGAGACCCATAGCAACGGCTTGGCCGTCGCTATGCGGGTCTCGCACATGCGCACGACGGAGCTCCCTCTGTCGTGCGCATGCGCACTAGGGCACCATCGACCCGCTTGCGAGCGCTCAGCGCTCGCGAGCGGGTCTGAATTAGGCCCTAATTCCCTTATCTACAGTATGTTGTAATGAGTAACCAACAAACTATGCTTCTCTTACTAATTAAACACAATGTTAGCTTTAGCCACTGCAGCGCACCTTGGCTATTACTAAATAAAAAAATGCCTTTAACACAATATACGCTAAATATAAATAGGAACACACACAGAAGCACAAATAATGAAATAGCAAAATATTCATATATTATTACACAACAGACTATACATACCCCAGACTGAACAGTGATTTACTTGTAGGTGAACACAGAGGCCCTGATTCAGAGCCGGACGCTCTGACAGAGCGCTCGCTCTGAATCAGGGCCGTCCTTCTGAATTTTTAGATCGGCCTCCTGGCCGCTCGTATAGCTGTGGGTGACCACCCACAGCTATAGCGAGCGGCCAAGAAGATGGTCACGATGGTCAAGACCATCGTGACCATCGGGCTTGCGACAAGACCCTTGTGGTAGGGTCTCGTTGCCGCAAACCCTGGAGTGCTTTCGGCTCTATCAGAGCCAAAAGCACTCCCACTGACATCACTTGTGATGTCAGTGGGGCCGGCCTCAGACGGTAGGCGTTCCCATGGGAACGCCTCCATCTGGCCAGCCACGCCCTCGGCATGCCCACCAAAGGGGGCGTGCTGTCACTCACCATCGACAACACGCCCCCTTTGTAGCACATGCGCACTGCGCAAAGATCGACCTGCTTGCAAGCGGGTCTGAATTAGGCCCAGAGTTCTTTTGTTGGAGAACTCTTTTGCCTGGTGGTCACTGTCCTATTACACAAATGTACTGTATTTGTAATGCACAATATGGAATCCACGATAGGCAAAATTAGCATCTAATGCTGATTATCATTGATTCAGAGAAAACAGCTTCAACTCTCCAATAATAATAATAAATATATTGTTCAGTCTTTAGTAGCACAACTATTTTTAGCACTCAGCACTAATTAAATCTCAGTCCTTAGTGCACTTTTATCCAAATCTCGTATTGTATCTCTATGAATGTCTCCCTTCCCAGGGCCTGATTCACTAGGGATCGCAACTGCGTCCGCGTCTGCATTACACACACAGTCTGGCTGCGATGATATGATAAATCCAGTGCGATCGCTATGCCGTTGCAGCACTACCTTACCTTACACACATCCATAATACTTAGCAAGACTGCAAAACCAACGGTAACTTCTAGTACAATCACAGCCTCCGCCCTTGCACTAGCTCTGAACTTACTCTGAAATTGTTAACTTCATCGCACGCTGTAAGTACTCAAGCTGCGTATGGCATCGCAGTGCATAATTTATGCACGCCCCTGCAATGGCATTCAAATGCACTGGCACGCCTGCGATTTGACAACCACCCGCTGTCACCGCCTACAAATGGCACTTCCTGTCAATCACTCAGCGATGGGTCTGCATAGCCTCTGTGATTGCAGTCCCGATTGCAGTGGCTAGTTTGCACATGCGCAGATTACTGCAATCTGCCGATTCATTATGGATCGCAACTGCGATTACGCATGCAATCAGGCCCTCAGTCTTTTGGTATATATATATATAACTCAGTCTTGGCAAATATATATATATATATATATCAGATAAGATAGTTGACCACAAGCGCCTAATAGTGCATAAATAAAGTGCTTAAATGCAACCCGTGCAAAATTGTGCAACCTGTGCAAAATACAGCCTGTCCCTATTTAGGATAAAAATTACAAGAAAAAGTGACTTAGTGCAATGTAAAATGTCAATTGATCTGCAAAAAGGAAACTGAGGGTCTCATTCAGACCCGCTCGCAAGCGGGCGATGTTGGGCCCTGCGCATGCGCAAGCCCCGGAGTGAGAGAGAAATTCTCTCTCTGGGACTCACTACAAAGGGGCGGCTGTCGATGGTGATCGACAGCTTGCCCTGTTTTGTATGCAGGGCCAGGGGCTGGCTACACAAACAGAGGCGTTCCCGAAGGAACGCCTGCCATTTGGGGGCGGCCCCACTGACATCACTCGTGATGTCAGTGGTGACCTTCTGGCTATAATAGAGCCGAAAGCTCACTGCGGGTCTCGTCGCAAGCCCCGATGGTCGCGATGGTCTTGACCATCGCTACCATCAACCTGGCCACTCGCTAAAGCTGTGGGTGGTCACCCACAGCCTAGTGAGCAGCCAGGAGGCCGGGTTAGAAAATACATGCGGCCGCCCTCATTCAGAGCGAGCGCTCGCATTTTGCGACTGCCTCTGAATGAGGTCCTGAGTGTATATGTAATTTAAAACTTTAAAAAAAAAAAATTTAGAAATCAGTGCAGTTTAAGAAAAATGTATTAAATAAGACATTTCATACAAACATACAGAGATATACATATAAAAAATATAGATGCTTCAGGAAAAAAATGGTACCAGATTGGTATTAAAAGACAATAAGTAGCAATTCTGTTAGTTAAAAATTTTTTTAAATATTTTTTAAAAATGGATGTTTAGCTTATCTTTTCAATAGTATTAGGTAGAGTTCATAAGGCACATTGTCAGGGTCCCAAAGCGTTTCATCCTCTCAGCTGCACTTCATCCTATCAGGTCTTGCGATTGTTCCCAATTCATTCTTTAGGATGAGGATCAGTTTTTCTGGACAATGCTGTAGAATGCTCATCTCAACAATAATCGGGGGTTTTTCTTCTTCAAATACATTGGAATCAGTACATCCTTGATGAGGTAGGTGGGCTTTGCCTATTTCAATATTTGCCTCCCATTATCATTGGAAGGACACCTGTAATCCATCACTTGCTAGTAGCTGGAGCCATATTGAAGGGGGTGACATAGTTTCATCTTCACTCCAGTGTTCTCTTAAATTAGGCAATCATATTTAAGTTACTTGAGATTCTGAGTCTAACAAAGCCGGTATGACCACTTCACTGACTTTAATGTAAAGATAGGGCTTCTGCCAACATAGCTAGGCCACCAATCTCTAACTTCTGAAGCTACTCCGAGGGGTGGTCTTCAGCTTCAGGGTCTCGCAGTTTAAAGGCTCAGTTCTCTAGCACATCCTTTCTATATGACTACTTAGTTTGCATCTTCTGCAATGCAAATCGGCCAGCCTTGTGCATCAAATTGGGGCATACTTCTTAGCAGTGTATGCCAAGGGCCATTTCTACATTTCCTTTGTGAGTCTGGTTCAATATAACCGGGGCCATCATCTGGCCTGTGATCTTTTCTACTTTCATTTTTCAGATTCTTTACCATGATAACCAAATCAGTAAGTTACTCTTGTAACACATGGACCTCTATTGGCTTTTGAACATTCTGAACGCCCATCTTACATACTGTATCTTGAGGGAATCATGATAATGTTGGTCTGAATACCCCGGCAACTCAACTTCTAGGGGTTAACTGGTTCCAGATACTTGAATGGTGGTCTCTTCAACAGACGAAGTTGAACTTTTAGAGTGTCTTCATAGGCTCCTTCAATCAAATGGTCAATAAGATTCTTATCCGGGTGCTGGGCCTCATTAGCATACATTCATTGCATAGCTTGGAAGGCTTCTTGTAAACTGAGGGCATATTCACAATGCAATACTTCTTGGTATTGTTTCCTAGAATAAAAGCACATTTTCAATTCTGACACTTCTTTGATCAAATACTGAAGTTAGTCTCTCTACTATCTGCTCAAGAATTTTGCTTTCACTTATAGGCCAGGACTTTAATTCACTTAAGGCGGAATCTATTTACTGTCCTTCCAAGATCTCTACCTGCTGCTGCTCAGCCATGGAGTACGGAACGTAGATCGGATCCTCTCCTTGAATTCAGACAAACAATAGGAATCTGCATTACGGTCATCTCAAGAGTAAGAGCGAAGACAAGGTGCTACAGAGATATACGACATAGTAAGTAGTGTGGTAGTACAAGTATCTAGCTTTGGACTGTGAAATTCTGTTTCCGTTACCAAAATCGATGTGGTACCCAGGTGTTAGTGTGGGAACAGATAAGTTAGATATAGATGGCATCTTACAGTCAAGATGGCAGCTTTCATGGATCTACCCTTTCTTTGGTAATAACTCCACTAGCTTGTCCTTCTCAGGCTGTAGCAGAGAGGCAAGGACCATACACACAGTGAATGGACTTAACGTAACAACCTTGAATGTAGTGATAATTGTCATTTTGCTTAGTTGGTAACAAATAATAGGTCAAGTCTTTTAATTTACATATCCAAAAGGGTAGAAAAATGCAGTTTATGTGCAAAGAAAGGAGATTTATTGGAACAAGGTGCTGCTGCACCAAGCACCCAACTGGCAGTTCAATTAAACTGACTTTCTTTGGGGAGTATCTTTGGGATGTTGGAAGAAACTGGAGCATCTGGAGGAAGTCCACACAAACACTGGAATCATACAAAGCCACACAAATAGTGCCCTAGTCAGAATCAAGCTCTTGACACAGGGCTGTGAAGTAGCACTGCTAAACACATTGATCCCATGTGTGTTAGGAATCGGAGGTTTAGTCAAGGAGGGAAATGCTATTTACAGTCTTGGGAGCAGATGACCTAGGCTGATTGTGGCCTGTGAACCATAAGCACGGTGCAGCTTTTGAGCCATGTAGCAGCCTTGAGGGCTGGACACCTTGGCTGGTTGCAGCCTATGGGCGGTGAGCAATATATGGCCTTTGGGCCATGTAGCAGCCTTGAGGGCTGGAAACCTTGGCTGGTTGCAGCCTATGGGCCATGAGCAAGATGAGGCCTTTGGGCCGGGTAGCAGCCTTGAGGGCTGGAAACCTTGGCTAGTTGCGGCCTGTGGGCCATGAGCAAAATGCTGCCTTTGGGCCATGTAGCAGCCTTGAGGGCTGGTGTGCCTTGGCTGGTAGAAGTGAAGATACCTAGTGTCTTTGAGTTGACACTAGTGATGGTACAATGGAGACGTACTCAAGACGCTTATTTGTGACTTGTGCCGACAGGTTGACACAAGTGTTGGTATGCTGGTTGCGTACTTTGGATGCTGAGGTGCAGCCTGTGTCGCCGGGTTGACACAAGCGATGGTACGCTGGATTGCGTCCTAAGGATGCTGAGGTGCAGCCTATTTCACCGGGTTGACACAAGTGATGGTACGCTGAATTGCATACTTTGGACACTGGGGTGCGACCTGTGCCGCCATGACCTGCAGCCGCTGGATGCTGGTTTGCACACTCAGGACTGCGAGTGCACTCTGCCACCGTGATGACACAAGCGGCAGGTGACACATGTTATGCGGACCCTGTTGCCTTGATGGTACAAACGGTAGGCAAGAAATAAGGCTGACAAGATAACTGGAACTCGACTGGAAACAACAGGAGACTGACCACAACCGGAAACATGTGAAACGCTATCAGGAGGTAATAGAAGCAGGAGCCAATCCAGATCAATCCCGGCATGATGGACAGGAGGTAGGTGGAGTTTCAGCGAACGCACGCCCGGCGTTTGCCTCACCCTGCATAAGCAGTGTGGCAGCTTGTGACAATGTGTATGTCAAGCAACATTTGAAATATGGAAAACAAGGGGGTTGCAAGACCTTCAAGTCTGGGACCAAAACCTAATTTTCAATCTGTAATTGACAGTGAGAGTTTAGTTCTGTGGTCTTTAAAATTTGCAAAATTACAGTCAGCAAATTATTATTACAGAAATTTAAGAGTCTTTGTGGTTGATTGTACAGAGTTTCATAGTACAAATATCTAGGTTGATACATTTAGTTTAGAGAAGAAAAGAAATCTAATTGCACATGTGTATGTATCTTATTACATAAAGAACACGTAGAAATGACGAACAAAAGGGACATGGAATACATGAGGCAGATTATTTCTGCTTGTGTTTGCTCCAAATTCTTGGGACTTCAGAAATAACTCTTCCTCCCCCTCCCTAACAGACACATGCTTATCCTTTAAATATCCCCATTTAAATGCAGATTTCTAGCCTCAGCTGCAATGACTTTTATGTGAAGAAAAGTAAGGAAATGGCAAATAAAATAAAAAAAAAAATAGATGGAACGACAGAAAAAAAATTATTTAGAGGATATTATACTTTTTTTTACCAAATTCGGCTTATGCTTCAAACATTCTTTCTGTATCTCTGTGGAGGGGCAATTAATTTAGGGGACAGTTTCCAATTTTTGTTTTTGTAGTCCTTTTTTCCATGAAAATACACATTTTTCAAATGACAATTACTGTTTTTACATTTTTTACACACTACCATATTTTTTTTACAATATGAAAGTATAGTTGATCATGATGGTTCATTAAGTACAATTTCAAAATCTGGATACAATTTAATTTAGAAAGACCTCTTGCTCAGACTGAGTGTATTTGGTACCTTCCTGATGGGACAACCATGCACTAACATTTGGGTTATATACACATCAATTAGCAATACTCTGATCATAGTCAAAACCTATTCTCACTTCACTGTTATTTCTCAGGCTCTATATCATGGTAGCTCTAAGGTCACATGTTTCTATTTGTCTCAGGACTAGATGTAGCAACTAGAGATGTGTGGCTTGGTTTCCATGGAAACCGAACACACACGAATTTAAGGGTTCCGAGTTGAATTGGGCCCCGGCTTGGGCCTTCCCACCAATCCCAAAATGTCATCTTCCCGTCATCGGATCTTGCATGTTGTGGATTGCATACTTAAATCCCTCCGTTGTGATCAGGTGCCATTTCACACAAAAGACCGGAGGGAGAGCGTGTGGGACTAGGCTGCAGCACTTTGAAGCACTAAAAAACGTCATAAGAGGTGGACTGGAGCTCTGTGTTAAAGCCTAGAGGGGCAGTTTGTCATTAAAAAAAAAAAAACAATTAGGAGCACTGTGTTAAAGGGGCACTGTAGAGACGGAATTGGTATGATTTACCGCCGGACCTATGCCCGGCGGTTGGAATCCCGACAGCGGCATCTCAGCAAAGTAGGAAATCCCGATCGTCCAAGGTAAGTATTGTCTAACCTAATTCTACCCCCTAACCTAACCCTCCCTTAGGGGTGCCTAACCCTAACCTTCTCCCCAGTGCCTAACCCTAATCCCCCCTTCTAAGTGTCTAAACCTACCCCCCCCTTCCACTAGCCTAAACCCAAGTCCCCCGGGGGGGTGCCTAACCCTAAATCACCCCCTGGGGGGCCTAAAGCTAACCCCCCCTTACCTTGGCCTAAAACGAACCTTTAGAGTTCCTGGGGGGGACTTAGGGTTAGGCACCCCCCCCCCGGGAACCCTAAACCTAACCCTCACCCCCCCGCGGCTATCTGCGCTCGGTGCCCGGTGTCCCTTTGATCGGGATGCCGGGCGCCGGTCTCCCGGCATCGGAAAAATGAAGGCATCTAGATTTAGATGCCTGTCATTTAACCCTCGCCGGGATTAAGCAGTTGGGAAGCCAGCTGTCGGGATTAGGTCCACCAGCTTCCCGACTGCATACCGTAGAGACACTGTGGACTGTAGGCTGTAGCACTGTGAGGCACTGTTTTGTGCGATCAGGGCTAGGCACTGTGTTAACAACACTGTGTTAAAAAAATAAAATAAAATGCTCTGTTGTGTGTTCAGGGCTAGGCACTGTGTTAAAAACACTGTCATGTGTGTTCAGGCACTGGGTTAAAAAATGTAAAATAAAACACTGTTGTGTGTTCAGTCACTGTGTTAAAATTAAAATAAAACTGTTGTGTGTTCAGGCACTGTATTAAAAAATATTAAAATTAAACTGTTGTGTGTTCAGGCACTTTGTTAAAAAATAACATCATTAAGGTGCTACTACTAGGAGCACTGTGAGGCACTATGTTGTGTATTCAGGCACTGTGTTAAAAATATTACATTTAAACTGTTGTCTGTTCAGGCACTGTGGTAAAAAGTAACGTCATTAGGGCGCCATTACTAGGAGTACTGTGAGGCACTGTGTTGTGTGTTCAGGCACTGTATGAAGAAATAACATCATTAGGGTGCCATTACTAGGAACGCTCCTAGTGTGAGGCACTGTGATGCGTGTTCAGACACTGTGTTAAAAAACATTAAAGAAAACACTTTAGTGTGTTCTAGCACAGTGTTAAAAAGTAATGTCATTAGGGTGCCATTACTAGGAGCGCAGCACTATGAGTCGATATGGATCAGACAATAAAAGAACAGGAGCAGCAACCCAGTACTAGTGCTGCGACTTCAGTCAGTCATGATAGTACTTCAACATCTATTAAAGGTGGTCTAGGGGAAACATAGTTTAAGAAAGAGCACCTGACATCTAAACAATATTTCACAATGTTAAAGAATAAATCACCTCTAATAATAAAGGGAAAATTTACTGCCAAAAAAGTAAAATTGCCAATATTCCATACACCACATCAGGGCCGTAGCTAGGGTGGTGCGACCAGTGCCTTGGCACAGGGCACCGCAGGGCAGAGAGCACCATTCGGACCTGTCAATTTTCTGTTTATTATCATTCTCACTTGTAGCTTCCTATTCCTTTATCCCCAGCATTTCCTGGCCTCTCCTATCTCTTCCCTGGCCCTTTCCCATGAGGCTATGGCCATTTTTCAGGTGCACATCTTATGTCCCTATTTGAAAAATAGGGGAGGGGGGCGCCAATGCTCTTTCTGGCACAGGGCACCAAAAAAGTATAGTGGCCTTCCTTTGCAAGTAGTGGTCCTGATACTGCCGTTTCATGCACTAAAATGCATATTGTTGAAGAAGGGGCCAAACACAGTAAGGTATCTTCTGAAACCTCACATATAACATCTTCTCACTCTGAGTCTACATGTGTCACTTTTAAAAGAGGCAAATTAGTTCACCAAAAAAAACTAATGCTGAAGGACAAACTGAGGGTCTCATTCAGACCCGCTCGCGAGCGCTGAGCGCTCGCAAGCGGATCGATGTTTCCCAAATGCGCATGCACACGACAGAGGCGCCTCCGTCGTGCACATGCGCGAGACCCGAATAACGACGGGGTAGCCGTCGTTATGGGTCTCGCACCAAAGGGGGCGTGCTGTCGATGGTGATTGACAGCACGCCCCCTTTGGTGGGCATGCAGGTGGTGTGGCTGCCCAGACGGAGGCGTTCCCATGGGAACGCCTACCATCTGGGTCCGGCCCCACTGACATTACTAGTGATGTCAGTGGGAGTGATTTTGGCTCTGATAGAACCAAAATCACTCCAGGGCTTGCGGCAACGAGACCCTACCGCAGGGTCTCGTCGCAAGCCCGATGGTCGCGATGGTCTTGACCATCGCGACCATCTTTTTGGCCGCTCGCTTTAGCTGTGGGTGGTCACCCACAGCTATGCAAGCGGCCAGGAGGCTGCTCCATTTTTAGGTAGGAGGGCCCTGATCCAGAGCGAGCGCTCTGGTCAAAGCGTCCGGCTCTGAATCAGGCCCTGTGTGTTCACAAAGAATCCTTGCGCACTAAGGCTGCTACTGTGAATCATCATCCAAGAAGGGGACCAAGAAGGCTAGTAATTTCAAACCATTGACTTTGAAACAATCCTTTGCAAGAGGAAGCAAGTATGAAACCTGCCATCCAGTTGCACTGAAGCCATGATGGCTATGTTAGCATTAGATCTGCGTCCAATAACTGCCATCAACACATCTGGTTTTAGACAGTTAATTGGGGTCCTGTGTCCCCACTACCAAATTATTTCTCAATTCCATTTTACCAGAACAGCAATTCTTGACCTTGAAAATGCCATTGTATTCCTTATCCACATAACCACAGATATGTAGACAAGTGGAACTGGTCAAACTAAAAATTACATGACGGTGACAGCCCACTGGGTGGGTGTATTGCCTTAAACTGCAGCAGCAGTGTCTAATTTGTAATAGCTTAATGCTGTGCATATATTAATTTACAAAGCATACCTGAAAACAAAAAATAGTATTTAATTTGTTATATACATTAAGTATGATTTTGAATACTTATAGGCCTATATTCAATTTTAGGCGAAAAGTCCAGATCCGCGATACTTTTTTCCGATGACGTAATTTTCGCCTGTTTTGCTTTTACGCCATATTCAGTTTGAGTCAATGCAATGTACTAGGCGAAAAAGTTTTGCCTATGAATAGCAGGCGGAAAAAAGTGCAGAATTGGGGTTTTGGGGTGCAACGTTGTGGGAACCCCCGTGCAGCCTTCAGACAGTCCCCCAAAGGTAAACTGTGTCAAAAATAAAAAAAAAACCCACTTAAGGACACCCCAAAAAATTACTTTGAAAAAGGGGGCGATGAAAAAAAAAGTTGGGGTACAAAGTTAAAAACTAGCAAACTTGACTCTGGGGGGGGTCCCCAAGTATGCCCCATGTGTTTTCTGGATTGCAGGTGCTTGCGGCAGGTGGATTTTTCACGATTTTTTCAATTTCACTTTAGCAACTTTTAAATATGCTCACCCCATTTTCAAGTACCCCAAATTTGCTGGGATAAGTTATTTTCAGGAAAAGATACTCCTGAATACTATTCTGCACCACGTATAGAAAAACGCTATTTAGCAGCTATTGAGCCCGTTTAAAAACACCAAATACCTTTAGCAAGCCAAATTGGGGGGTACCATAGTGAACCCCCATGTCAGAGCATCTTTTGGGGGGTGTCAGGCTGATTTCCCCAAATCTGACAGTACTTTCCGCCTGTTCAAGTTTCGCCGGGTCCCGTTTTCGCGTACTTTCAAATTGAATACAGGGTAAAGCGGGCGCGCGATACTTTTCCGTCTACAAAACAGGCGAAGTAGGCGAAAAAATGATCGCGGCTCGGCTCAAATTGAATATGGCTCATAGTCGGAGTGTGGACATCATTTATCATTAAGTTCTTTGTTGACGAGAAAAATGTATCATTACTGGTCTCACTAATGTAAAAGTATACTTTTTCTTTTCCAGGCTCTCTTGCAACATGGTGTAGCCTAGAGTGCAGGTTTTTAGTAGGGGTGTGCACCGGCCACTTTTCGTGTTTTGTGTTTTGGTTTTGGATCTGGATCTTTCTTCGTGTTTTGGATCTGGATTGGTTTTGCCAAAACCACCCTTCCGTGTTTTGGGTTCTGGGTTTTGTGTTTTGGATCTGTATTTTTTTGAAAAAAAGCATAAAAACAGCTAAAATCACAGAATTTGTAGGTTTTTCTGCTTCTATGCTATTATTAACCTCAATAACCTTAATTTCCACTCATTTCCAGTCTATTCTGAATACCTCACACCTCACAATAGTGTTTTTATGTCCAAAAGGTTGCACCGAGGCAGCTGGATGACTATGCTAAGCGACACGAGTGGGCGGCACAAACACGTGACCCATCTAGGCGTGAAACTGCAGTGGCAGACAGGATGGCATTGAAAAACTAGGCCCAAAACTGTACATAATGCAAAGAAAAAAAAGAGGTGCAAGATGGAATTGTCCTTGGGCCCTCCCACCCACCCTTATGTTGTATAAACAGGACATGCACACTTTAACAAACCAATCATTTCAGCGCCAGGGTCTGCCACACAACTGTGGCTGAAATGATTGGTTCGTTTGGGCCCCCACAAAACAAGCTGGCAATTTATCTGTCCCTGCACAAACTGGCTCTACGGAGGCAAGATGTCATCCTCGTCCTCCTCATCCACCGATTCCTCACCCTCTTCAGTGTGTACATCCTCATCCTCACAGAGTATTAATTCGTCCCTGCTGGAACCACAGGTCCCTCTGTACGTTCTGGAGGCTGGTCTCCCTGGAAGAGTTGATAATTCATTTTATGAACATCATCTTCTCCACATTTTGTGGAAGCAACCTCCTACGCCTTTCGCTGACAAGGTTCCCGGCTGCACTAAACACTCTTTCGGAGTACACACTGGAGGGGGGGCAACTCAGGTAAAATAGAGCCAGTTTGTACAGGGACCTCCAAATTGCTTCTTTTTCCTGCCAGTACAGGTACGGACTGTCTGACATGCCTACTTGGATGCTGTCACCGATGTAATCCTTTAACAGACAGACGCACGCTTGTCGCTGCTGCTTTGAGGATTCAAGTGCGGCTACAGCCCACACAATTCACAAAGACAGAAAAAAAAAAAGAATATTTTTATTGTTTGTGGAGCACACTTTGAGGGTTACACCACCCTTTAACAGACAGACGCACGCTTGTCGCTGCTGCTTTAAGGATGCAGGTGCGGCTACAGCCCACATATTTCACAAAGACCGAAAAAAAAAGAACAATATTTTAATTGTTTGTGTAGAACACTTTGAGGTGTCACCACCCTTTAACAGACAGACGCACGCTTGTCGCTGCTGCTTTAAGGATGCAGGTGCGGCTACAGCCCACACAATTCACATAGACAGAAAAAAGAAGAAGAATATTTTTATTGTTTGTGTAGCACACTTTGAGGGTGTCACCACCCTTTAACAGACAGACGCACGCTTGTCGCTGCTGCTTTAAGGATGCAGGTGCGGCTACAGCCCACACATTTCACAAAGACCAAAAAAAAAAGATCAATATTTTAGTTGTTTGTGTAGCACACTTTGAGGGTGTCACCACCCTTTAACAGACAGACGCACGCTTGTCGCTGCTGCTTTAAGGATGCAGGTGCGGCTACAGCCCACACAATTCACAAAGACAGAAAAAAGAACAATATTTTAATTGTTTGTGTAGCACACTTTGAGGGTGTCACCACCCTTTAACAGACAGACGCACGCTTGTCGCTGCTGCTTTAAGGATGCAGGTACGGCTACAGCCCACTCAATTCACAAAGACAGAAAAAAGAAGAAGAATATTTTTATTGTTTGTGTAGCACACTTTGAGGGTGTCACCACCCTTTAACAGACAGACGCACGCTTGTCGCTGCTGCTTTGAGGATGCAAGTGCGGCTACATCGCACACAAGTCACAAACACATTAAAAAAATAGTTTTTTATTTTTTGGAGCACTTTGAGAGTTACACCACCCTTTAACAGACAGACGCACGCTTGTCACTGCTGCTTTAAGGATGCAGGTGCGGCTACAGCCCACACATTTCACAAAGACCGAAAAAAAAAGAACAATATTTTAATTGTTTGTGTAGCACACTGTGAGGGTGTCACCACCCTTTAACAGACAGACGCACGCTTGTCGCTGCTGCTTTAAGGATGCAGGTGCGGCTACAGCCCACACAATTCACAAAGACAGAAAAAAAAAGAACAATATTTTAATTGTTTGTGTAGCACACTTTGAGGGTGTCACCACCCTTTAACAGACAGACGCACGCTTGTCGCTGCTGCTTTGAGGATGCAGGTGGAATCTAGACGGGATTTGGAACCGAGGACACACTACCTCCATCAATTGTCTAAATCCCACTGCACTAATGTCGGATACCGGACGCACGTCTAACACCAACATAGCAGTCAAGGCCTCAGTTATACGTTTTGCTTCAGGATGACTGCTGTCGTACTTCATCCTCATCGCTAGGGACTGTTGGAGGGTCAATTGTTTAGTAAAAGTAGTGATGTTCCTACTTCCTCTCTGGGATGATGAACAACTCCCAGCAGCAGCAACAGCACTAGGAGGAAGTGGTTCTTGATCTTTCCCTATTTTATTTTTATCGGAGAAAGTTTGGTCCTCCATTTATGTTATATTGATATATATACATGCGGCTAAAGCGCACACAAACACAGAAAATATTTTTTTATTTTTGCTGGAGAGTAGTGCACTTTGTGGGTTACACCACCCTTTAAGAAATGAGCCAGCCGGCTCTTTACTTATGGGACACAGGCGCACACTTGGCGCTGCTCCTTTGTTGATGCACGTGCAGCCACAGTGCACACAAGTCACAAACACAGAAAATATATATTTTTTTGGTTTGGAGTGTACTTTGGGGGTTACAGAACCCTTTAACGGTCAAGCCAGCCGGCCCTTTACTTATGACACAGGCGCACGCTTGGCACTACTTTGTTGATGCACGTGCGGCTACTGCGCACACAATTCACAAACACAGAAAATAATATTTTTTTTGGTTTGGACTGGAGTGTACTTTCGGGGGTTACAGCACCCTTTAACGGTCTAGCCAGCCGGCCCATTACTTATGACACAGGCACACGCTTGGCACTACTTTGTTGATGCACGTGCGGCTACTGCGCACACAATTCACAAACACAGAAAATAATTTTTTTTTTGGTTTGGACTGGAGTGTACTTTGGGGGTTACAGCACCCTTTAACGGTCAAGCCAGCCGGCCCTTTACTTATGACACAGGCGCACGCTTGGCACTACTTTGTTGATGCACGTGCGGCTACTGCGCACACAATTCACAAACACAGAAAATTTTTTTTTTTTTGGTTTGGACTGGAGTGTACTTTGGGGGTTACAGCACCCTTTAACGGTCAAGCCAGCCGGCCCTTTACTTATGACACAGGCGCACGCTTGGCACTACTTTGTTGATGCACATGCGGCTACTGCGCACACAATTCACAAACACAGAAAATAATTATTTTTTTGGTTTGGACTGGAGTGTACTTTGGGGGTTACAGCACCCTTTAACGGTCAAGCCAGCCGGCCCTTTACTTATGACACAGGCGCACGCTTGGCACTACTTTGTTGATGCACGTGCGGCTACTGCGCACACAATTCACAAACACAGAAAATAATTTTTTTTTTGGTTTGGACTGGAGTGTACTTTCGGGGGTTACAGCACCCTTTAACGGTCAAGCCAGCCGGCCCTTTACTTATGACACAGGCGCACGCTTGGCACTACTTTGTTGATGCACGTGCGGCTACTGCGCACACAATTCACAAACACAGAAAATAATTTTTTTTTGGTTTGGACTGGAGTGTACTTTGGGGGTTACAGCACCCTTTAACGGTCAAGCCAGCCGGCCCTTTACTTATGACACAGGTGCACGCTTGGCACTACTTTGTTGATGCACATGCGGCTACTGCGCACACAATTCACAAACACAGAAAATAATTTTTTTTTTGGTTTGGACTGGAGTGTACTTTGGGGGTTACAGCACCCTTTAACGGTCAAGCCAGCCGGCCCTTTACTTATGACACAGGCGCACGCTTGGCACTACTTTGTTGATGCACGTGCGGCTACTGCGCACACAATTCACAAACACAGAAAATCATTTTTTTTTTGGTTTGGACTAGAGTGTACTTTCGGGGGTTACAGCACCCTTAACGGTCAAGCCAGCCGGCCCTTTACTTATGACACAGGCGCACGCTTGGCACTACTTTGTTAATGCACTTGTGGCTACTGCGCACACAATTCACAAACACAGAAAATAATTTTTTTTTTGGTTTGGACTGGAGTGTACTTTCGGGGGTTACAGCACCATTAACGGTCAAGCCAGCCGGCCCTTTACTTATGACACAGGCGCACGCTTGGCACTACTTTGTTGATGCACGTGCGGCTACTGCGCACACAATTCACAAACACAGAAAATATATTATTTTTTTAGCACTTGGGGGGAGCACCCCTGATGGACAGAGCACCCCCTGGACAACACTACAGCACCCCTTTAGGACTGGGACACTGCACAGGACTTTGGAGTGGACACAGCCCCTATGGAGAACTGACTGCACAACACAGTCCAGCCAGCCCCTATAGACTTTGAAGTAGTGGACACAGCCCCTATTAACAACAGCAGCACAGCACAACACAGCCAGCCCCTATGGACTTTGAAGTAGTGGACAACAGCAGCACTACACTACACTACACAGCCCTAACTCCCACCCTCCCTCTTCACTGTCCACAGCCGAGTGAGAAAATGGCGCCGACGCGGGTACCTTATATAGGATCCAAAACCCGCGAGACTCGGAAGGCGGGATGATGACGTTTTGCCTCGATTTCAGATCCGAGTCAGGCGGGAAAAGTCGAGCCTGATTCAGATCGGACTCGGATCGGGGGGGCTCGGGGGGGTTCGGATTTCAGAAATCCGAACCCACTCACCCCTAGATTTTAGCAGAGCTATGAAATTATGTTTTTAACAGGATATGATTTGTTGGACAATTGTACAGATGTCCTTCTTGTCTGACAACCATTCTCCTCTCTAAATTAACGGAAGCTGATAGAACGCATGTGCTAAATGGTGTGCTGCACCTCGGCCCTAGAGGTGGCTGTTCAATTTCATTACTATATATTCATATTAAAACGTTCTATTGATTTAGACAAGGTGCAGTCTGGCATTGCCAAATGGACAATAGATTTTCCCAACACTCCACTTAAAACTATTCTCACTGCTTAACAAAACCCTTATTTCTGCCTCTTGCACAGAAATGCACTACAAACTCCTATACCGTTTTTACTATACTCCTAAATTACGATACTTGATGGGTGTTTCTTCAGACTCTAAGGGCCAAAGGGTGAGAATTTAGAAAATGTGAGAGTTTAGCAGTAAACTCTCACACTTTTTAAACTCGGCCTATGTAATAGAGTCCGAGAACATGCAAACTCTCATGTTTTTAGACTAAAAAAACTCTCATCCAGATGTTTTCCCATTTTGTACATTTTGAAGATAAAACTCTCCCAATGTGAGAGATTACTGATAAACTCTCACATTTTCTAAACTCTCACCCTATTACATTTGGCCCTAACTGTTTTAAGTTTCACGCACCTGAGGTGGAGAGGTGGACCTTTAGCTCCTGTACTGTATGTAGATCTGCCCATAGGTTAAAAAATTTGGTCTATTATTCATACATATATTAAAGATGCTTTGGGCATATCCATTAATACTTCTCCTGAATGGGCCCTCTGGGACATATATTAAACTTCCACTCAACCTAAACCTTCTTTAGGACAATGTATTTTATTAGATAAAATCGCTGTGGTGGGGAAGAAAACCATTCTCTCCCAATGGGTCTCCTCAGATCCCTTGACACTATCTTTGCTGATGCCACATATTTCTGATCTGTTTCATATGGACTGACTAGAAATGTCAATTAATAAAGAAAAATGGGCTTAGAAATTCTTTGCAAACTAATTACTGTATGTATGTACTCTACCACCCCCCATCCCCGGTAAAGGACACCTTCTGCTGAATGGTCGTATTAACCTCCTGGTACAATTTAGAGGTAGTCTGAATAGGAAGTCCCCCAGCTTTAGAGCACCTGCTCATATGTTGCTATATGTTCATCGTGCTACGTGCGGTTCTCTCACTCCTTCTGATTTCTCCCAATATGTTATGTGTGGCTTTTGTACTAATGTTGACTTGGATATAATTTCTCATACACATATTTGTACTGTAACACATGTCTATTTGTTGTCATGTGCAGTTCTCCAATAAAATATTTAAAAAAAAAATAAGATATTATATAAGACCCCATAGTGAGAACTAAAAAAAACGAGTCGCTAAGTGAAGCTTATTATGCAGGTTACTTCATAGAAAATGACATTAGCTAAAATTTTTAGGTCACTCATTTTAGATGGAACAGTGCTAATAATAATAATACCAATTTAGTATTCACAACCACTAGATGTGCCATGTTTGAAGTTGAACTGCCACATGTTTGTGCCACCCACTGCTGTCACTTAGCTTAGTCAGTCAACTAGCTCACTGCAGCCTTTGGCCAATAGTGGTAAAAACAATATTGTGAGTTGCGAGGTGATCAAAATTGACTGGAAATGACTGGAAATTAATGTTATTGAGGTTAATAATACTGTAGGAACATAAACAGGCTCAAAAACATGGTTTTAGCTGGTTTAACAAAAATAAGTAAATTAAGATCCAAAACCGAAACACTTGAGGATGGTTTTGCCAAAACCAAAATATTAAAACACAAAAGAAATAGTAGTGAGCGCTCACAGAAAAGGGGCTATATTACCACTAGCTGCTTACTCGGGAAGTGTCCTAACCTTCCCTAATAACAATAAATACAGGAAAAAGAAAGAGAAAAGCGCTCCATGGTAAGGAAGTATTAAGGTATAAGGGTATGTATATGAATCTATAAAGAATCTAATTATTGATATTTTAATGGTGGTAGTATTCTATGTGTGGTCTCATATGTAAATAAATGGATTGGAACCGGTGGGCAATAACTTGAGGCTGGAAGTTGAGGATAAAAAGGGAATTATTCAAAGGTGAAAACACACAAAGTCTTATGTGATTGAAACCGTCAGTCCATCTGGCTGTAGCAGGTAGGCAAAAACTGTCGGCTGGATGTTATAGGACAAAAAAATGATGTGATAGTGGCCTTTATTGTATGCTGGGAAATGGGGCCAGGTATTCTTGTAACTCAAATTAGTTAAATATCAGTATAACAGACCAATCCCGGTGGACAAAAACTGTAGGCTGGGTGTTGCAATGGAACTGTATGCTGTAGGTGCCTCCTCCTCTGTATGCAACGCCACCTCAAGAATAAGGAAAACGCAGTATCAGGATGTCTTGCGACTCTCTATTGTGGTGATAGGTAAGTGGAAACTTACTTACCCAACGTGGATGTCTGCTGGTCTGTCTCCTCCTGCGTCCCGATCAGTTAGGTGCGTGTGAGTGAGGGGCCCATATCATATAGCACACAAATTAACCATATAAGATTAAAAATAATTAATTTATTGGGTTTAAAAGATTGTAGTAAAACGACTCCCACACAATTATATGGTGGCAAATATCATAAGTCTATAAAAGTGTCAGTATTGTCCCAACGCGTTTCATCCCTATTTGGGACTTCTTCAAGGGCAAATGGTTGTGTCTGTGTCCTTACCGTCTATTTATAGGTAATTAATCCTTTCAACATAGTCCAAAACGCGGTCTAATGCCGCACTTCCGGGTTCCGTGGTGCGCGCATGCGCAATGGCGCGAGTGATTATGTAGAGGTGGATATTCCATAGCAGGCTTATGTCCCCGCTTGTGTGAATAGATGGGGTCTGCCGCACTTCCGGGTTCTGTGATGTGCGCATGCGCACATGGCGCGTGCATTGGTGCACGGTTGGAAGTTCAGTAGCAAGTTGATGTCCCCTCCTCTGTGTATCAACGATGTTGCATACAGTATAGTCTGACCTTGAGGCATAGCTCTCTGTAGTCTGTCTGCAGTATTGGTGGTGGCCATCTTTGGTATGTTTAATTAGATGTGAAAATCCATATGCTATGGTTGTTATAAGCCCTCTACACCGATCAGAGTGGACTAGTCTAGGAAGAGGTATCCGTGTGTAATAATTTAAATACAATTGATCTTATGAATAGATTAAAAGGTAAAAGTCATATAAAAAAAGGGGAAATTGATATAGATAGATGCAATAGAAATGCCCTACTTTATAAAATGAAGTATAACAGAGATGTGTCTGTGTTTATAAATAAATAAAGACTGACTATTGGTTGTTAACATCATTGATGTAATCATCAGAATGAGTTATGTCCAGCGCACAGTGTACACTCTATACATCAATCAAGGGAGCTGATTTGGATCCAGTCCTATATATAATATATTAGCTACATGGCTAAAAATTAAATAAAAGACGAATATAATCTAAAATCAACAAAATTAATAAAACCTAATAAAACCCATTAAAACCTAATAGATGATTTAAAATGACAGACCTTAATGGGTAAAAATAGTAATTGAGATAAATACCAATGTGAATTTAAATAATTATATCTAGAAAAATGATATATTGCATACATAAAATATTGATCAATGAATTAATTAGATAAATTAGTGGATATAAAAATTATAGTGTCACTGCATGTTCTGGGGATATCTCGTCTAACAAAGATGATGTTAGAATATGATAAAAACGCCTATGCATCTTATTCGTATAAGACCAAAATGAAATCGCATAACCCTTCGTTTATCTAGGGATCTATATTTAAACCTTCAGGATGTAATGTTTGCTTTAGACCGCGTTTTGGACTATGTTGAAAGGATTAATTACCTTTAAATAGACGGTAAGGACACAGACACAACCATTTGCCCTTGAAGAAGTCCCAAATAGGGATGAAACGCGTTGGGACAATACTGACACTTTTATAGACTTATGATATTTGCCACCATATAATTGTGTGGGAGTCATTTTACTACAATCTTTTAAACCCAATAAATTAATTATTCTTAATCTTATATGGTTAATTTGTGTGCTATATGATATGGGCCCCTCACTCACACGCACCTAACTGATCGGGACGCAGGAGGAGACAGACCAGCAGACATCCACGTTGGGTAAGTAAGTTTCCACTTACCTATCTCCACAATAGAGAGTCGCAAGACATCCTGATACTGCGTTTTCCTTATTCTTGAGGTGGCGTTGCATACAGAGGAGGAGGCACCTACAGCATACAGTTCCATTGCAACACCCAGCCTACAGTTTTTGTCCACCGGGATTGATCTGTTATACTGATATTTAACTAATTTGAGTTACAAGAATACCTGGCCCCATTTCCCAGCATACAATAAAGGTCACTATCACATCATTTTTTTGTCCTATAACATTCAGCCGACAGTTTTTGCCTACCTGCTACAGCCAGATGGACTGACGGTTTCAATCACATAAGACTTTGTGTGTTTTCACCTTTGAATAATTCCCTGTTTATCCTCAACTTCCAGCCTCAAGTTATTGCCCACCGGTTCCAATCCATTTATTTACATATGAGACCACACATAGAATACTACCACCATTAAAATATCAATAATTAGATTCTTTATAGATTCATATACATACCCTTATACCTTAATACTTCCTTACCACGGAGCGCTTTTCTCTTTCTTTTTCCAAAACCAAAATATGACAATGAATTAGAAGCAAAACCAAAAACAAGGGGGTTCATGCACATCTCTATTACAGAGCCATGTGCTGTTGTGGGTAGAGATGTGCAGATTGGTCTTGGATTGGATCTTCCCGCCAAATTCAAATCTCTGAACTAGGCAAAACGTCATCTTTCATGGATATTTTGGCACATATAAAAAGATGACGTTTTGTTCACATAAGATGTTTTGTCTTGTTCTGACTCGTTCTGCCTCATTCTGAGATCCGAACTTGGTGCTGAGTCAAAACTAAACTGCACATCTCTAGTTGTGGGGGTGGATGGTAGCTGTAGTCTCTGAAAATCTTAGTAAAGTGTTGTATATTTGAGGCCAATATTCTAGAAATTAGAATGTAACCTTAGCCAAATATTTCTAGCATAGAACTAAACTACTTGTTTTCTGAGGAGTAGGAGATTCTTGATGATATTTATTGTTTATGAAAATGAAGTGAATAATAGACTCCAGATGCTTCTGTTTTATAGCTGTCTGCTGAGGGAATCGCTGTTTAGCCGCCGGATGAAATACTGACAGTGGCAGGCCGGTGGGTCAAAATCCCGACACCTCGAGGTAAGTACCCTAAAGCTCCCCTCTCCCCCCCAACCCTAACTCTCCCTTAGGGGTGCCTAACCCTAACCTCCCCCTTTAGTGCCCAACCCTAACCTCCCCCCATGGGTGCCTAAACCTACCCCCGCCTCCCCGCACTCTAAGCGTAACCCTCCCGGGGGGGTGCCTAGCCCTAACACTCCCCTCTCCCCCCCAGCCCTAACCCTCCCTTAGGGTTGCTGAACCCTAACCTCTCCCCTTAGTGCTTAACCCTAACCTCCCCCCATGGGTGCCTAAACATATCCCACCCTCTCCGCACCCTAAACCTAACCCTCCAGGGGGGTGCCTATCTTCCCCCCTAGTGCTAACCCTAACCCCCCTTCCCCTAGCCAAACCATAACCTTCCCCCGGGGTCCCAAAACCTAACCCCCCATCCCTGGGCTAAGTGTATACTTACCCGGCAGAGAGGATGATCAGTCCAACATCCTTGGCGTTCCACCGTCGGGATTAGCATAGGCATCAGTATTTTGAAGCCTATGTTAAATCCCTTGCCGGGATTACACTGTCGGGATTGAGAACGGTGGCTATGCAGTCGCCAGTCTCATAACTACATCCCCTGCTGAGCATGTGTCTTCCTCCATAAGTGATATGAAAATTATTCTGTGAATATTCTGCCCCAAGATAGCATTAGTAAATTGTAAGGATTTGGGTTGCTTCAACAATGGCATAGATATGATTTGTGGGAAGACCACCTAATCTGTCTAGACAGAATAATTTAGTTGCACCAATTTGAATAAATAGTTTGGAATCATCAATTTCAGGTACAATAGGTAGACTTACATAATTGCTATGATCTGTGAACATTAGAGGATAAACCTGAACTACTTAAAGAAGGAGAATATACATTTTGGATACAATAATAATTCTAAAAAGAGAATTTGTTTTACCATGTCTTCACTCAAATCTGTGTATGTGAATAAAATTAAAATATTCAAATATAAATAATATAGCCATGCCTGCTTACTTACCCAGAATGCCTAGGAGACTCGTGATATGAGCAGAGCTGTCGAGTCATTAGACTGCATGCATGTGTCCAATGATGCAGCAAGACAATAGATGTAAAGACCTGTTGGACCACAAACTAAGCCCGGTAATCGTAGAGCATCAGCCCCAGCACTCAACCAGCAACAGAAAATGACCAAGACTCTCTGCCCAGCATCTCCACTGAATGGTGAGGTTGTTTTTAATACATAATCAGTACTTAATATACATTTTATAATAATTAAGTTGTTTAAATCATTATACATAGATGTGAAAATCATACATGCCTAAATTAAAATTTTCACCTACTTTTGGAGATATTAAGTAATGGGGCCATTCATCAAGAAGGTAAAGCAGGAGATATCACAGATATTGTATCTTCTGCTTATCTTTCTCTCCTGATGTGGCCCGATACCCCTTACACTAGTATGGAAACCTAAATTCATCAAGCTCCGAAAATAGAATATTTTCAGAGCTTGTCTACGGGAGCATTTGCCATCTTCAGATGGTGTTTGCTCCTGCACACCCGCTCCTTCCCTATGGGAAGGAATCCTGAGTTGCGAAGAGGGATCCTTTAGAATCCCAACCCCCCTTTCCGTCTCCTTCCCTGGACGCCAGGGCTTTTTGCACTTGTGTGAACTCTAGTTCACACAGGCACACTAGCACTGGCGAGTCAGACTCCGCAGTGCTAAGTTTCACTGCTCCAAAAGGAGCAGTGAAAACATTTGGGAAGACAGCTGATTTTTGGATCAGCTGTGTCCGCTCCGAAGTAGAGGTGTGCACCGGCCACTTTTCGTGTTTTGTGTTTTGGTTTTGGATCTGGATCTTTCTTCGTGTTTTGGATCTGGATTGGTTTTGCCAAAACCACCCTTCCGTGTTTTGGGTTCTGGGTTTTGTGTTTTGGATCTGTATTTTTTTTTTAAAAAGCATAAAAACAGCTAAAATCACAGAATTTGTTGGTTTCTCTGCTCCTATGCTATTATTAACCTCAATAACCTTAATTTCCACTCATTTCCAGTCTATTCTGAACACCTCACACCTCACAATAGTGTTTTCATGTCCAAAAGGTTGCACCGAGGTAAGCTGGATGACTATGCTAAGCGACACGAGTGGGCGGCACAAACACGTGACCCATCTAGGAGTGACACTGCAGTGGCAGACAGGATGGCAGTTAGAAAAACTAGGCCCCAAACTGTACATAATGCAAAGAAAAAAAAGAAGTGCAAGATGGAATTGTCCTTGGGCCCTCCCACCCACCCTTATGTTGTATAAACAGGACATGCACACTTTAACAAATCAATCATTTCAGCGCCAGGGTCTGCCACACAACTGTGGCTGAAATGATTGGTTCGTTTGGGCCCCCCACAAAACAAGCTGGCAATTAATGTGTCCCTGCACAAACTGGCTCTACGGAGGCAAGATGTCATCCTCATCCTCCTCATCCACTGATTCTTCACCCTCTTCAGTGTGTACATCCTCATCCTCACAAAGTATTAACTCGTCCCCACTTGAATCCACCACCACAGGTCCCTCTGTACCTTCTGGAGGCTGGTCTCCCTGGAAGAGCTGATAATTCATTTTGATGAACATCCTCTTCTCCACATTCTGTGGAAGCAACCTCCTACGCCTTTTGCTGACAAGGTTCCCGGCTGCACTAAACACTCTTTCAGAGTACACACTGGAGGGGGGGCAACTCAGGTAAAATAGAGCCAGCTTGTACAGGGGCCTCCAAATTGCCTCTTTTTCCTGCCAGTACAGGTATGGACTGTCTGACATGCCTACTTGGATGCTGTCACCGATGTAATCCTCCACCATTCTGTCAATGGTGACAGTATCATATGCAGTGACAGTAGACATGTCAGAAATTGTTGCCAGGTCCTTCAGTCCGGACCAGATGTCCAAACTTGGTCCTGCCTGCCCTGCATCACCGCCAGCGGGTTGCTTAGGATACCTAAGTTTTTTCCTGGTAGCCCCAGTTGCGGGAGAAAATGAAGAAGGAGCCGTTGACGTGTCACGTTCCGCTTCAGCTGACAGTGTGTTCACCAGCAGGTCTTTGCACCTCTGCAGGCTTGTGTCGGCCGGAAAGAGAGACACCACATAGGCTTTAAAACCTAGGATCAAGCACGGTGGCCAAAATGTAGTGGTCTGATTTCAACAGATTGACCACCCTGGAATCCTGGCAAAGCGAATGAAGGGCTTCATCCACAAGTCCCACATGCCGAGCGGAATCGCTCTGTCTTAGCTCCTCCTTCACTTTCTCCAGCTGCTTCTGCAAAAGCCTGATGAGGGGAATGACCTGACTCAAGCTGGCTGTGTCTGAACTGACTTCACGTGTGGGAAGTTCGAAGGGCTGGAGAACCTTGCACAACACGGAAATCATTCTCCACTGCGCTTGAGTCAGGTGCATACCCCCTCCTTTGCCTATGTCATAGGTGGATGTATAGGCTTGTATGGCCTTTTGCTGCTCCTCCATCCTCTGAAGCATATAGAGGGTTGAGTTCCACCGCGTCACAACCTCTTGCTTCAGGTGATGGTGGGGCAGGTTCAAGAGTGTTTGCTGGTGCTCCAGTCTTCGGCACGCAGTCGCTGAATGGCGAAAGTGGCCAGAAATTTTTCGGGCCACCCAAAGCATCTCCTGCACGCCCCTGTCGCTTTTCAGAAAATTCTGCACCACCAAGTTTATTGTGTGAGCAAAACATGGGACGTGCTGGAATTTGCCCAGATGTAATGCCCGCACAATATTGGTGGCGTTGTCAGATATCACAAATCCCCAGGAGAGTCTAAGTGGGGTAAGCCACTGGGCGATGATTTCCCTCAGTTTCTCTAAGAGGTTGTCGGCGGTGTGCCTCTTACTGAAACCGGTGATACACAGCGTAGCCTGCCTTGTAACGAGCTGGCGTTTCTGAGATGCTGCTACTGGTGACGCTGCTGCTGTTGCTGCGTAAGGTGATACATCTACCCAGTGGGCTGTCACAGTCATAAAGTCCTTAGTCTGCCCTGTTCCACTTGTCCACATGTCCGTGGTTAAGTGGACATTGTGTACAACGGCATTTTTCAGGACACTGAGGACACTTTTTCTGACGTTTCTGTACAGTCTCGGTATCGCCTGCCTAGTGAAGTGGAATCTAGACGGGATTTGGAACCGGGGACACACTACCTCCATCAATTGTCTAAATCCCACTGCACTAATGGCGGATACCGGACGCACGTCTAACACCAACATAGCAGTCAAGGCCTCAGTTATACGTTTTGCTTCAGGATGACTGCTGTCGTACTTCATCCTCCTCGCTAAGGACTGTTGGAGGGATCAATTGTTTAGTAAAAGTAGT